>OZ026624.1:715377-1237877 GCA_964020975.1 Hermodice carunculata | reverse complement strand
ATGTCAGTTTGACCTTGAAAGGTCATTCAAGGTCCAAATTAACAGGACCAAAAGAAACCCCATACTTATACAGTACTTTTTGATTAGTCTTTAAAAGTAACCATGGGCCACAGAACCACCACTACCATGATTTAAGCCAATGCATCAACTTGACCCTTTGATCACTTATATATGTAAAAGCCAGCCCCAGACCTTCAAAAAACAAATCCAGACATAAAAACAAAACAAAAACAAAACAAAAACCAAAAATAAAAAACAAACAAAAAATAAAAAAACAAACAAAAAATAAAAAAACAAAACAAACAAAAAATAATAAAAAACAAACAAAAAAAAAAAAGGTCAAGGGTTTCCCTAGATAAGCAAACTTTCTTTTTATTTATACCCCTCCCCCCTGACCTGAGACTGATACCTGTCATGATCTTTTAACAAGCTGGATACATTCAATCAAATTAACCTTTCTTTTTTTTTCTTGCCATATTCAGGAAAATTATCTGGCATCTGAATCTCCAGTCAATGGAAATAATATTAAATGAAACGTACAAATCAGAAATGAACCCTACCACAGTCAGGGATCCTGCATTTGACCTCCAAGCATAAAATCTTGAAAATTAAAAATACACAAGATTGTCACTTACCTGTGGTATGCAGTGTTTATACAGTCTTTCATCTAGCCATACAGTCTTTGATCATCTTGCCAATTTATAGACATTTAAATTTTTCAAATTCATTCATTTTCCCATCTGCTTTATCAGAAATAATGATAGTGACTTATCTGGTTTAATTTCATGACTTTGTCTTCCACAAATCCCATTCACACTTGCTGTGTGCAATTAATACACTTCAAATAGCAAGAACCAGACTGATGTACTCAAATTTTCAGCAATACTAGAGTACAAGATCAACATACACCTGATGTTTGAAACATCAACTGCAGAAAAGCCAAATTATGCAAATTTTATGGTCAAGAAGTCAAGCAGTAAGATCATGGGTTTGGTAGCTTACATGATAACAATCAAGGAAACATCAATTTCCCTTGCAATTAAGTAATGGTCAGAATCCAATTAAGTATATGACATTTACAATTCCATAACCTGACAGAACATTAGACAGTATCACTCTGTCTCCTGGTGGGCAAAATAGACTGAGGGCCCTGCTGGAGAAAGAAGGCAAACAAAGAAAAAGTCATTTTCCCTGACTTTACCCCATTACAGCCGGGCTTCTAAATCGCCCGCAGGTACAATCTGGGGTGTGATCTCATTACCTCTTAAGCATTAAGCAAATCGTAATTGTGTCATCAACTTGTTCATCCGGATGCCATTTGTGTATTGTAACGTTTGCTTTCTCAAGTCGTAACTTCAGCAAGTATTACAAGATGGATGAAGAATTATTTAAGAAAAAAGTGACTGCAACTGAAAAGAGGAGGGGCATTTAATTTAAAGATTTTCAAAGCTAGGAAGCAATGAGGACAGTCACAGGGCAGAGCCAGGACACATTTGTTTGTGTGCCAACTGGACATGACAAAACACTGGGTTATTCTAACCTTCCCAAAATGTTTGAGAAAAACAGTACTGTCATTGTGATTTCACCACTAATGGCCCTGATGAAGGACCAAGTAAAGAGACTTAAAACTTGTGGAACCAATGCTGCCCATGCTGGAGATGTTGATTGCCATGATGGGATCAGAAACGGCAAGTTCCAAATTGTGTTTGCTTCGCCCAAGGCCAAGGTATCTGGGACTGTATGGATGATTTTATGCTCGAAACTTTATTGACAATGCCTACGATGCCTTGTAATTGACCAAGCACATTGTGTTTCCATCTGGCAAGTGATAAGCTGATTGTTTTCTTGCTAATGGCTCATAAATTTTGGCAGAGTATGCAATTGAAACTGTGCATTGCAGCTCCTGGACTGGTATTATCGCCCACAATGTTCAATTGGGAGATGATCATATAGATGTAAAATAAAGAGTCACTTGAACAACAAAGTTTGCTGTTTTCCATCATGAGAAAAAAAATCTCCCACAAGTGTACAAAATTTATTATAGTTTCTCGGCAAAAATGAGAATGACTTGCGGGCCCCGGCAACAGCACCAGCCGCTTCCCATCGCCCTCATGGAGCACATTTTGACACAAAGCCCATGTGGTCTTACATGTGTATTTTGCAATCAAAACAACTGGATTTAGACCAGAACTGAACTTGACAGGTACTCCCTGTGCCACATATGGAAACTCATGAAACTCGTATGTAATTTCCCCTGCAACAATGACCACGAGTGACTCGTGCATAGCTATCACAGGATGGATTTTGCATGGGCCAGGGCCCTCTTCTGGGTACAGTCTCTAGTGGGGCGGCAACACAATAGCATAGCCCCCAAGAGAGTGTTGGCTACTGGCTAACAAAACATCTAATCATAGTTTAATATAATATATGGCATTGAAGCAACAGAATACAATACACTGGTACCCTCTCCAAAGACCATTTCTTGTGACAGACCATGTCTTTTGAACAATGCCCAACCATGATACAAGGTGTGACTAAATTTTCTAATAAGTTCAGCTTTATTGTAAGACTATGCATCTGCCATATGATACTATTTTTGGTGCCACTAGAGTGATCTTAAATAACAGGTGGCACTCTACATATTAACAACTACCACTCAACTCAAGATGGTAAGTACCAATGTATTTTATGTTCGGAACGAGCGGGACTCGAACCTGCAACCTTTGGCACCAGCCGCCTAGCTGAAATGGGAAACGCACATATCCACTCGATCAAATCCCCATTCCTAAAAAAAGAATGGTTCAATGGACGTAGTTATGTGCGAGTGCCATATCAACACAGAAATGCAGTATATTTACTGAGTCTGCATTAATTTCCAGAATCGGGGACTTGAATCCACCAGCATTAAGGAAATGCCGAAAATATATATTTTATGTTTGGAACGAGTGGGACTCGAACCTGCAACCTTTGGCACCAGTCGCCTAGCTGAAATGGGAAATGCACATATCCACCATCAAATTCCATGTATGTTAACAGCTCCTACTCAAGGTGGTAAGTACCAATGTATGTTAACAGCTCCTACTCAAGGTGGTAAGTACTAATGTATGTTAACAGCCCCTACTTGACTCAGGGTGGTAGGTACCACTGTGTACATGTATGTTAACAGCCAATATTCGACTCAAGTTGGTACCACTGTGTATGTTAACAGCCACTACTTAACTCAAGGTGGTGACCAAATTGACATAGCCCAAGAACATGCCCTGTAAATATTTGCAATAATGTGACTTGTGCTTTTTCTTTATGTTATCTTAAGCCAGAAATCCAGGTTAAATGTCACTGAAAACAGAATTGTTTAATCCTGTTAAAGGGGCAATGATTCATTATTCATGATAATAATAAACCTCATAAATTTTTTACATGGTGTATTTGCACAGTATTTGTGCGCTAGCTCTACCACGTTCAGGAACACCATGAACACCCTGCCTTTCAAGCCATCTACACCTAAATGTCCTACTTCCAGTAGCAGTCCCCTGCCCTCATACCTATCCATGGCAATTTAGAAATAAATATGTTTAAGTGTGTGAAAATATCCAAGGCTGCTCTGCCCTTCTCTTTATTTTTCAATGTTTTTGTCTTATTCAACTTGCCAAAAACAAGTTTTGGGATTTGGGACTTGCACAATATGTTGAGATGCCTCCCTAACCCCTGACAAAAATGGGGAACTTTCATTTCGGGACCAAGACAAAGCCTCCAGCCAGCATCCTGCAGGGAGTACCCAGCCTGATGTGATTAATTAGCAGATGCAGACAGTGGGCAGCACATCAAAGTCTGCATCTCTGCCCTGGGTTTGCCTTGATACTCCAGGTAAGAGTAACTATCATTTATCAGGGACTGAAACCATCATAAAAATATCTACTTCAATGAGACCTCATTGTTTAAATTAAGATAAATACAAAAAAAAAAAAAAAAAAAAAAATCAGCTGATGACAAAAAACACCCAGATGCAAGACAAGTGTCTGGAGCAAAATGTTCCACGGTAGGTGTTCCTTTGGCTATACCCCACACCAGAGAAAGACTAATGAGATGGCTGTAGACTTCCAGGTACTTCCACTACTTTGTTTTGTCCTTAAATGTCAAGACAGAGCATCAGTTGTGTCTGTGTTACAAACAGCACAGAGGGGCACAGCATAGAGATGTACCAAGGTCACAGGATATGAAAGGATAACAAAACTAAACTGCTAAATTTACCAGGAAAACAGATTTACATGTAGCTAAACAAATTAAGAAATAAACCATACATCGATGATCAACTTGAGTTCATGGTTCTTCCACAAAATGGCTGAGATTCCATTGATGTACAATACTTAAATAGACAGTGTCACATGTCCCAGGTATAAACACAGTAATTTTTTATAACATTGGAACATATTTTACAGTGGAAGCTTGTGACTATTTGTATCACTTTTTGGGACTCAAAACACAATAGACATGCTGCTCTATTGAAAGGTTAGAGTAAGATATCACACCAAAACAATTATAACAACTAAATGAACAAGCTTTAGCTGTTAAAAAAGAAAAGTATACAAACTGAGTAATATGACAATGTGCCATATATTGAAGTTTTTAATACAGGGTCAATTGGCCCTGACACCTGCCAGGAGGGTGGGTGGGTGCCAATATGGGGGTCATGTGACCTGTTCACATGCCCACACAAAGTCCCTGGAATTCTCCCACACTTTGATATTTTTGAATTTGTGGGCAAAGGGTTAAGTGTAGCAGATTACAAGGAATACTGCTGTTCATAATTCTCATAACTTAGGACTGATGCTTTCATTTAATACTAACAGACAAGTGCAGCCTGTTTGATTCAATCTGGACTGTTGATCCTTTTGTCTTCACTGGATCTAATGATCCAGTCGGCCATTGGTGTGAACTGCTTGTAGTGTTAAATCAGACACAGAAAACAACCTAAAGATCACCATGCCAGACAGGTTCACGTGCACAGATGACCCACATTGCAGATCAGGTGCACATCTGTGTTTCAGACTGAGATGGACCCAGGGACTAGAATGATATAGTGTGAACAAAAGATTGTTCATGGTAACACCACAGGTACTGCTGAGAAAGACCACCCTACCAAAACCCCCACCCCATTGAGGACTGAGTTTGTTTGGGTCAGGATATTTTTCCAGGATAAAACTACATCATAAGCGTTAATGTACAGAATGGACCACTACTTCTAACTCTAATTAGTTACAAACTGCATAATATCTAGAAAGGTAGATAGTTTGTTGAGCCCTAAGACCCTTAAGCTGGACATGAGCCATGCAAATAACAGTGCAGCTATTGTCAAGCCAAGTGCCAGCAGTGGCCTGGTTACAGGAAGTGGAGGAACTGGTGCTGGTGCCAGTCAGCACTTTAACTCATGGGGCTGAATTCCAAGACAGTGGAACTTTTGAGGCAGCAGGATCTGGACAATTCAGGGCTGTGTGAAATGGTACGATTTATATTGAGTCCCTCTCTTTAGTTCATACTGAAAAAAAGTTGTAAAAGGTAAAAGCTGTTTTACGGGCAAATTATTACTGAAAATCACATACATAGTGAAAATCTAAGCCTAGGGAAACAGATGTTTTAGTGGTGAGGTTTTCTTTGTGCGTAAAGCGCTAGAAAAGATGTAAGTACCAATTAAATAAAAAGCACTTATGTGAGATGTAAATATAATCTGAACTGTTATCCCATCATACATGAATCAGTTGACACAGAGAATATTGTGTGCAAAAAATAGAAAACCCAGAAAAGATGTGAATTGTGCTTAATTAACTTGCAGTGTCATACAACTTTCACAGAAAAAGAGCAATAAAATGCACCGAACCTGGTGCCCAGATTGCAGAAATTGAAAAATTTTCCCGGGGGTAGGGCGCAGGCATGCCCCGAGACCCCCTAGAATGGCTGCGTGCCTTCGGCACTTATCAATGCCCTGCCAACAGTGTCACTAAATGAACTAAATGGCCTCACCAAAGTTTTATCCTTCCTACAGCTCTGCAATTGTGGCACCCTAATCCCTCTCAACCCTAGCAGGATTGTTCAGGATTTGAAGGCTTGAATTCAAGGCTAAAGCTTGGGTTTGGCAGATCCTACTGATGCAGGCTCTGCACAAGTTGAGAGACTGGCAAGACTCACGGGCAGCCCCGTCAGTGCAAGTGAGGACTCTGAATGTTAATAAGGATGGCCGAGAATAGTATGACACATGCACGGCCTGCATAAGATGGCAGTGCCCATGCACAACTGCCTTCAGGTGATTGTCACCAGAATGACAGAAGTGGAGAGCACGGAGGTTAAAATGCAGCAACTGGAAGCAGACCACTCTGTAGCTCAGGTGCTGCAATAGCTGCAGACAGCACATGGAGATCTGGCTGCTGATTTACTTGTACAAGGATCCCTAATGAGCGCACTTCAACGACAGCCTGCATAGCATGTCACCTAACTGTTGGTCAATTTTTATAACTGCTTTAAGGTTGGACCTATCTTGTACATGTACAAAAACATGTTGAAATAGTCGACAACACATTAGCCTGAAACATAAAAGGTTAAATAGATGGCCAGGTGGATCTGTCAAAGATGCAGGATTCGCACCGATGGGACTGGCCTACCATCAATTATGTTCAATGGAACAAACAACAGCCAGCAATCTAAGCATGATAAATAATAAATAACAAGTGAATAAATCTTTTTAATGAGAAAAGGCCGAGTGGCCTCCCCCAACGCGTTTTGGGCCCTGGGTGGCACTTCATCAGGGGACTGGAGGCTCACTCCAATTTATACTGGTCTGATATACAACTTAAGTGCTGATCAGAGGCTCCGTTTTCTGGAGAATCATACATGAGAATTTTACAAATGTAGCTTGCTTATTGTGAAGTCAATGTTCATTTCTGTCCATTTTATAACTCCTGCCACCCACCCCACCAAAAACGTTCCATCCCGTACAGCCATGCACTATCCATAACAGGCATATGCTCAACCAACGATGAATTCCACACACAAGCCAGATAACTCACCATCCACCCAAGATAATACAGGAAGCCATTTCCCACACTTTCGCACAGCAACGTGCTACACTCCTTGCACCGAAACGGCACACAGCCAAAAACACAGACATAATCAACTTTGTAGTAACACATAACTCGGGAAAACCCCATCACTATTGCTCTGATTAAGAAATATTGGTCAATATTAAGGCAACATGCAGATATGGTCCACACTTATAACAAAACGCCCATGATCTGCTACAAAAGACTATCCTCCCTTCGCGATAAACTAGTCCACTCTGATTTTGATAAACCCAAACCAAGAGCAGGTAACAGGCCAAGTGGACAATTCAGTGCGTGGCCTGTCCATACATGCATATAATAAAAACTAACTCATTTATAAGCAGAGCTACCAAAATCAATACATCATCAAACAACAAATCACATGTTGCTCTACAGATTTAATGTATATCATAGAATGTTCCAAATGCCATAAGCAATACGTAGGTCAAACATCACAATCATTTGTTATTTATGGACAACGACAAGACAACAAAGACAAAAAGCCGAAATCTATTTTGTTGCACCTACAACAATGCCCAGATTCAAACGTCATAATGTATGAAAAAAAAAAAAAATTATTTCAGTAGCTCATTCACCCATGATAACAGTACCTCATAGCTCTATACTTACTGTGTGTATATAGGAGGAAAATCACATATCTACCCTCTCAGAAAAGGCATCAGCTCTTTTCTGATTGCCCTATTTAGGGCATCCATAGAACAGAAATTCTGCTGGATCATAAAGCCCAATACACATGTGAACCAAGGGACCTGGTGGGTCCACTTGTTTATCTTTCCTTAGTTGGAAGGAACTTCCATTTCAAGCAGGCAATTTGAAATGGACTGACTGTGATAACCAATCACAGCCAATGCACACCCTATCCTCACGTCATCACAATGCACGTGTATTGTGTGACGAAGGAAAGTTACCCGTGCATATATATATATATATATATATATATATATATATATATATATATATATATATGGGCCCCCAGTGGTTTTCCATTAGTTCCGGCGAGTTCATTTGAATGAAACCGGTCAAACTTTTATCTCTTCCATTGAGGCCACTTGCCCCGTCTTATAGGTCATAATATGTGGCATACAAAAATTCTCATGCCATGACAACATAATACACACAACACATGAAGCCCCCTGAATTCACGAGCTCAACACGGTAACTCCATCAGGCCTTAACTCCTGGGCAGAAAGATATTAAAGTGCAATTTTTGTGAGAAACAATATTGACACAAGCAGTCACTAAACAGACATGTCACTAAGAAACACAGAGATGATCAAACTCTTACATGCAGTGTGTGCCATAAAACATACAAAAGGATGGAAAATTACAGACATCACTTCAGGACCCATGATGTAGATTTCCAACAGCCTATATGATATCAACCAGGGACTGCAGCAATGAAAATGACCAAATACCGCAGACCTTTTGCGGCTGACTTGACAACAGTCAAATTTAAAGTAGTCACCAAACAAATTAAAGCTGCCACAAAAGAACACTGGGAAAGGGAAATCATGATAACTAGAAACCCGATAACATTTTAGGCCAAGATATTTTAATGAATATGTGGGACAAAGACTGCCTCACTCATTTCCAAACACACTCATTTGGCATAACAAAATATTACAGGAAATACCTGTACTAAGAAACAATTCACATCTATGAGATAATGTAGATGATGGGTCACCAACTCCCCCACTTTTGGCTGGTCCTTGTTCTGTACTTTACAGGTCACAGTACAATACAACAGGATGGATTAGAACATTGATACATCAAGGGGGACCAAGAAACAGAAGATGAAACAAGACCAGATGGATATACATTTACACACACACACACACACACATATATATATATTCATAAGAACTTTTATTAGCACAAGATTAAACATGACTGAAATAACTTCAATTGATACATATTTCTTTTAGTGCTCATAAATAAGTTTATACAAAATCAGTAAAGATTATAGGAATTGTAATGCCCCAGCTGGCCAGAAATGAACATTGACATCACAATAAGCAGACTATATTTGGAAAGTTCACATGTATGATTCTCCAGAAAACCGAGCCTCTAATCAGCACTTAAGTTGTATATCAGACCAGATACAGTGAGCCTCCAGTCCCCTGATGAAGTGCCACCCAGGGCCCGAAACTCGTCAGGGGAGGCCACTCCCTTTTCTCATCAAAAAGATTTATTCACTTGTTGTTATTTATTATTTATCATGCTTAGATTGCTGGGTGTTGTTCGTTCCATTGAACATAATTGTACATGTACAACAAGCAAGAACATTTTACAAAAGCCAAGGTGTTGGTTGATGGCTGAAGAGCATTTTTATAAGGTTAACAGTCAATGGAAAGAAGACATCACCACAAATCTGAACAAAACAATACAGCTAACAATCATGGACATATTTCTTTAAATCAGTGTGACCAAAATACACCCTTCCTTGCAAGAACTTCATATGCTTTGTGAAAGAGAGAATTTTCATCAATTATGAATTGATTCTCATTGTTAGCAGTGGTTAGGTTGGGTGAAGGAGAAAAATCTGTCTTGGTAGTTCACACAGTGGAGGGGCAGTGTGGGTCAGAGGATTGTTGGGGGTGAGCCTCCGGCCAAACAGAGGACAACAACACAGGCAAGCATTACAGGGTACAGCTATACAGGACAACTACACAGGTTGGCATCACAAGACAGCAACACAGGCAAGCATATGGATATCCCATTTGAATTCAGTACAGTTGAGACAAGATGTGATTACCAGGGTAAATGGGGTCAAGAGTGTATGTTTTATTGAAAGCTCTGTATAAAGGACTGATTTTCCATAACAGAATAAAAGATTGGTGTAAATATTAAGTATTGTGGATCTTGACATGTGGACATAATGCAGGAACATACTTTAATATTGGCCAGCGAGATCAACGCAGACTGTGAGCACTTTGTCTGCACAGTGTAGAGAAATCTGAACCTTGATGGATGACCTGGTTCAAGAATTTGTGTCTGTGGATCTTCTCCCATAATCATGAAACATGTCCCTCTGTATCAGGACAAAAATGTTCCTGGGAATAAGCAAGTATGACAAAGCAAGCTGCCAAAGTAGTAACAGCAAATGTGCGACAAGTTGTGACCCTGGATAGGTCTCATCAGGCACTGGCAGGGATTTGGAAACGCTTCCATATTTATGTGAGGCACAACAATTGTGCCGCTACGTTGTGCACGTCTGGGAATAAGCTGCTGATGAGCACCCCACAACAGGTGCAGCATATATGGTCTGCAAGTCACTTCACAGCCAAGACTGTCACATTCCTGGTTACTGAAATAATTACAGATTAACAAAGATCTGAAGATTGAGCTGATCCAGTTACTGGATTCTTGAGGATTTTGGGGCCTACTTTCATAGACTGTGTCAGCCCCCCCCCCCCCCCAAAAAAAAAAAAAAAAAAAAAAAAAAACCTGCATGCTCTTTAAAGGTACAGGTCTCCTTCCACTGCACATGGTCAAGCAAGTGTCATCCAGCCTCAAGGTACCTTACCACAGGCTTCACTGGAAACAGCATACCTAGCATGCAAGAGCAGCATGTATATGCTAAAAAATACTTTGGATGGCCTTGTTGAAGTAGGCACTAAGAAATGGCCTGAAGAAAATCGAAGGCACTTACTGAACGTTAATTAATTAATAAACCAGCATCATTAGTCAAAGGAAATTATCAAAAAGCACACCTACAATATGAGGCTTAGCTGACATAAACATTTGATATGGTAGCATTTTGCTATCAGTTGCCAATTAAAAGGACAGACAGCCAAATCAACAACTCTTACTTAAAAATTTAGCTTCATAAGCCTATTATGATTAATGAGAGTGTGTTAGAGGTATCCAGCACAATGGCCACTTCTTACACTCAAAAAAATGAAGAGTATTAAAGCATGTACACTAATGACATCAAGCCACAATATACTGGGAATTCATTTAATTTTGCTGTGTCCTTATTTTCACTTATTTCACTGATGCTTCAAACAGTGAAATTAAGAACACAGTGAAAAAAACTTTTTAAAGTGGCATTGATTGGAAGTAAAACTAAACTTCCAAATTTAAAGTCTCAGTGAAAGGTCCAAAATGAAAAAAAAAACATGAAAATAAACATATTCACAGTAAATGTGCTGATAATGAAAAGAATGATGACTTGATCCCTGAATATCTACAATGACACAACATATATGGCTTCTTTCCAATGTCCGATAGACTATACAGAGATGGGCATCTGAGTCCCTGTACATCAATATTTCTGCAGGTTTGTCTTTTGCATCTGCTTAATTCCTGCTCAAATCACCCAAAAGAGCATGGAAATTGTCAATGGCTTCAATGCTTGTACTCACATTCATTTCCTGTTACACAGCAAAAAACATTTTCAGTCAGAATAGTTCATGTAACTAAGACCTACAACACGATAGCAAGTTGCAGGTCAATAGCTTTCTTTGCACATGTTGAATGCATTGTGGCTAACGAAACAAGACAAACTGTTGACTCAGGTCTTACTCCAACCAGCAAAGGGCTAGTCCAAACAGACTGACACTGCAGTCGTGACATTGATCATTCCTTACCCTGGAAGCATGGCACTGGCTCAGCAGAATACAGCTTGGGCGACACACAGACAAGTGAGAGCCCACCTGTCCTTAATGCAGACATGTACTGAGGGACACAATGCCAAAGGTATAGGCTACAAATGTTTAGACTGAAGATCTATGAAGCAAGGCCCCCAATAGAAAACTTTCTCACCACGGAATCGATACAAATGACATTAATAAGACAATATGTCTGGCTGCAAATTGTCATCAAGTGATAAAGTGAATGGCTTCAAATGTTCATCAAAGTGCCATAATGACTGCAGACACGTAACTTCAGTTTTGCCTCTTTCTGATGTGACAGAGACTGGTTTGCAAATGTTTGAAGCAACACAGTGACTAACTTCAGAGTTACTTCTTTCAGAAAAAGAGATGCTCACCAGGCACATGCAGCTGTGCAAAAATATGGCACAAGTTTTCATTCAGACCCTGATACTTAGGAAATGAGAGCCTAGCTGTTAAAAAAGAGGGGGTGGGGAATTAAGCAGCTAAACTGACCAATATGTTTAATCAACTCAAATCTAACAGCCTTTTTCTCCTTTATTTTCATGGTCACTCTGGCTGCCCCTGTCTCATATGTCAAGCAAACATGGTGGAGCAGCTTGACATCAAGGACCTACTTGGTTCTAATGTTTCCATTTTTACTGTGACAACATTCCTGTGATATGGGCTCAAATAAAATAAACTGGGGAATTTCACCAGTTGACTGAATAAGCCAATGCCAATGGTTAATCTGCAGTGGGGCTTTAATTATCAGGTCAGGTAAAATACAGTACAGTTGTATATCACAAGTCAAGACTGCTGTCACAACTAGCTGTCATGTTCAAGTTTGACTCCACTCAACTCAAGCCATTACAATCAATGCCAGACAAGAATAAAGACTACAGATTCTACCAAAAGGCTCAGTCCTAGGCACTGTCGAAAGAACAAGAAGTACCATGCAGCCTTCAAGCCCAATGTTATCACTGAGCAACACGGAAACAGACACACAGAGAGATTATTTGGAGTAAATGAGATGCTGGTCAAGAACTGGAGAAAGCAAATGGGTCACCCTTGAAGCCATGCAAAGTAGCAAGCATGCCAAATGTGGGCTCAAGCAAGGGATGTGGTCAACCCTAAAGAATGCTCAAGCTGCACACATGGGCCACAAAAATGAGGCAAGATGGACACATTGTCAGCAGATCTGCAATTAGACAACAAGACCTGCAGATTGCAATGAAAGAAAAGACAAAAAGATTTCAAGGCAACCAATAACGGGTATTCTGGCTGTGTGCAGCACCACAGCCTCACTAAAAGCAAGAACCCATTTTGCACAGAAGATGCTAGCCCACCACAAGAGTACAATAACTGATTTTCATTCATATGTGTTCAGGGTGAGGTAGGAAAACAATTATGCACTATCACTGATTGGCAATATGGATGAGACCCCAATGACAGGCTGAATCAAGCATAAGGATTGATGAAGTTCATGCACGCCATACAGTGATGTTACCATTCTTCTGATTGGTAGATACTGAGCAATCAGAGCATCCCTTCATTCCAAGAATTTCCTGGTGTGGGTCAACAAGTAGTTTCTGTTTCAGTGGGTTACACTTGATAAATTTGGCAGCAATTCTTTAAAGCTCCATTTTATTTTCACAAAATTGCCCACCTCATGTCCCTGTCACCACCTGTATACACACCCATAATATGTAACTGGCTTAGGAAATTGTTGACTGGATTGTTCAAAATTTGTCTCTTCAGTTTTGTTTCCTTGTTTCACATAGGTTATTGTATATTTTTGGTGGTCCCCAACTTTTTTTATTATTGCAACAAGATTGCATGTGGCCCTTTTTTTCTTTTATTTAGTGTGAGTTTTTATTGAATGCAACATTGCTGGCAATTAACCTGGTGGAGGTATGTTTTACGGAGATTATAAAATAGCGAGTGGTGTAAGCTGAGAAGTCCTCGTAGGGGGGTCCAGGGGCATGCTCCACTGGAAATTTTTTCAAAAATAGACATCAAAATATGCATTTTCATGGCATGTGACGGTATGCTTGGATTCAAGCTTGAGTGGTGGCATGAGTGCTAAACACGCCGCAGCTGCAAGATACACAGCAGCTTAATTTGCCTTGAGAATATCACTGTGAAAAGAAGATTTGTTAAAATTTACATTATTTATTTAGACTGACATTTGTGGTAATTTTCGTGATTCTTGGGGTACTTTGGGAGTCAGGAGGACAGACAACACATACCTGAATTTTTAGGAGACTCCCAAAAGATTCAGGAGGGCTGGCAAAAACACTGGTGCAAGTGCACTGAACATTCAGTGACTTATGAATTCATGACTGTGTTTCTCTTTTGAACAATGAGGTCAATACACATATGGACCATACATTTACATGAACAAGTTTATGAACAATTGAAGACTGAATCTGTGTCACCTACAGAGAACTGAATGCTTACTGTTCAAGTGATACTAGTACATGTAGATTTGTTGAGGGAATGAAGGTTTATACAATGAAACCTCGCATTTTGTGCTTTGGCTGTTGCTGTCCCAGCCTGGACCAGTTTTGCATGCAGTGACTGTCACTGTCCTAGGTAAGGAAGACTATTTTAGTTCAATTAGCATATGTCAATGCCTACATGGAGCCAGTCAACAAAACTGAGACCAATGGTTATCTTCAAGAGGAAGACAATACCAAAAGAAAAAATACCTTCCAGATTGGATGTGCACGCTCAGCCCAAGGAATGGATGGACACTGAGAGCGGGCGGCTTTGGTTGTGAGAAGTTTGAGGCAAGAGACCAGGAGCACTTCTCTGCAACAGAGCACTGTTGGTCTACAACTGGCTTTCCACTCACCTGGTACAGGAGATCAAAGAAGAAATCAAGACGAGCCACAGGACAGACATTGCAGTATGTGATCTCAGACGATTTGACCTCATACTACAGCCGGCGCCTCTGGGTGTGTTTTTGAACAAGCTGTTCAGAAGATTCAATGAGAGAGCTGTGGTCCAAGTGTATCCTCAGCAGCCCAAAAGAGTCGACACTGAGTGGCAACATCAAAAGGCAATCTGTTGCACTGGTCTGCCAGTGGATTGTGAAGTCATGGACCTCTGTGAAGACAGAGACAGTGGTCAAGTTGTTCCAAGAAGACTGGCATTTCTGACAGATTGCACGGCACTGAAGTCGATGAACTGTGGCAAGAGGACGACATCAGAGAGTCAAGTGACAGTGATTCTGAGGCAGAGACCTCCTTTGAGGATAAATACAGGCAATTTGCCCAGGTGAAGTACTGCCAGGGATTTGATGATGAATATCTTGGTGATACTTCAGAAGAGGAATTTTATGAATTCTGAGCGGGGCTCATTTCTGTTGCGATATTTACCCCCATAGCCCTTTCAAGGCCACCACATCCTCTCAAAAGAGATATTCAAGCAATTTTTTTTAAAACAAAAGATTGAAAAAATCTAAATGACTACTGGCCTTTGGTACAGCAAAGAGGTGCTTAAACACTCGGGAAAGATTGTTTTATCATGTTACTTAAAGCATGCCATCACTGACCACCACTGCCATCTGGGGAGATGATGTGCAATTAATTGAAAATGTGAAAGCAATCAATAGAGAAAAGACATCATTAGCCAGATCTTCAAGCTCAATGGGGATTCACCTTGGATGGGCCCCAACCACTAGGTCATGCATCAATCATAATTAGCAATTTACCATAAATGTTGCCGGGGGAATCAAATTTTATAAAAAAATTTCTCTGAAACTGCCTAGCCAATTCAAATGCTTAAAAACTGCAAAAGACCACATTCAGCACCAAACCTTGTTGGGAAATAAGGGTCAATCTCCTTTCTACAGATACAACTGGCACATCTATGCTATTTGTTGGACTTCCTTGTCATAATATTGCCATCAAAGCTTTGTTAGTTAAAGGACTGCTGGGACAGGCAGGTGAACAGACCCATGCACCTACATGTATATGCCCCCATTTTGAGGCTGCTGCACTGTCCACTCACACCACCTCCCTCCAGTCCCTGAACCTTGAGCCAAGAACATGAAATTAATTGCCACCATCCTGACTCCAGCTAAGCAGGCCACACATTGGTCAGACCCAGTCAAGGAAGGTCCCTTCCAAACTCTACAGTTTGCTGTCTTCAAATGGCTTGAGAGGACTAGGGAAGCTTGCTGGGAAATTCTATTATCAGCACATGACCAATATTTCCCATACGCATAGAACTCAAAGAATCCCACAATGGAATCCATGAAAATACAATGTAGTCCATAAGATCTTGGATGTGTAAACAAGATTGACCTCTGCACAACAGCTACAACGGACAAATTATCTGGACTGGTGAGCCCCAAAATGTGTTGATTGCCAAGAGCAGATAATAAATATTGTTTTAATCTTTTCATATCAACATTCTGTATACTGAATTTTACTAGAGAGCCCTGGGGAAGATTAGTGCTTCTAGCACTAACTGGGTAACGCTCTTATAGATATATATATATATATATATATACACATATATATATATATATATATGTGTGTGTGTGTGTGTGTGTGTGTGTGTGTGTGTGTGTATATACTTATAATATATATATATATATATATATATATATATATATATATATATATATATATATATATATATATATATATATACACGTATATATATACGTATATATATTATAGGTAAGTTAATTGTACAGGTTTATATCTGGGCTGTTTTCTCATATTTGCAAAGCATCATTAAAAATTTGAATGCCAGACTTCATTCAAGATTGTGCTTGTGTGCAATCTCCCACATGAAATTTTCTAAATATATATATACCCAGAATATTCACCAAACACTAAAAGTATCCTGTACCCAATGACATTGGGCTAAATTAATGGGTATCAATATCAATTGCATTCTTGATGGTTTCAGTCCCTACAAAACAGTGCACAGGTTGCACGGTTGGCTGAGCGGTAAGTCGCTCGCCTTTCACCTCTGCGACCCGGGTTCGATTCTCGTCCTGGGCAGCATGTGGAAAAAGTTCCTACCACTTTAACCGTGCACGGTGGTTTTCTCCGAGTTCTTCGGTTTCCTCCACTAGGCAAGGTGGGAAGTATACGCCAACATCTGTGCCATGGAGAGTGACTCGATAAGTCAATGCTTGACTTCTTTCACAATCCATGTAAAACAAATGTGTCTATACTTATACAAAACAGTGCTCAGTGACTCGATCATCATGCACCCAGGGTTTCAAGGCAAACCTAGGGAAAGATGTAGACTTTGATATCCTACTAGTTCTCTCCATATAATCAGATGCTGGAGGCCTAATCTTGCTTCAAAGAGAAAGCAGCTGTCCTTCTTGTGAAGGTCAGGGAGGGTTTGTCGCATATATGTCAAATAGAAATTCTATGGGAATGACCATCACATACCAAGATGAGCTCCTTTGTGGTTCTTAATTTCAACCAGGCTGTCTACAGTATTTACTTTAAGCTTTGCTAACTTGCAAGCACATCACATCATTGATCCAGATTAAGGTGATAGTTTATGTCAATAGTATCAGATTAATTGGTTCCTCCCTAAATAATGCTCTAGCTTCTTTAAAGACATTTCTATCATCACTATCCACACCAGCTGTAAATTTCCATATAAATCTGGAGTTAATGCCTGTTGTATGTAGCCACTACTTCTGTCAACAATAACAGAGTCTTGTAAGCTAACAGCATGCGTGAGCATGTCTAACATATGTTTGGGTATTCCACAAGTCAGACAGAGCAAAAATAGAAAAATACTGAAAAAGAAGTGACAAACACACCCTTCCCTACAGTCATGAAAGGTAATTGTTTTCTCACATTCCTCCATCAGTACTTAACTGCAACAAAATGCATCTAAAGTAAGAGCTACTGGTCACCACATTAGTCCATTAACACAGTGGTACCTTTGAAGTCGAGTTATCCATATTATTGTTTGCTACCACAGTGGTACCCCTGAAGTAAGAGCTATCCACTGGTCATTATATTGCTGTTTTTTACCATAGCGGTATCCTTGCAGCAAGTTAGAACTGATCACCTTGACTGCACCTAACTGGCTTCACAGACAACCAGTAAAAATGTGCTATCAACCAATCAGAGGAGCAGAGAGGTACCTGTTAGTTATCAGTCACTTTGAAGGGTACAGTGGTACCTGCTGGTTATTGGTCAATCTGAGAGGAACAGTGGTACCTGCTTGTTATCAGCCACACAATGGGGCACAGTGGTATCTGCTAGTTATCAGCCACTCAGCAGGGTACAAGTGGTACATGCTAGTTATCAGCTACTCAGTGGGGCACAGTGGTACATGCTTGCTAAGACCACTTCTACTGCCATCAAAAGCTGATCCCATGTAACAGATGGGCTTGAAATGCAGATACATTTAATAAAAAAGATGATAATTAAAGGGTCTTCAGAGTGGTCTCAAAAAGGCAAAGGGTCGATAATGGCAGGTGGCCTTCATGGTGGGTATGCACCGTGCAAGCATGAAATTATCTATCAGTTGAGCTAAAAAGTTATGACACAAAACAGCAATTTGTCACCAAGAGTAAATCTGTAAAGAAACTGAATCCTGCATACTTGGAAGTGTTATCACCAAAACCTATTTGCAATATTCCATGACAGTGGCAATATGCAAGAGGTACCACAGCATATGAACTGCTTAGACTTCACTCCTGACAGCTTGGATGAAAAGGCTATGAACAGGTACATGTATATCAGCAATGTATGTAGACTGTCTCAACATTTTAGCCATATCTCTGAAGTCCACTTACCAGTAAGCCATTTGAATACTAGAGATGGTCACACTAAGCAGGGAGAGGTTGGTAATCTTGCTCATCATTCAGTCACGCTGAGGTGGGGTTGCTTTGTTGCATTGGGTATCATGCAGTTGGTCACACTCAGCAGGCTTTGGCTGGTAAGTCCCATCAGTTGTATGGTATGTCACCCAGGCCAGATGATGACTGAAAAATTCAAGGCCATTCCAGACATTGTTTGAGGAAGTACAAAGATGTACATGAAATGGATTTCTGCAGTTAATAGAGACACACTGGAAAACATTGTGGTAGAGGTTAATGTGAAAGTTAAACATCTGGCCAGCCCTTTAAGCATCTGACACTCTGCCCTCCAAACACTTTCCAGCAGCTCTGGCTTAAGTGACTCTCTTTGTGCCCAACAACACATTTATGGCCACATCCTTTTAATTATAGATTCTGATCAACATTCATAATCTCTCTTACCATCTGCAGGTATATTGGCATATAAAGTTGTACCTTTATTGCCTCTGACATGCATTACAAATTATACAATGTGCAAACTACATTTAAAGTGTGCTACCCAAAGGTCATGAAATGATGTACCCCTGCATTATCATGTTTATGAGTCACCTCATTCATTCAAATACATTTGCATGCTCATCGACAATTGTCGACTGTTACATGGTAGAGTTGTATTAAACATACAAGTAAGTACATGTACTTATAAAAAGGAGTTGTTAACTCTGATTTATGAAGTTTTGTCCCATTAGATTTTACAACATATACATAGAAGCCCATAAATGTCAATACTCACACAGTAGTGGCACTAAAAGGTAGCAGTGCTCAGGACAGACGAACATCAACACCACAGTTGCATGTGGGAAGCACGCAAGAACCAGCCTTGAGGCCAACCTTCGCACAGCTTGCAGCCACGCAGCTCCACCATTTGGCATCTTCACCATTTTTGTATGGCATCTACTTCTCTGTAGAGCTGAATTTTGATTCCCAATTTTGTAACATGTAGCTACCATTTTTGTGCTATTAAAAGCCAGTAGGCCTACCATCTAAACTGACTTGGTCTCTCACTTGAGTACAGCCTGCCAGCATGTATGGATTTTAAATGTTCCAGTAGGACTTGAACTGTCATTGCATGAGCAAGACAATGGTATATACAGTAAAAAGAATAGTCTATACTGTTGTGGGACATGCAGCCTGTTTATACAGTCATCAAATATTTTGCAACAGAATTGAAGAATTCAAGAACATTTTGTGACAGAATTAAATATTTAAGCCTTGCACATGCAGTCATAAAGTATGTGCTTTGAACAATCTTATAAGTGTATCTACATGTACACCTGTATATCTGTGATTTCATAGTATTCTTCTCAATGGCAAACTGGGGCCATCACTGATTTTTCAGTGCCATTTCTCTAGCAAATCAGCTTCACCACCAATTGTATAGTGGCATTTCTCCATGACAAATTAGGCCCAACACTTGTTGCACAGTGCCATTTCTCAATGACAAATTAGGCGCAACAGTTATTGCACAGTGCCATTTCTCAATGACAAATCGAGTCCACTGATTTCATGTCGTTTTCTTTGTAACTAATCAGGCACAATGGTGATTTCACTGTTCACTTTCTCAATGAAAAATCTGGCCTACCAATCATTTCACAGTGCCTTTTATCCATGACAAATCAGTTCCACTTGTTCCCTCACACTACCTAGTTCAAAATTAATGACAGGGTTATCAGGCCATCTGGTCACTTCCAAGGTGGCCTTTACACAGCCTACTGTATTCTGTGCTAACTTTGTGCAAAGGTCCCAGGCCAGAGTTACAACTGGTGGAATGCATGTTTGGTTGTAGATCCTCCATTGTTGTCAACTTATTTATCTTTTGTGACTCCAATTAGCATCATTTTTACCATGGGTTATCAGCAGCCCAATGGGATGATGATGTCATTATGCAAGGACAAACTGAATTAGTGACCAGTGACCACAGCCTGGCCTTGGGTACACACAAGAAAAAGAAAGAAAGAAAGAAAGAAAGAAAGAAAGAACAGAAGAGAAAGGAAAAGAGAGAACGAACGACCAAACGAATGAAAGAGAAAGAGAAAGACAGACAGACAGACAGACAGACAGACAGAAAGAAAGAAAGAAAGAAAGAAAGAAAGAAAGAAAGAAAGAAAGAAAGAAAAGAAGAAAAAAGAATTCTCGGAAAAACAAAATGTCTGGGTTGGCACCCAGACATAATTAGTGACCATGCAGTGACCACAGCCCGGCCTTTGGGAACACACATGTAACTGAACAATTTTTCATATACTGGCCACAATGCACCCACAATTCCATTGAAGAGCTCTATATGGCTACAACAGGTTTGGCTTTCAAAACAGACAAATCTTGAAAACATTGCCTTTACAGCAAATGTTTAAAAACAAGAGGGCTGTGTGAACATGCAGCCCATCCTCAGCTGACCTTGACATTCAACCCATAAGAATTCCCACTCTAGTCTACGGGGATGAGGATGTTTGAGTGGAAGTAAAAATGTGAGTTCCATTGCAATCTCTGTTGACTTACATGTGTCCCCATGCAATATCAAAGCAATAAGCTGTCTGCTTTCTCGGATTTTTTTTTTTAATTGAACAAAAAATTCATAAAAAATATATGAAAATCACTTGAGTGTGATCGACCATTTGCACAAACTTGGTACATTCCCACCAAGTTTGAAGTGAATCTAGTTTAAGGTTTTCCAGAGGAAATTTAAAATGTAAATTTCCATAAATGTTGCAATCCTATTGACTAACATAGTAATCAATAGGATTCCATGCATTAGCCAACAAATAATTTGCAATAAATCAGGGATCCACAGTATCACTACTTAGTGAACAGCTCTTTTTGCCCCTCCCACAAGATCCACTACGTTTCAAAACAATCTCAGTGATGGTTTTAGACAGGAGTTCCAAAATAGCCTCAACACATAAAATTCATTAAAATAAAAAAGAGAGAAAAAATTGGCAGCCCCACCTCTTGAACAAATTAAAGTCTAGAGGTCCCCAGAAGTGTCCCTATGCAATTTCAAAGGAATTAGCTCGGAGAAGATTTTTTAACATTTTGCCAAAAAAAAATAAACAAAAAAAAAAATCATAAAAAAATCTAAAAATCAATGGTGCAGGAACCCTTTGAACAAACTTGGTAGAGACCCATCCAAGGTACATTACCACCATGTCTGAAGTGAAGCTTGCTGGCGATTTCAGAAAAGAAGTCAAAAATGTGAATTGTGGATGGATGACGGACAATACTATACACTCAGCTGACTTGTCAGTCGAGGCAAAAATCTGCTGACAAACAGAGTTAACTGACAATTTGAGCACTGAATTGTAACACATTACCAGGAATGCTGATCATCTCAAGTTGACCACACACTTAGTTTCATTGACAACAATCCTGAGCCAAACATGTTGCAGAAACACACCCACTGTTGCTTCAATAAAACATTTGACAGTAGACTGAGAAGCTATGTGTCACTTTCTTTTGCTGCATTTCATTCAATGTCATCAGCATTTAGGTTATGATAGAAGTGGTCGGCAATTTCCTGTGTGCAGACTACCACTGAGTTGTGCTTGTCAGTGGTGTAACAAAGTTTCAAAGGAGAGTTGCCTCAAAATTCAGATTTTTCAGTTTTCCCCCTGAGGGCCTCCACAAGGGTTCTGACTTCTTCACAAAAGCAATGACCAATCTTTTAACAGATCAAAAATTAAAATTCTTTTAAACCAAACATTTGAAAACATCCAAAACCCCCAAACAAAAGTTCAGTTTGACATTTTCATTCCATAGTCTCCTTTGAAAAGTTGGGAAGCAGTTCAACACAGGCAAAATGTTGGAAGCATTATTTTCCAAAGTTCAAAACCACTGAGTTGATCAACACATAGTCAAAAACAAATGCTAATCAATTTGACTTTTGGCCCTAGCTGTTCAAAACAAAAACAATTTTGTTATTTCTGATTTTAAAAAAAAATGAATTTCCATGTTATGCACAAAATTTGATGAGGCAAATATGTATGTTGATGCACAAAATTGTATAAATACACACATCGCTGTTATATTTAAAATCTTGCAGAAAGAACTTTTCATATTTATTTTGCCAATTACCATCACACACAGTTTGCTAATGTTTTATACTCAAAAATGCCTGAGTGTAGTGACTGGTGTAATTTGTATGTCTTAGACTTCACATGTAATATCACAAAGTACTTAGAATGGTAACAATGTTAACCATCCCCTGTACGTGTCACACACAGCCCTTTCCACACATGCCCAGACACAAACCACACATGGACTCACCCTGAACTCCCTACACAAGCTAACTTTGGCAAACACAAACATGCACACACACTTGCTTCCCTTCACATGCTCACTTTGAGAAACACAAACATCCACACACAGGCACACACTCTGGCATCCCTACACATGCTCACTTTGAGAAACACAAACATCCACACACAGGCACACACTCTGGCATCCCTACACATACTCACTTTGGCAGACACAACATACAAGCTTCCAACCACACAAATCCACATTCATTCACTTTTTTAAGTTTTTTTTTTATTTTATATTTTTTTGAAATTTTTGTGTTTTATATTTTTTTTGGTATTTTTTCCTTTTTTTTTTTTAATGAATGACATGAAGCACACATACAACCATATGTTCACACATGCACCCACTCACACATACACCATACAAAATGAAGATGCAGTTCCACGTTTTGTCATCCAGCAGAGATCGAGCGAGTCCAGGTCAGCAGAGTGCAGATATGGTGCAGGGAGATCAAGAAGTCCATCTACTTCAGGAGACACGGAAGTTAGTCCATAGGGTAGGCCATGAAATTTTAGCATCAATTTTATTAGAACCAAAAAAATAAATAAACAAATTTAGAACCAAAAAGGAATATGCATTTTACTTCTCTTTCGACAAAACTGAATAAACACCCAACAGCAACTAATAAACATGAAGCAGAATTTAGAATTCCATTCTTGCCAAAACAATATTAAATTTCCAGTGACTCCAAAATATTAAATTTAACTTTCCAGTCCAATTTCAAATTCACTTTTTCTCTCAAAGTATACCAATCATAAAATTTACATTAACACCAAATACTAAATCTTCACTGTTGCCAAAATATTTTAATCTACACAATACCTGCCAAAACATTAAAATCTACCGCAGCCAAAATAGTGATGCCAAACTAAAATTTATACTGATGTCCAAAATACTGAATTTTTTTTCATTTCTGTTATACTGAATTTACATCTGTTCCACAAATAAAGGTTTCATGGCCTACCCAACTGATTGATGGACCCTGCAGTCCAACCAGAAGGCGTGCATGCATACAGATGCACCGCAATTTACCAAACCAGGTCCCATCAGATTTCCAAGAGTCTCACATCCAAGTCATGGGATACATGGTGATCAGGCGAGCTGGCTCGGCGACCCCCGGCAGCTTCCCAACAATCTACTCATTGGAATTTGAGGCAACAGAAACAGCTGAGTTGAAAGTGCTTCAGATGTCAAGCTCGGTATGCTAAAAAGTGTGTATCGTAGAGATCCTATTTCAGTCTAGGAAACCATATACTATTTGTGCAAGTGTCATTCACATATTGGCACTCTGACATCAAAATTTGGTCAGCAACAAACAAATTTTTAATTTATTGCCTGATTTCTTGAAACTGAACCCTCAAGAACATGATGTTCTGTTTAATATCAATACCAAACGTTAAACATATTAAATGTCAATTTCTGACAATTTCAATCCCTAAGAAAAGTGACAGTGATTTGCCTGTTGTCACAATGTCTCACAGCCAAAAATTACATTGTTTTTGCATTGCCACAGAAGGATATGACACAAGACGGCGATGATATGTTTGAACTATGTTGTCAAACCTGCCCAGGACAGGTGGCCACCTCCACAACTTCAAGCACCCAGGCCATCCAAAACCACCCCCGCCAGAGTAATAAACAATGAGTTAAAACTCCTCAAAATATTCTGGTCTTGTACTGAAATGTAAGAAAATTTCAACTTTATGATGGCACTTTAACAGAAAAAAACCATTAAGCTATGGCAACAAAGTTTTTAAACTAGTCCCGTGTCTTGTCTGTCATCAGTCTGTCATGGGGTGGACAAATTGTCACATATTGTCATAAAATATGACACCAGTTCCCTCAATCAGACAAGATCCATATATAGGATGCGCCCACTCCTGCCGTCGGTCATGACCAGGACCAGGACCACGCATGTGTTGACCACACATGCAGATTTGTACCGTACGTACCAATCATGAAGGAAACCCAGATATACATGTAATAAACATTCAAAACATACATATGGAACTTTATAATGAAGAAATGCAAATAAAGACTATGAGGAAGAAGAAAAATGAAAGCACTGCCATAAAAATAGAACAATTATTGCATCATCATTATCATCTCCTTTGAAAACTTAATCAAGGTTCACCTGGAGCACATCTGTGTGAAAAATCAAAGCAACCATGCAGCAATAAGAATAATTTTGTCCCAGGAACAGGCAGATGACTGATGCAGACAGATTGTATCAGCTTTGCTCAGCAAAGCTAACACTCACAGCACCACCTGCTGAACAAATTAAGGTCTAAGCTAGGGTGCCCAGAGACATTCATCTGCAATTCAGCAATTGGCTACATGTGTTTCTGAGGAGAAAACATCAGGAGAGATTCCTCCAAAGATAAACTAAACATTTTATACAAACAGAAAAAAAAGAAGGTAATAGACTATAACTTGTTGGATAACTTTGCTGGAGATACACCCAAGTTATATTGTCCCCACCATGTTTGACAAGTTTGCAAGCGAAAGTCAGATCTGTTAATTTGACAGAATGACAGATGATGGACAAACAATGGATGCAGGACGTATGACATACATCAGATGACAGACCATCCTGAAACATCAGCTACGTCACAAGTCTATTCAAGTAAAAATTCAGGCATAAGTGTGTGGACCCCATCAGCAAGAGGACTGTGACAGTCCTATGCTCAAACTTCTTAACACATATATACTCAAGCAGTAGAATTGCCACTGGTTACCAGTAAAACATTTAAAATAACTGGTTACTAGTATATTAGCAGCTTGTTGTGCATCGGTAAGTCTGCAGAAATTTGCATTTGCTTACAGGAGGGAATTTCCATGCAAACTATGTAAGTAATGGATAAACCAGCCATCTTTGCAAATAAAGTAAAATTACAATGAAAACGCATGAGCTTTGAAATATATTCTTTTACTGCCAATTATTTTTGAAAGGGACTTGAAATTGTAATGCACAAGTGTGCCGACTATATTTACCAAAAGACTCAGAGAGCATGTATAATCTCACCAAGAGAAATCATAGGCAAGCTGAAGGTGAGTCAACCACCCAGTAAATTACTAAAGTGCATAAACTGGCAGTAAATTGCAATATTACCAGCATAGAAGAAAGCAATCGAGCAATATGGGACCAACTAGTTGCAGGTGTATACAAACCACATGGGAAACTCGGACAGAAATTAATAGACGAGTCAGCCACAAATGGCCTAAGCCTAGAAAAGGCAAAAAATTTGTGTACAGCTTCCAACATTATAAGAAACAGACAGAAAGACTTTGAGAGATTAGGCACATCCGCAGGTGCCAGTGGCAGTAATGCGATATACGCATTAACCAAGAGACCACATAGTGGTCTCAATTCCACCAAAGAGGTCATGGGAGCAGAGGTCAAGGCCGGGGACATGGGACCAGTTGTGGATGTGGCTAAACTAACCAACCACCACATAATCGTCCTCACGTGTTATGGAACCCCTGTGGCAAATGTGGCCACACTAGACACCATAAGGGGCTCTGCCCCGCAAGAAATCAACTGAGACACAGGCACAGAGTGAAACTAAACAAACTGAATGGAAAATCAATCTCTTCATAAATTACATGCCTGTAACTTTCAAAATAGACATTGGTAGCAGAAAAAATACTCTCCCAAAACACTTATACTTTGAGAAAAACAAATGACAAGATGTACAGCTCAAAAACAAGACTGTGACTGGCTACTTCAGCACAGCTCTAAGCCAGTGGGATAGTGTGCAATGATCACAGAACATAAACTATTGGCTACTTCTGCATGGCTCTAAAGCCAGTGGGCAAGTGCACATTGATCACAGAACACAAAAACAGCCTCAACCCAGTTGAATTTCAGATCATCAATGCTCGTGTCACCCCAGTGCTGGGACTGCCATCATGCATGGAGTCCAAGTTAGTAGACAAACTGTACACCCTGAACACAGACGTGGTTGAGTCATAACACAATGTGCAAAATGTTATAAAAGAATATCGGGATGTGTTCAGGGGCCAGTTGTTTACCTGGAGAGTAGGAAATCAGGCTTATACCAGGTGCTATGCCTGTAGTACACCCACCAAGACGCATGCCTCATGCCCTAAAATCAAACTGAAAAAAGCCCTCAACAATCTGTGTGAACACAAAGTGTTACAGCCAGTTGAACATGCAACAGGATGGGTAAATTCAATGGTCATTGCATGTAGAAAAAATCCAATGGAAATTTGCAGGTCTACCCAGACCTAAGGGAGTTGAATAATGATAAAGACACCTTGACATGAGCCCCATGCAGTACTACCAAACTACTTGAGCATTATCCTATCAAGACGGTTGAAGAAATTGCAGTGAACATGGTGAACTTGGAAGGTGCTATGTTTAATTTATAGGTGCTATAATTTTTAGTTGATTAGCCAAGCATTCTATCAGGTGAAAATTGCTCTGAATA
Source organism: Hermodice carunculata (assembly GCA_964020975.1). Taxonomy (NCBI): domain Eukaryota; kingdom Metazoa; phylum Annelida; class Polychaeta; order Eunicida; family Amphinomidae; genus Hermodice; species Hermodice carunculata. Next base: position 1,210,561 of record OZ026624.1, on the reverse strand, counting down.
GCAGAGATTTGTTAATGATTATGTAATACACCATACGTCTGATACACATTCCTACTGATGTAAGAGGGAATGAACATAGACCACAAGGTGGAGGCCATACAAAGGTACATGTACTTGATTCCCAGAAACCAAGAAGAATTAGCCAGATTCCTAAGGATGATCACCTGTGTGGCAAAGTTCATCCTAAATGCCTCAAAAAAGACAAAACTATTATGACATTTTAACACAATGCAAAAAGATGAGTGGATCTGGACCAGCCAACATGACTCGACATTCAAAGCTGCATGCATAAATCAAAATGACCGCCAAGTGCCCTATGTATCGTGAAGACTAACAAACATACCGACTGGGCACACACAAATAGAAAAAGAGATGTTCTCAATACAATGCGGATGGGAATGCTTCCATGAATACATATATGGCCAAAAAACTGACCCTCGGCCAATTAAATGCATACACAAGAAGCCACCAGCTGCAGCACCGCATGCGCAGGATTCAAAAACTTGCGCTGAAAGTGCAGAAATGCAATTTCATTGTTTTCTGAAAGCCAGTTAAAACCTTAGCAATAGTCGACTCATTGAGCGAGGCACCACAGGACAAGGTGGTACTACCCAACAGTGACAGTGACCTACTAGTTCACAAATTAGAACATATACCTATCAGCAACATCAGACTACAGCAATTTCAAAAATGAATGGACAAAGATTCCACACTACAACTCTTTATAAATTACACAGCACAGGGCTGGCCACACACAAGCACATGTGGCAGAGGAAATCCACCCTTATTGGACAGTACGATATGATATATATAATGAATTTGTGCTCAGAGAAAAAAAGACTGGTGGTACCATAAGCAATGAGAAAGGACATGCTAACCCAGATCCACCGGCCACGGCCACGTATGGGGAAAGAAAAGACTTCATGTTGAGCCCGACTCATTTAGTTGGGCAGGTATGAATGGACAGGTAGCTGACATGTGTGATCAATGCACCATCTGCCTTCAATGCAGTCCACCACAGCAGCAAAACAAAATGGTACACACTGAGATTCTGACAATTAAGGCCATGGCAGTGACTGCCCAGTGATTTATTCCAACTGGAGGGAGAATACTACATCGTACTCATGGACTATTACTCAATATTTGTAGAATTCAAGAAATCAAAAAGCATTACAAGCCAAACTGTAATTGAATGGATGAAGAAACAATTTGTAAGACAAGGCGTACCTGACACCTTATTCATGGATAACGCAGGACACTTTTCAAGTGAAGAGTTTAAAATGTTCACAAAGGAGCAGCACTTTAAACATGTGACTTCATCACCACTATATCCACAATGCAATGGATTTGCAGAAAGCCATGTCAAGATTGTAAAGCGTATGATCAAAGAGTGTAAAATGGAAAAGTCCTACATCCAATTAGCAATGTTAGAGTGGCGCAACATATTGCCTCATGACAAACTTGGCAGTGCAACTCAAGCATTAATGGGACAGTCAGAAACAAAACCACTGTACCAATCACACAAGTACAGCTCATGCCTAACCCATCACCATCAGTCTGCATGATGCATTGGCAGACAAACAGATCGCGCAAATAAAAAACAAGCATATGACAGGACAACTGTAAAAACATGTACCCCATCCAAAGCTGAAAGAGGGTGAGCATGTGTACACCTACAATAAAGATACAGGGTGGCAACCATGCAGCAGTTCTTGCCAAAACTGGACAGCAGAGGCCCTATTTGGTCAGTACCAGTGACAACAGGGTCTGATATTGGATGAACCAGGAAAGACATAAAAGAGACAAAGGAAAGCCCCAGCCCAAGATACCAAGAGGACCTACTGGTGTGAGACGAGACCATGTTCAACTCACATAATGAGACCACATAGAAATTGAACAAAACACATGCAGTGAGTGGTGACCAGGTGAATACCACAGCTGTGAATAAACCACTAAGTACTGACAATAGATGCATGAACAATATGCCGAACTTGGCAGTAAGCCAAACTCCAGTTACACAGCAGACCATCCAGGCAACCAATGCACCTAGAATCAGTCACATCAGTGGTAGAGCTATCATACCGCCAGCTTGTTACTGTGATAAGTAACAGTAACACTTGAAATCAACAGGGCACAACGTAGTCAACATTAATGCCTGCCCATGTTAAGATGCATCTTTGACATAAGCATGTGTGAAGACAGTGCTAAAGAAACAATTAACAAAAACCAACATGTTATTGAGATTTCCCTTTTTTTTTACTCCTTTCTTTTGAATACATGCATAAGCATGACCGTACAACAGAACATTGTATTAGTAGGCAGACAATATCAGTTTAAGTCAATGAAGAACATTGGTTCTATATCATTTCTTAGTGCTAAAATATGTAGTCACTCATTTATTGAACATCCTTCCATATAATCTTAATATCAAATGTACAGACATTAATGATCGCTGACCTATTACATTACAGGTCTGTGCATGAACAATGGACATCGCTCAAAGCTTCCAAGCTTTATGATCCTTTTTACTAGAGAGGAAAGGAGATACGCACACAACAAGCTAAGCTGGGAGGGGGGGGAGGGGGGGCAATGTGGATTGTGTGTTCAATATTGACATTGAATGTTGCAATAATTATATCAACTGGTCTTTTTTTTTTTTTTTTTTTTTTTTTTTTTTTCCGCTTTATCCAAAGTCCACAGTGTTGCAGAGTAAGATGCTCTTTTGTGAGTAGCCACTAGAGCCCTCTAGTGGCAATTCTCCCAATAAAGAAATTATGGGGATTTGCACACTGTTATCCCAGACTGGCAGTATGCAAATGGAGTATTTTGTCTCAAAATATAAGACAAGGATCCCATAAACAAGCCACAGAAACTTGGGGGGAAGGGGGGCAATATGGATTGTGTGTTCAATATTGACATTGAATGTTTCAATAGTTATATCAACTGGTCTTGTCTTACATGTTGTACATTAATGTCATCTAATGCTAATAAAATAAAGCGCTCTCAACACAGTGGCCTCAACGTTGTCAGTCAGCTTGTAACAGACACTGTTGCACAACAACAGAGACCACATTCAACAGAAACCATGTAGCCATACATGATATCTTGAGTCTTTTGGGGCTTGAGTACTCTACCACAACAAGTTTTAATTCAATGGTGATCATCATTCATCGGTTAGTAGGTGGTACAGCCTTGCATTGACCGGGGCATCTCATGTTATTCTATTCATGACTGACGAGAATCATCTCCTCTCTTCCCCACTGAAACCTCAGGTTTGGTCTTAATTTATAGATGATATTTTTAACTTGTAGTTGGACTTTTGGGAAAACAGAAACTTTATAATTTTGTTACTTGATCCCTTAAATTCTTGCCATGATACAAATAAATTCACAATCACATTTCTTCATATCAAATTTCCATACTTTGACACACCTGTTCCACTTGACAACAATAATAATTAAAACTGTACACCTCTCTGTACAGCAAACCCACAGATACACAAACATACATGTAAAGCTGTGTCTGCATTTCACATCTGCACACCCCAAAATGCTGCATGTAAAACAACAGGACCTTTTGGTAAACTTAAACTAAGACTTTAAAAATTCCATTTCTACGTAAAAGTTTCAATAATACATGCTGTGAGATGCTATCCCTCCAAGTTAGTAGAGAAAATATTACTCTAGCTGGGCATGTACCTCTGCAAGACAGAGCCATAAAAACAGAGAGAATGAACTATAACAAACTGTTCTTGATCCCGAGGTATCACTAAACAATGCACACATCAAAGAAAACAATAAAGGACAAGTAAGACACATCCATTCGAATCTTTCCCAAGTTCACATTCTAAATGACTAAGTTTATTTTGGCTTACAGCTGACCAACCAACCTCAAGGATTTACTGATGTAATCATGCATCAGCTATCCCTCCAGACTCAACAGATACCCCTCACAGGGTAACAGAAACAAATCCATGCAATATCAGATATGGTGGATACTATCCTGAAACAACACACGACAGGTGTAGCTTATTACAAAAACAAACAAAAAAGACACACAGCCAACATACCATCCAGTGGCACAAGAAACTAAGACTTCAAAAATTTCCTTTACATGCAAGATTTCCAATAACAAATGCTGCGAGATGCAATCTTTCCAAGTCAGTAAAGAAAATGTTACTCTAGCTGGGCATGTACCTCTGCAAGACAGCGGCAAAAACATACAGACATTGAACTACAACAAAGCAAACTGTTCTTGATCCCGAGGTATCAACCAACGTTCCAACAATACACACATTAATAAAACAATAAAAGACTAATGAGACACATGCACTTGAAGCTTTCATAAGGTCCCGTCTGAAAGACTAAGTTTATTTTGGCTTACAGCTGACCAACCAACCTCAATGATTTACTGGTGCAATCATGCATTAGCCATATCCCTCCATACATGACAGATACCCATCACAGGCTAACAGAAACAAATCCATGGAATACAGACACATTAAGTGTAACTGAAAACAAAAACAAAAGAAAACAAAACCAAAAGGACACACAGACATCATACCACCCCATGGCACAAGAAACTGAGACTTTAAAAATGTTGTTTACATGCAAGACATTTTGCCAGCCAATATCGTGCATATGGGACCCAAGGTTAGGATCCTACAAGCCCACCATAACTTTACCATTGAAGGCAAGTCTCAATGCATGTGGCCATATATAAAAGTCCACATGTTGCAGCTTTGGATTATATACCCTGCCCCCCCCCCCTTTTTTTTTTTTTGTCGCTTTATCCAAAGTCCACAGTGTTGCAGAGTAAGATGCTCTTTTGTGAGTAGCCACTAGAGCCCTCTGCTGGCAATTCTGCCAAAAAAGAAATTATGGGGATTTGCACACTGTTATCCCAGACTGGCAGTATGCAAATGGAGTATTTTGTCTCAAAATATAAGACAAGGATCCCATAAACAAGCCACAGAAACTTGGGGGGAAGGGGGGCAATATGGATTGTGTGTTCAATATTGACATTGAATGTTTCAATAGTTATATCAACTGGTCTTGTCTTACAAGTTGTACATTAATGTCATCTAATGCTAATAAAATAAAGCCCTCTCAACACAGTGGCCTCAACGTTGTCAGTCAGCTTGTAACAGACACTGTTGCACAACAACAGAGACCACATTCAACTGAAACCATGTAGCCATACATGATATCTTGAGTCTTTTGGGGCTTGAGTACTCTACCACAACAAGTTTTAATTCAATGGTGATCTTCATTCATCGGTTAGAACATGGTACAGCCATGCGTTGACCAGGGCATCTTATGTTATTCTGTTCATGACTGAGGAGAATCATCTCCTCTCTTCCCCACTGAAGCCTCAGCTTTGGTCTCAATTTATTGATGATATTTTTAACTTGTAGTTGGACTTTGGGGGAAACAGAAACTTTATAATTTTGTCACTTGATCCCTTAAATTCTTGCCATGATACAAATAAATTCACAATCACATTTCTTCATATCAAATTTCCATACTTTGACACACCTGTTCCACTTGACAACAATAATAATCAAAACTGTACACCTCTCTGTACAGCAAACCCACAGATACACAAACATACATGTAAAGCTGTGTCTGCATTTCACATCTGCACACCCAAAATGATTCATGTAAAACAACAGGACCTTTTGGTAAACTTACATTGGTAACAAAAATCTGCACAAGAAACTAAGACTTTAAAAATTCCATTTATATGGAAAAGTTTCAATAATACATGCTGTGAGATGCTATCCCTCCAAGTTAGTAGAGAAAATGTTACTCTAGCTGGGCATGTACCTCTGCAAGACAGAGCCATAAAAACAGAGAGAATGAACTGAAACAAACTGGTCTTGATCCCGAGGTATCACTAAACAATACACACATCAAAGAAAACAATAAAGGACAAGTGACACACATGCATTCGAATCTTTCACAAGTTCACATTCTGAATGACTAAGTTTAGTTTGGCTTACAGCTGACCAACCAACCTCAAGGATTTACTGATGTAATCATGCATCAGCTATCCCTCCAGACTCAACAGATACCCCTCACAGGGTAACAGAAACAAATCCATGCAATATCAGATATGGGGGATACTATCCTGAAACAACACACGACAGGTGTAGCTTATTACAAAAACACACAAAAAACACACACAGCTAACATACCATCCAGTGGCACAAGAAACTAAGACTTCAAAAATTTCCTTTACATGCAAATTTCCAATAACATATGCTGCGAGATGCAATCTTTCCAAGTCAGTAAAGAAAATGTTACTCTAGCTGGGCATGTACCTCTGCAAGACAGCGGCAAAAACATACAGACATTGAACTACAACAAAGCAAACTGTTCTTGATCCCGAGGTATCAACCAACGTTCCAACAATACACACATTAATAAAACAATAAAAGACTAATGAGACACATGCACTTGAAGCTTTCATAAGGTCCCGTCTGAAAGACTAAGTTTATTTTGGCTTACAGCTGACCAGCCAACCTCAATGATTTACTGGTGCAATCATGCATTAGCTATCCCTCCATACACAACAGATACCCATCACAGGCTAACAGAAACAAATCCATGGAATACAGACACATCAAGTGTAACTGAAAACAAAAACAAAAGAAAACAAAACCAAAAGGACACACAGACATCATACCACCCCATGGCACAAGAAACTGAGACTTTAAAAATGTTGTTTACATGCAAGACATTTTGCCAGCCAATATCGTGCATATGGGACCCAAGGTTAGGATCCTACAAGCCCACCATAACTTTACCATTGAAGGCAGGTCTCAATGCATGTGGCCATATATAACAGTCCACATGTTGCAGCTTTGGGTTATATACCCTGCCCCCCCCCCCCCCTTTTTTTTTTTTTTTTTTTGGTCGCTTTATCCAAAGTCCACAGTGTTGCAGAGTAAGATGCTCTTTTGTGAGTAGCCACTTGAGCCCTCTGCTGGCAATTCTGCCAATAAAGAAATTATGGGGATTTGCACACTGTTATCCCAGACTGCCAGTATGCAAATGGAGTATTTTGTCTCAAAATATAAGACAAGGATCCCATAAACAAGCCACAGAAACTTGTATGTGTGTAACTTGAGCACAATGTGGAATGCAGTTGGCAGATGCCACACCTAAGACTTGGATTTGACTGGTGCTGCCACCAGTGGTGACGTCAGCAAATAATTTTGTAAACATACATGCACATAAGACAAGGATCCCCATTTGGCATCCTCTTGCTGCAGCAACCCTTTGGATAGCAAGAAGTTTGCCCCCCCAGGCAACCCCTGTCTGATGATGGAATGTTAAGCTCCCAGCATTAAGACCAGAAAAGTTACAATAAAAAACAAAAAAGAGAAGAAAGCCTTCTTGTCTTTGCAGAACACCCAGCATTCATGTGGGTTGTCTTGTTCATATTAAGCTGAGACATTAAGATGCAATCAAGGATACACATCCTGGTATAATCCAGGCTCGTATAGTCTTCTTCAAAAATTGTATGTTGAACATGTTTTGATGCCATTTAAAACAAAAATTAAATTTAAAAACTCAGTATCTGTGAATTATTACTATTGTTGTTGTTTTGTTATTATTATTATTATTATTATTATTATTATTATTATTATTAATACATGTATTTTCAAGGTAGGCAGTGACAGCAAAGGACATGGGGAGTATGGAATTTGGCTGACAGGTTTTGGGTGCTGAAGATGGCATGGAATTGTTGCAGGAAATTTGACTCTTTGAGACAAATTTATACATATTCAACAGTTATACCTGTGTGCCAGTATACTGGCTCATGCATACTGAATCTTCATTCAGTTAAGTAAGACTCAAAATTCATAGCTGATATGCATTATGCTGCAAGTTTGCAATGTTAATAGCATATCTCATACTTAAATAGATGTGCTGATAACTTCATATGATTTTGTTCATGTACATGAGTCTGCAGTAGTTCATGATAATACAAAGAATGAACAAAGCAACAGAGAGATGCACACTCCTGTTGATCTGGCTGACAATCTGTCAAAAGTCACAATGACATTGTGGATGTACAACAGAAGGGCACATATGACAGATTGCTGCCCATCCACCAGCTCAGCTGACTGAGGAGTCAACTGAGCTGAAAATGTCAAATAATGCTGTACTGAACAAATGACTATCAGGATCTTAGATGTCATTGATCTTTGGTCAAGGTAAGCAATAATTATTTCGTTGCACAACCACTTATTCATAATGAGCAGTTGACACACTTAATACATGTAAAAATAACAGTACTTTAACCCATCCTATAAGTTCAGCTACATGAATCCTATAATATCAGCTATGTATCACTTAGCCTGCCTCAACCAAGCTCTCTCTCAAGTAAATTCATCTGAAAAAGATGCACATTCAAATACCAACCATTAGATACAAGTGGAAGGGGGAGGAAGTGGGGAGGGCTATGCATATTCTCAAAAAATGTACATGTATGTCCTAACATTAAAGAAAAAATGGTACACCTGTACTCTAAAAAATAACATGTTTTGCACATTTTCCAGGAGGATTTGTTGAGTTGTTCTGTTTGAACTTGAAGAAAGTGGTTTTGGACTGTGCATATGAAACCTTACAATTGCCATGACAACTGAAGCTAACACTGTGCAAATTATGCTACATATACAAGAAAGGTGCTGTGCAGGATGGCCCTGATCAAAGATATGTTTGTGATCGATAGTCAACGAAACTGAGGAGGCTCCTACTGTAGCAGCTAGCTGGTGCAGCAAAATTCAGAGGTAGGAAAGACAAGGCAGCGGCTGCCCTTGTTTGACAATAAAACCATTGCTGCTGTATCGAGGGGCAGGGGGTGGGGGGGGGGAGGAGAGGGAGGGATCCTGTGGATCTAGTAGTGGTATGGAAGAAGTTAGCACATCATTGTGAAAGGAAAACTTGGGCCCACAAGTTATCATCATCATTGCAACAGAGGAGGAATGTGCTGAAACATAAAGCTGTAAATCCCCTTAAGGAACACATAAAGCAAATGACTGAGATCTTTTAAGAACTGTTAGTCATTGGGGCACCAACGCAGGTGGAAGATCAAGTAGTCACGCTGCCAGTACTAAGCTTGCCATATTCCTACAACACATTGGTAACAGCACTAAAAGCAAATGTGGAGGTACCAAGGACGGAAATAATGACTGAAAGGTATGAAGAGGTGAAATGAAAAGAATGAGCACAAGCAGATACAAACAGTGAGTCAGCCATGACAGCCAAACTCAAAAGAAATAAAAAGGGTCCTTTAAATGCCATCACTGTGGAAAGATTGGGCATGTTAAATTTAACTGTACAGAGCTCTCAAATAATGAGCATGACTTCAGTCAGATGGAGAAAAATGCAAAAACAGCAGAATACAAGGGAAAGGACACAAAGGAATACAACGGGCAATATGGATTGTGTGTTCAATATTGACATTGAATGTTTCAATAGTTATATCAACTGGTCTTGTCTTAAATGTTGTACATTAATGTCATCTAATGCTAATAAAATAAAGCGCTCTCAACACAGTGGTCTCAACGTTGTCAGTCAGCTTGTAACAGACACTGATGCACAACAACAGAGACCACATTCAACAGAAACCATGTAACCATACATGATATCTTGAGTCTTTTGGGGCTTGAGTACTCTACCACAACAAGTTTTAATTCAATGGTGATCTTCATTCATCGGTTAGTAGGTGGTACAGCCATGCATTGACCAGGGCATCTTATGTTATTCTATTCATGACTGAGGAGAATCATCTCGCTCTCTTCCCCACTGAAACCTCAGCTTTGGTCTCAATTTATTGATGATATTTTTAACTTGTAGTTGGACTTTTGGGAAAACAGAAACTTTATAATTTTGTTACTTGATCCCTTAAATTCTTGCCATGATACAAATAAATTCACAATCACATTTCTTCATATCAAATTTCCATACTTTGACACACCTGTTCCACTTGACAACAATAGTAATCAAAACTGTACACCTCTCTGTACAGCAAACCCACAGATACACAAACATACATGTAAAGCTGTGTCTGCATTTCACATCTGCACACCCAAAATGATTCATGTAAAACAACAGGACCTTTTGGTAAACTTACATTGGTAACAAGAATCTGCACAAGAAACTAAGACTTTAAAAATTCCATTTATATGGAAAAGTTTCAATAATACATGCTGTGAGATGCTATCCCTCCAAGTTAGTAGAGAAAATGTTACTCTAGCTGGGCATGTACCTCTGCAAGACAGAGCCATAAAAACAGAGAGAATGAACTGAAACAAACTGGTCTTGATCCCGAGGTATCACTAAACAATACACACATTAAAGAAAACAATAAAGGACAAGTGACACACATGCATTCGAATCTTTCACAAGTTCACATTCTGAATGACTAAGTTTAGTTTGGCTTACAGCTGACCAACCAACCTCAAGGATTTACTGATGTAATCATGCATCAGCTATCCCTCCAGACTCAACAGATACCCCTCACAGGGTAACAGAAACAAATCCATGCAATATCAGATATGGTGGATACTATCCTGAAACAACACACGACAGGTGTAGCTTACAACAAAAACAAACAAAAAACACACACAGCCAACATACCATCCAGTGGCACGAGAAACTAAGACTTCAAAAATTTCCTTTACATGCAAGATTTCCAATAACAAATGCTGCGAGATGCAATCTTTCAAAGTCAGTAAAGAAAATGTTACTCTAGCTGGGCATGTACCTCTGCAAGACAGCTGCAAAAACATACAGACATTGAACTACAACAAAGCAAACTGTTCTTGATCCCAAGGTATCACCCAACGTTCCAACAATACACACATTAATAAAACAATAAAAGACTAATGAGAAACATGCATTTGAAGCTTTCATAAGGTCCCGTCTGAAAGACTAAGTTTATTTTGGCATACAGCTGACCAACCAACCTCAACGATTTACTGGTCCATCACAGGCAAACAGAAACAAAACCATGGAATACAGACACATCAAGTGTAACTGAAAACAAAAATAAAAGCAAACAAAACTAAAAGGACACACAGACATCATATCACCCCATGGCACAAGAAACTGAGACTTTAAAAATGTTGTTTACATGCAAGACATTTTGAATGTCAATATCGTGCATATGGGACCCAAGGTTAGGATCCTACAAGCCCACCATAACTTTACCATTGAAGGCAGGTCTCAATGCATGTGGCCATATATTAGAGTCCACATGTTGCAGCTTTGGGTTATATACCCTCCTCCCCCCCCCCCCCTTTTTTTTTTTTTTTTTTTGTCGCTTTATCCAAAGTCCACAGTGTTGCAGAGTAAGATGCTCTTTTGTGAGTAGCCACTAGAGCCCTCTGCTGGCAATTCTGCCAATAAAGAAATTATGGGGATTTGCACACTGTTATCCCAGACTGCCAGTATGCAAATGGAGTATTTTGTCTCAAAATATAAGACAAGGATCCCATAAACAAGCCACAGAAACTTGTATGTGTGTAACTTGAGCACAATGTGGAATGCAGTTGGCAGATGCCACACCTAAGACTTGGATTTGACTGGTGCTGCCACCAGTGGTGACGTCAGCAAATAATTTTGTAAACATACATGCACATAAGACAAGGATCCCCATTTGGCATCCTCTTGCTGCAGCAACCCTTTGGATGGCAAGAAGTTTGCCCCCCAGGCAACCCCAGTCTGATGATGGAATGTTAAGCTCCCAGCATTAAGACCAGAAAAGTTACAATTAAAACAAAAAACAAAAAAGAACAAAAAAAAAAAAACCTTCTTATCTTTGCAGAACACCCAGCATTCATGTGGTTTGTCTTGTTCATATTAAGCTGAGACATTAAGATGCAATCAAGGAAACACATCCTGGTATAATCCAGGCTGGTATAGTCTTCTTCAAAAATTGTATGTTGAACATGTTTTGATACCATTAAAAACAAAAATTAAATTTAAAAACTCAGTATCTGTGTATTCTTACTATTGTTGTTGTTTTGTTATTATTATTATTATTATCATTATTATTATTATTATTATTAATACATGTATTTTCAAGGTAGGCAGTGACAGCAAAGGACATGGAGAGTATGGAATTTGGCTGACAGGTTTTGGGTGCTGATGATGGCATGGAATTGTTGCAGGAAATTTGAATCTTTGAGACAAATTTTTTACATATTCAACAGATATACCTGTGTGCCAGTATACTGGCTCATGCATTTGTTGAGTTGTTCTGTTTGAACTTGAAGAAAGTGGTTTTGGACTGTGCATATGAAACCTTACAATTGCCATGACAACTGAAGCTAACACTGTGCAAATTATGCTACATATACAAGAAAGGTGCTGCGCAGGATGGCCCTGATCAAAGATATGTTTGTGATCGATAGTCAACGAAACTGAGGAGGCTCCTACTGTAGCAGCTAGCTGGTGCAGCAAAATTCAGAGGTAGGAAAGACAAGGCAGCGGCTGCCCTTGTTCTGACAATAAAACCATTGCTGCTATATCGGGGGGCGGGGGGTGGGGGGGAGAGATCCTGTGGATCTAGTAGTGGTATGGAAGAAGTTAGCACATCATTGTGAAAGGAAAACTTGGGCCCACAAGTTATCATCATCATTGCAGCAGAGGAGGAATGTGCTGAAACATAAAGTTGTAAATCCCCTTAAGGAACACATAAAGCAGATGACTGAGATCTTTTAAGAACTGTTAGTCATTGGGGCACCAACGCAGGTGGAAGATCAAGTAGTCACGCTGCCAGTACTAAGCTTGCCATATTCCTACAACACATTGGTAACAGCACTAAAAGCAAATGTGGAGGTACCAAGGACGGAAATAATGACTGAAAGGTATGAAGAGGTGAAATGAAAAGAATGAGCACAAGCAGATACAAACAGTGAATCAGCCATGACAGCCAAACTCAAAAGGAAAAAAAAGGTCCTTTAAATGCCATCACTGTGGAAAGATTGGGCATGTTAAAATTAACTGTACAGAGCTCTCAAATAATGAGCATGACTTCAGTCAGATGGAGAAAAATGCAAAAACGGCAGAATGCAAGGGAAAGGACCACAATAGTTCAGATAGTGAGTGTGCAAGACCAATGGTCAGGCACGCTTTGTCTCTAATGCAACCACCCATCTGAATAGCTGGATTGTAGATTCAGATGCAACATGTATGTCATATGTACAATGTTGGCAAGTCATTTCTTGAATTGTTAATAATCTGGACTAAAACTGCTGGAAGTTAAACTGGGAGGTGGCAATGTGTTTAACAGGTAATGGGATCTGGAGTTATCCTGTTGAACATGAGGTTGCCAAACTGAGACCTCAAAAGGTAAAAGTTACATGATGTGTTGTATGTGCCCAAGCTGTCTTGTAACTTGTTTAATGTATCAAAGGCAATGCAAGCTGGGAAAACTACAGAGTTCAGCAAAACTGGCTGTTCTATTTCAGATGCAGAGCAACATATTATTGCCATGGCAATGAGATGAACAAGTCTGTACTGCCTGGATTGTGAAAGTGTTAATCAACAAAAGACGTGTTGCGACTAACAGCCAAGGCTCAGTCATCAAGGAGGGTGTCTGGCATGGTCATATGGTCACCTGAGAAAACAGAGATTAGGAAAACTGGATAACAAAGGATTAGTGACTGGTTTTGACTATGACTCCACAAAACAACTGAACTTCTGTGAACTATGTGTTGAAGGCAAACAGCATCAAAATCTGTTGCAAACAAATTATGTTAAGAGAGCTGGGGAACTGCTTGGATTAGTACACAGTGATGTATATGGAAAAAAGAATGAAAAGTCATTAATTGGAGTTGAGTATATATCCTGATGTTCATTGATGACAAGACCCACTGCATGTGGGTTTATATACTGGACCAAGGACCAAGTGTTTCAGTATTGTCTAGAGTGGAAAGCATTAGTAGAAAATACAAGAGGGCACACATTGAAGGCACTTCACACTGACAGTGGAGGTGAATATACAACAGCAGAGTTTACTAGTTATTTTAAAGCTGAAGGTAATCAGCATGAGTTGACAGTTCCAAAAACACCGCAAGATGGAGTGTCAGAGAGAATGAAACAATGCGATCAATGATGGCAGATGCAAATCTGCCACAGAAATTCTGGGCAGAGATGCTGTCAACAGCAGTGTATCTCTATATGATCACAGTCCAACCAAGGCAGTTCCTGACATGACACCGCGCGGAGAAATCAGGAGGCAAATCTTGAGAATCTGGGAGTGTTTGGTTGTCTTGCATATAGTCACATTAACAAAGATAAGAGACAGAAATTAGATTCAAAGACTAAGAAAGTGTATTCTCCTGGGCTACAGCACTGAGACAAAAGGGTTTAGACAATTTTGCTTTGATATGGAGCGAGAGAAAGTTTTTTACAGTAGAGATGTCATCTTTAGCAAATTAAAGCAGGGTATGCCACAAGGTGTGCCAAATACAGAAGTAAACAAGGGATACGTCCAGTTGGTGTGTTGGAGTGATGAGAAGAAAACTGTTGATGAACCCCAGCTGGTCTTATGAAGGTCACGGGGAAAGACACACCCTCCAAATTTCTATGGAGGGTAGGTAACAAATTGACCAAATGTTGAACTGAGTGACCCAATAACTGTTAAGGAAGCATTGTCAGGTTGAAATGAGGCAGAATGGAGTGCTGCCATGGACAAGGAGATGAAGTCACTGATGGAAAACAATGTCTATGAGCTTCTAGAACTACCCAAGGGCAGTAAAGCAGTTGGAAGCTAGTGGGTATTTGTTCAAAACAAAATGTGCTAACAGTTTAATTGAAAGATACAAAGCACAACTTGTAGCCCAAGGATGTTCAAAAAAATTCAGCATTAATTATGATTAAATTGTGGCATGACCTACCAAGGAAAACAAAAGCCTTGGACACAAAAGATGATTTCATGGCAGCCATAAGCTTATGGAATGGTCCAGTCTGTGGCTGTTACCTCTGTAGAAAGAAGTCAAAATTCTATGCAGGTAACATATACAAGACTGGTTCAGGAACGTTAGGTGAGGGTCACCAAGATACTCACTCCAAGAAAAATACATAAGATCCGAAACCAACAAACCAAATGTAATTAAAATTCATAAGCCACGGTCAAAGTGCCAGCTACTCTCAAAATATGTGTCGCAAGTTGCTTCAGTGTGGTCATTTCTACTGCTGCTGACGAGTATCCCAAGTCAAGTTATTGTTATACATGTAGATTACTGGTCTTGCAAAGTATTTCAATTGTCAAAATGTGTCAAATTTAAGTAACAACATGACTTAAATTCATCAAAATGCTACAGAGTACCAATTACACTATCATGACAATAGAAAATAATATTGGCATAAGATTAACATTTAAAAATTCAGATGGAACCACATGTAGTACAAATTTGGAAAGTCTGCAACTAACCCTTCAACAGCAGTGAAAAGTCAACGTCTGTGACTTTGTCATTCTGATGTCACGTGACCAGTGGTGACATCAGAACCTTTGCCAAACAAATTTCAGGATCCATAGAATGACAATGCTGTGGATGGCAATGGGCACACAATCCCCAGCTCTCTTTTTTATTCAAAGGCAAGACCAAAAATTAAGTACAAAGTATTTATGTTCCTTTTCCATGTATATGTGCAATCAGCACAAACTTTGGTTTTCACAAAGTACATATGCTGCCCTGGAGCCCCAAGATCCAATGGTTGATAAACATAGTTAATACATGTATACTGAATGCAACACCTGTCACACATGTCTTGTACATGTGCCAACTGTCTGGCATCCAGAGTCACCAGTAATTGAAATACTGCCACATGGAATACCAGTAAATACCTTGACAAGAGGGCTTTGCTGTGAACAGCCCATGCTCAGCTAGCTAAATTCAATCCAAAATAAGTCCCAGGCTGAGTTGAGTTGATATAGGAAACAGGTTTGGGAAAAAAAATCATAAACATGCATGTACTTTAGTATTCCAATATTGACCATGGATTCTTGTCAATCATGGGATGAAATTGGAGACTTGTAAAAGAAGAGAAAATGTCCCCTATCACAACTTTTAATTGCAGATCTCTGCAAATTTGCATATCTCATACCATTCTGGATTTACTTTTCAAAATAAACTCACCAAAAAGAAGATTTCCTCTGAAAAGAGGAAGATTCTCAGGCCTGAATTACAGTGGTGCCACCAAATATACATTGGTAGAAATTGAGTCAAACTATATATTCTCCCAGTCTTGAAGATAATACATAAAACACTTGGTTTGAGAGAAGAATTTAATGATAAAACACAGCAACATTGCCGAATTGGGAGCTCCAACATTGCAAGCAACTGTACCTATATTCTAAATCAAACGAATTTAGGTGCCTATGTGCATGTTGCCATGTGTCCCTAAAACTGTTGAATATCAAATAAACTTTCCACTAATAAAACTGTTCACAGTTTTGGGAAGGAAGAAACAAATTTCTGCTAGCAGCAGAATAAGACTACAAAGTTTAATATGAAACACTCTATTTAAAACTGGTGACTCTGCTGTTCACTCTAGGAGTGAACAGCCGGGCCATGGAGAGCCTGCCAGGACGTGGAGAGCCTGGTCGCCCTCCAGTAGCCCGGGATGCCGAGGGCACTCCTCTTCCCACCACTGCATCTGTTCTCCCCACAGATGGAGGCACACCTGTTGAGATTTCACCACCTGGCGGATGCCTGCCTGATGGTGGAATCCCAACAGATCTCCTCTCATGCATGGGAAAAACAGATGCAAGTGGCGGCACCCGAAGACGAGTACCCAAGACAGCAAAACATCTTTCTGGACTGGTAGCCCGTGGGGGGTTACCATTCAAGGGAGATGGTGCACGTCTACGTCGACTGGTAACCCACGAGGGGTTATCAGTTGATGGAGACTGTGCACATCTCCCTTGATTGGTAACCTCCGAGAGGTTATCAGTGGAGGGAGATGGTACACGTCTACGTCGACTGGTAACCCACGAGGGGTTATCAGTTGACGGAGACTGTGCACATCTCTCTCCATTGGTAACCTCCGACGAGCTATCAGACGAGGAAGATGGTGCCCGTCTCCGTCGCTTGGTAACCCACGAGGGGTTATCAGACGAGGGAGACGGTGCACGTCTCCGTCGATTGGTAACCCACGTAGGGTTAGCAATCAAAGGAGACACAGAGGATCGTGAGCGTTCACGTTCATCATCACTTCGGTCCTCTGATGGTTGCCGCTGAGAGCAATCAACAGAAGACCGGGAAGATGATGAGCATGAACGTTCACGATCACCCCGAAAGGACCGATCACGGTCACTTTGCTCTGAAGAAGATGGAGAGCTTGGCGAGGAGAACAGGAGTGACCGTGACGAAAGAGAGGTAACCATGGTCAACTCTGAATCGGACGACGATGAAAAGGACCCTAAGGGAGATCTTGAGCGTTCACGCCCACCATCTCGACCCTGCTCATCCGAGGAAGAGAGGGGAGATGATGAGCGAGAGCGTTCCCGATCACCCCTTCGGGCCCTGTCACGGTCCTCCTGTTCAGCAGGATCTGGTGCTGACTGCAAAACATGGCCCACTGGGCCAACCTGCTCGTTTGGTTCTACCTCAGCAGCCTGTAAGGCTGCAAGCTCTGCTAGGCGTTGCTGTATGGGGCCACATTTATGCCTGTCTGGAATTTCCCCCCGACATGTACGGTATCGATCATCTGCATGGGACCTAACACAAGGAGGTCGTGGTCGTACTGGTCGTCGTCCAGGTCGCGTCTGGTTTGCAGGTGGGGGTCGAGTTTCTTCACCTGGGGTCTCTGGAGGTGGACCTACCTGTACCTGATACCGAGCTGGCATCTGATGCCCATTCCTCTCAACTGAAACTCTTACCTCGTCGTAGATTGTTGGAAACGTCTGGTAGAACACGGCCACCAGATCCTGCAGGTTGTCCTCAGCAACTCGCCTGCTCATCTTGTATCGACCATTGGAGTACTTGGCCGTGGGACTCTTGAAGAGCTCATCAGGGACCCAGCTTGGTTTCTTGCGAGCATCGTATGCAGCACGTCCTCTGGGGGAACCACTGGGTCGCATCAGCCAGTGAAGTAGCTTCCGAGTCTCCGTCATGCAGAGAGACTCTATAAAAGAAAAATTAAGATGCAATCAGAGATTGCTGAATTCATGCTCCCCTCACCTGATTTATAACCCTGCTAGACACAGGTCTCATTTTAGAATGACCATAGTCGATAAAGATAGGCAAGTTTATCAGAATTGTCAATTAACTCATCTCCACAAGGTCAGAGGTGTGTCCCACAATGTTTTTCTTGTTTTTTTTTTTTTTTTTTTTTATGGATTGTTAACTGTGACGAAGAGCTTGCATGTTGAACTACAATACACTTTGTTACATCAGCCTATGATATGCAATTTCAGAGTCTCTAAAGTATATCTGGATGTCATGGTAGAATTAAGTGACATCTCTACCAGATATATGTGGTGGTGACATCCCTTTAACACTCACAACAAAAACTGTACATTTTATACACCATACTGAATTCCCTTTGGAACTCTCACTTCACTGATCAAACGAATAAAGCACAAAATGACCAGAATCCGAGTATATAATACATTTCATTTGTGCACCAGATGTCCACATGGTCTCAAATACAGAAAATGACTCATCAGGTTAATCAGCATAAATGCATGGCAACAGAATAACGCTATGTGGTACACACCTATGCTGACCTTTCAAGTACTCTGAATACAACTTGTACAATGTTTAAGCATGCTGTCATCATCATGCATTTTTAGTTAACCCCATACCCCCTGCTCCTGTGCATTCTTTTCACTCAGATAATGGTAACAAATGTAAGAATTCTAAATTTTACTGACAATTAGGTAAAGTTGTGCTGTAATATTCCAAACATTGATCTGAACTAATGAGACTTGCATTCTGAAAATTTCCTAACTGGCCGGGGTGCCAAATTGAAACATATCATCAAATCTGGTCTTTCTGCCAAATCTGAGCTTGTATGCACACATAGCTTTTCTCTTTTCATTCCATTCTAATTGTCTTTTATTCATAACCAAATTAAGCCAAGCTCACGGCAATGATTTGTGCAATACGAGGACCACCTCTCTTAAAAGAACGCTGGATATTTTAAAATCATCCTCAGATCAGCTTTACCTACAATCAAATAAATATAGCATGACAACAATCATTGCTGTCACCCAAAAGCTGACCATGCTTCAGCTGCAACCATTAAGTAGTGGTTTTCTCCTGAGTTTGATCATTAGAGATGCAATTCACAGCTATACAGGGAATTTCAGGTATCTATTATGTATGTTACTATGAAGCAATGTGGCATGGTTATGTGTGGATATGTGTTAACAAGAAACAAACTTCAGTCAGGTGCAAAGTGCATGGCTGGCTTTGTGCATGCGCACGCGCGGCGGATTGGCCACCCGTGGGGCACGCGTCGGTTATAGCGTTGGTCAAGCATTGTGCAGTTGTTCACCAGCGGGCAAACACTGCACATCTGACGGCTGTTCCTGGAAAAATTCTAAAAGTTCTATCTCTTATTACGATCTGTGATTTTCTTCAATTTTGCAATTATAGTTTGTGGAAGTTTTCCACCTCAGATTTACCAACTTCTCAGGTTTTTTCTATCCCTCCTCCTGCCCCTTCGCCACCAAACTCAGCTGAAATCATAGTCTTAGGGGGGCCGAGTCGCCCCCCAAATTTAGCTTAGCGGGTATAAAACAAGTATTTTCTGATGCAATTATTGTATAATGAGTTAAACAACGTAAAGTAAAGATTATGTCACACTGGGGGTGACCAATTCGCCAAACTAAAAACACAGTTCCCTGTTGTTGTGGTGTGTGTGTGTGCGTGCACAAATGGTTGACGTGTGTTTTTTCTTCCACAGATTGCTCTCTATGACCTGGCAAGGCCATTGAATATGCAATCACAAGGCGAAAGTGAATCAGTTTGTTTGTTTAAGTTTTGGACTGATAGTAATTACATTACCACTACTGGAAGGGGTACCTCCAATGACAATATATAGTCCCATATTCTGTCTTCAATAAAACCAGGCATGTTTGACCCAGTCTCCAGTATTTACCACAGGATGACACTTTGAGTAAATTTATGGAGACAATTAAAGAGTTTCAGTTGTTCAGGAACTTCAGTGTAACTTGGTTTTCAAGCTTCCTGTGGACAACTCTACACAAAGTGTCAAATCTTTCATGCATGGTCAATAGACAACTAGAAAAGCACATTTGCTTCACAGCAAATCTGTCTGGGTGCCGTCAAAATGAGAACAGTTCGAAATGCCATACTTCGACATTGTTCAACATAATCTAAATTTATTGTATAAGCATAATTTTTATAAATTAAAATGCTCAGCTTTGGTTCTTGGTTGAAGCCATGTGGCCATGTCCCAAACTTATAAAGTGAAGTCTGAATGAAACTACTATCTATAATAGTTTTGAAGCTATTCAACATTTTAATTTTGTGTATTTGTCTAATTTGCATGAATCATAAGCCTAGAAGAACTTTGGTTTATTGTTCATTGGATGGGGTTACGCCATAAACCCATAAATTGAAGTAAAATATGGCACCTCTATATGAGATTTGGAGCTATTAAAGATTTACATTTTGCATATTCACATAATTTGCATAAATTAAAATCCTACAACTTTGGTTCATGGTTCATTGGATGCGGCTTTGCCACAAACCTACAAATTGAAGTTGGAATGGCATCTCTATGTGCAATAGTTTTGGAGATATTAAACTTTTAGATTTTTCAATGCCCCTTATTAGTATAATTTGGAATTCGAAAACTATACTGTCCATTATAGTGGCAAGTGTCACAAAGGTATATATGCACATTGAAATTTTGAGTCCATCTGCAATAGTTTGGAAGATATGACGCTTTTAAAATTTTTGTTGCCTCTAAAAATTTGCATAATTTAAAACATCATGACTGTTCCAAATGAGATGCACAATTTCACTGGTTATGTCAGTCACCATGGCAAGTTTGGTGGTTTTTGGAAAAAAAGTGTCGGAAAAAAAACTCTGGACCAACTTGGTCAGAGAGAAAGAAAGAAAGAAAGAAAGAAAGAAAGAAAGAAAGAAAGAAAGAAAGAAAGAAAGAAAGAAAGAAAGAAAGAAAGAAAGAAAGAAAGAAAGAAAGAAAGAAAGAAAGAAAGAAAGAAAGAAAGAAAGAAAGAAAGAAAGAAAGAAAGAAAGAAAGAAAGAAAGAAAGAAAGAAATTGGCCTTTGATTTCTTTGTTAATTTATCTGACATGAAAGACTACCCGTCCTATGTGACCACTTCTGTCTGGCATTCATTGATTAGGGGTGGTCTTAAATAACAAGCACTACTGTACAGTGAAACCTCTCTACAGTGAGCACCCTCGTGACCAGAGAAAAGTGCCCACTCCTAAGAGGGTCAGCCCTTCTGGGCAGTATTGATGAGTATATGTGCATGTACAGTGTACACATATTACAATTTAGAGGGATGTGTATACATGCAATACAAAACTGTCTTTCTTCCTTTATTACATACACATATTTTTACAGAAGCTGTCAAAAACTACATAAACATGTACCTGTAAGTCAAGACAAAACTATACTGTCTCAGTATTGGCTATGAAGAACAGTCTTCATCTCACTGGTAACAAGAAAACAAAGACAGGAAAGTGTCCACTGAGATGACACAAATATTTGCACTTCCCTGGTTTGGCTGACTCAGCTGTGTATGTTGTTTATTTTTAACAGAGGGTACACTTAGGCTTGTTCTGCCCAGAAGTCCAGAGCTGTGAGTTCCCATGGGACTCAGCTCAGCACACTGGCATTACCTCAGGCAAAAGGCAAAAACAGGCCAGCTGGGACACCAGTGGAAGCAAAAGCCTCCCTGGTAGATATGGCAGCAGGGAGTCAATCTGTTCCTGCATGAACAGAAAGAGATACTCTGTATTTTATTGAGAGCCTCATTACACAGTTGCTGGGGGTCCCCCCAGCCCCACCCCACCCCACACCACAATTTGCTACAAGACTCAAACCTTCCAAAGCGTACACTCAGCATGCATGGACAGAAAGCTGCATGACAGGTTCAAGCTAATTAATTATGAATGCAAAATGGTTGCCTGGCACCATAGAGGTCAAGCAATAGGTCATACCGCAGGCAGATGAAAGCCTGCATGTGGATTGGGGAGAAATTTGGTGAATTTATCATGCATTAAAATTCCCAAGTTTTGTTTGTGTGCTATTGGATTTGCCAGTTGTCTCAAACCTATATGTGTAAGTTAGAACTTTGTGTCTATCTGCAATAGTTTGGAAGATATGGAGCTTTTAAAATTTTAAGTGTCCCTAATTTGCATAATTTTAAACATCATGACTATTCCAAGTGAGATGCCTAATTTCACTGGTAGGTCAGTCACCATGGCAAGTTTGGTGGTTTTCGGAATAGTAGGGTCCGAGAAAAACTCCGGACAAATCTGGTCGTAAAGAAGAAAGAAAGAAAGAAAGAAAGAAGGAAAGAAAAAAAGAATTCTTGGAAAAACAAAATGTCTGGGTTGGCACCCAGACATAATTACATACTTGTGCATGTCTGCTACATGGGGCAGGCATTTGAAAAGTAATAAAGACTGCATGATTAAGCCACCCACGGAGTAAGTAAACTGCAAAATTTATACTTTTTTTGCAAGAGATTGTTGCCATTTATCATGAAGAACTCATGAAATACACACAAACAATGAAACATTTTCAAGTCAGACTTTGGATGAAACTTGATTAACTTTTTTTGCCTTTGTTGAAGGAGGAGGGGTAATGTACTTGTGTGTAAGGTACATTAACATGAATAAACTACATGTAGTGAGGTATGTGCATATATAAAAAACATTGTATTATAAGCTACTGACATATGTAACTAGTAGTACTGAATAGTGAATAGTATTGTTGGAGCATCTCTGAAGAAAAATTTAGCACACCACTTAGTGAAGTGTCAAAACTACTCTAGTCTGTCAGATTATCACTCCAGCATGTGAATTCCCTATTAATTAAAGTGTGTGTGTCTCCACACACTTTTTTGTTTTTCCTTCCTTCCTTCCTTCCTTTCTTTCTTTCTTTCTTTCTTTCTTCCTTACCAGCAAACTTGGCATGATTGTACCTCCATACAAGGACTTTGACTGTTTTATACAAAGGAATGAAGATGTTTAAAATTATGCAAATTAGGGGCATTTGAAATTTTAAATCTTGGATATCTTCAAAAGTATAATAGATAAAGATGTCATTCCAACTTCTACTAGGAGGTTATTGACCATTGCGCATCTAATGAATTTAAAACAAATGTTGTAGCAATTTAAATTATGCTAATTAGCAGCATTTGAAATTTTAAAACTTGAATATCTTCAAAACTATTATAGATAGACGTCATTTTAACTTCTATTAGGGGGTTATTGACCATTGCGCATGTAATGAATCTAAAGCAAAAGTTGTAGCAATTCAAATTATGCTAATTAGCAGCATTTAAAAATTGTAAACTTGAATATCTTCAAAACTATTATAGATAGAGATGTCATTTCAACCTCTACGAGGCGGTTGTTGACCAATGCACATCTAATGAATCTAAAACAAAAGTTGTAGCAATTTAAATTATGCTAATTAGCAGTATTTGAAATTTTCAATCTTGAATATCTTCAACACTATAATAGATAGAGATGTCACTCCAACTTATACTAGGAGGTTGTTGACCATTGCGCACCTAATGAATTAAAAATAAAAGTTGTAGCAATTTAAATTATGCTAATTAGCAGTACTCGAAATTTTCAATCTTGAATATCTTCAACACTATAATAGATAGAGATGTCATTCCAACTTCTAC
The DNA here is from genome assembly GCA_964020975.1 of Hermodice carunculata. Classification (NCBI taxonomy): domain Eukaryota; kingdom Metazoa; phylum Annelida; class Polychaeta; order Eunicida; family Amphinomidae; genus Hermodice; species Hermodice carunculata. The sequence continues at coordinate 1,186,658 of OZ026624.1, read as the reverse complement.
TAGGGGGTTGTTGACCATTGCCCACCTAAAGAATTTAAAATAAAAGTTGTAGCACTTTAAATTATCCTAAATAGCACCATTAGAAATTTTAAATTTTGAATAACTTCAAAGCTATAATAGACAGAGATGCCATTCAAACTTCTACTCTTGTGTTATGGAATAGTTGTACATTGCCATACCAATATGCTTTGAAGACACACACACTGATTTGCTATGCAGCAAATCATCTTCCCTAGTTGGCACATTGTATTCCCTGAAATTATTATGTGAACACTTGCAGAGAATAGTCTTTGGTCAGGCTTCTGTGTTTTCCCATGATCCTCAAGAATTTACCCATGATACCTGAAGATTCCTTTGAAGTTCCATTCAGCCTGCACTTCTTGTGGCTTGGACAAATAATGTAATGGATTTCTGTCTCACAAATTACACAAAACAGTTTAAAACATCATACCTGCATTCTCCCATCTGTTAAGCTATTGTTATGGTAAAATTGATACACCAAATGTTATGGCAATTTGTGAGAGCTTTCCTTTAAGATATATCATTACAAAACTCTGCAAAAACCATGTCTGCTCCAGGCAATCTTTACATTAGCACAGCAGCATGCTACTATTGGAATGAATACGGTATATATAATAACAGCTGATCTGACTCTGTAGGGTACACTTGCTGCACAGCACTTTTCCAAAGGTGAAATGGAAAAGCAGCTGGTGCTCAAATGTCGTCTGCTTCATTGTTTTCAAATAATTTTAACAGTAATGAAAACAATTTGACTGCCAAGGAAAGCTGTTGACTTAAGTCTTAATTCAAAGGGGACAAGGTTATTGGGATAGCTATATGTACAGTTTATTGTATATGCTCAGAATAAGTCCCCCCCCCCTTTTTTTTTTAATGGTATAGCTTACATGCAGGTAGTTTATTACACAGCCCTATCATGCCCTTTTCTTTTTGAATGGAATACCTTTGCATCCAAATTTATTATGCAAGTGGATCAGTTCTTTCTCTTTTCTGTCTTTTTCTTTTAATATGGGATAGCTTACTAAGCAGTTTATTATAGATCAATCTTTTACTTTTTTTCTTTTTTTCCACTGAGACAGCTTAATGTGCAGTTTAGTATATATGCCTTTTCGCTGACTTTTTTCTTTTTAAAATGGGATAGTTTAATGTACAGTTAATTATACAGATCTACCATTTTTTAATGGGATAGTTTCAGATGCAGTCTATTATACACAATTATTATATAGGTATATAGGTATACCCTTTTTTAGTTTTTTTTTTTTAATTTGTTTTTTTTTTGTTTGTTTTGTTTTCTTTTTTTTCAATGCGACAGCAAGACATTCAACTAAAAAAAACCACTTGGCCTATTGCTTTGACATTGCATAGAGACACTTCTGGAAACCCCTAGACCTTATTTTGTCCAATAGGAGGGACTGCAATTTTTACAATTAATTTTATGAATTTTTTGAGAGTTTGGGTACTTTTCAGTTGTTTAATGCATGCATTCTTATTGATTACTGTGTGTGTCCATGGGGATTTCAATGGTTAATTCATCTTCGCTGCTTTCACCAAATCATCAGCTAGATTAACTTGAGACTGGGTAGGGATGTACCTTGGGTGTGTCTCTATTGCGTTTTTTTTTTTTTCCAAATAATCACTCTACAAAATTCAATCGGGGGGGGGGGGGGGTTGTTGTATGTTTGTTCATTATGAAGCAATTGCCCAAACGGTTTCCAAGAACAAGTTATTGGTAGAGACCCACCCAAGTCCCATCCCCACCAATTCTGAAGTGGACCTGACAAACAGTTTTGGAAAAGAAGCCAAAAGTGTTATTTTTTTATGGACAGAAGACCGACGGAGCACCATTCAGCTGACAGAATAAAGTTTGGCATTGTGACTACAGATGCAGAGCCAAACCAGTTTGTTTAAGCTGAGGAAAGGAACCTGCTGCCTTATCTAGTTGTTATGGCAACCTGAGTAATTTGAATGCAGCTGTTTTGGGCAGGCAGTAACAAGGGATGCTGTTGAGGTATCTAAATTTGGGACCTGTGCAATCCTGGGATCCCTGTAAAGTAGCCTTGGTGAGGCCATAAATTAACTTGTTGTGCCTCGTTCAGGTAAGATCCTCACCTGTTCACAGATTAAAATTTCCGTTACTCTTGGTGGAAAAGCTTTGAATTAACAAACAATTTTTCTTGAGTTATCAAGTTTGCACGGGTGAGCACACTGTGAATCACCATTGCATGTACTCCAGGTAGAAAATGCACTTTGATACCGAAAGCTTCTGCCACTCATTCAGCAGAGCAATTCCAGAATTCCAACTCCATGGAGAAGTGTTAATTGGAGACCATTTAAGGCAAGTTCCAAGAAACGATTGCATGGGGCTTAATTTGCACTGATCTCCTCCTCAAGTCGATGCTATGTGCCAGTGGGCCTAGTGCATGGAGGACAGACAACATGACAGAACGTGAGGATTTGTTCCTGCTCCAGGACAAAGCAGCCACAACCCAAACTTCCAGTAATGGATGCAGGCTGTCGGTTGCCATGGGGGCAGCACCCACAGGTACAGATCTACAAAGGGTGGACAGCAAAGTCAATCAGGCCAGTTTCCTGAAAATTTGTGTTCCCATGTAACAAATTATTGTCACCTTGATGAGTGCGTACCTTTAAGGGGGTGGGACTCATGATGGTTGGTACAGACCTGCATGGTAATCAAAGTATTCTTGTCACTGCAATATATTTCTGCAAGCAGGAGAGGGCCATAATGATGGAGTATGTGCCCAATTCAGTAAGCAAAGCTACAGCACAAATAACAGAGACACCTGGCCATGGTTTAAGAATTTTGCCAGTAAATGCCAGTAGTTTGACATGGGATGAGGCAGATTTGAATTCCACAGCCTGTAATGGAAATGTTGAGAATGGTGCCCCCGCCCACCCCCGCCCCCACCCCCAAGCTGAAAGTGCTTCTGCCCTTTGGGGCTAAATTCAAGGGGCCTCTAGTGGGAATTAAGCTGCAACATGCCCAGTCAGTGCCATCTGGCCAGCCTCAAGTGGATGTCAATTAAGTCAGTAACCAGGCTTGCTAATCTCAATGAGTGTTAACCAGGAGGGTATTTAAATGACAGCTTATCTTCTCAGGTTGCCTTGTACATCTCTCAAATCCTAAAAGAGAATTAATTGAATCTAAAGATCTATTGCCACAAAACAGGCCAACTGCAGAAGCTGAGCAATGGTTGTCTGCCTATATATATGTAAACATGGCCACACGCCGAGGGAATTCCCTCCCCATGGCTGTGACATCACAGCTGCTTAGCAACCCTGACAAATCCAGGTCAAGTAAACACTGTAAACAACGAAGGCTCTGGCGGGAAGCACCATAAGAAGGTTACAGACCACAGTTGTGATTGGCTGGTTGCGCATCCCAACAGAGATAGTCCGTAATTGTGAAAATACTGTGTTTTAAGCATGCTGTAGCTTCTGTTTAAATAAAGTTAGCTAAGTCAGGTTTGCTGCATTGCAGAGTTGCTTCATTAGTGGTCATATAGGGGTACTGTCTTCGCCAGGTGGGAACTTTATGGTGGGGAAGGACAATGATGTGACCCTGGCAAGAGCACAGTTCATACACCTGTATAAAACTGACATCCAGGTGTTCTTCCATATTTCAATTATCACAAATTAATGAGCTGGGAATTATATGACAAAAATCCATCCATGTTTTTTCTGACATTTTTATCTGTTAAATGCCGCTCACGGAATTTTAAAATACCAAAATGCTGATTTTTTAGACTGAAAAATGCTAATATGAAAAATAGAAGGATTTATAACTATGGTCTGTGGCCAGAAGCTATACAAACCATAGGGGAGTGGCGGGATGCCATGCTAATATTAATATTTATGAGTTTATATCTGAGTAGGCATCTGATCAGGTGCAGGTACTGATTAAATACAGCACAACAATTCGTGAGGTGGCAAGTTTGGCACCAGAGGTGCATTGGCATATGACAGGGCTTTAAAATCAAAATGGCGGCTGATCTGACGTACCTGCAGATGATATAGTTCAGACAGGGAGTCTTGTATTTTCATCTTACAGCCACATGCAGGATTTGCAATACAGGCCCCTGTTTGAATCTCATGAGGGTCAACAACTAGGTGTCCCAGCAGGCGGTAGCAAGCCAGTCTGGCCACCCCTACAGTGGGGGCAGTGATGAGGGCAACGGGTCACCAATTGGCTTCTGTCGGGCGTACAACAGCGGGCAGTGCTCAAAGCAGCTGACTGTCGGGTACTCCATAAGTGCATCACATGTAACAACAAGTGCACAGTGATCCAAAAGATCTAAGTCCCCAGCCACAATATACAGAAGAAAGCTACATAATGTGTACAGCATGTCTGGATGCACAAAAAATTATATGCTCTTGGGCCCTGTAACCTTGAAAGTAGGTTGAGGCCAAAAGCAATACATGGCGCACATGCCCTTGGTATGATGCATCTCTGGTATAAATTTCATTATTCTATCTCTAAAGGTTCTAGAGATATGCTCCAGGATGGATAGACGGACGGACAGATGGATGGACATGACCCCTTTGCCTACTAACTTTATGTCCCCCTATGCAGAAGAAATCTATACAATGTATACAGCATGTCTGGATGCACAAAAATTGATATGTTCTTGGGCCCTGTGACCTTGAAAATGGGTCAAGGTCAATGGCAATGAATGGCGCACATACCCTTGGTATGATGCATCTCTGGTATAAATTTCATTATTCTATCTCTAAAGGTTCTAGAGATATGCTGCCAGACACACGAAAATGGATATGTTCTTGGGCCCTGTTTTCAAGGTAAAAAACAATACACAGCGCACATGCCCATGGCATGATGTATCTCTTGTATAAATTTCATTATTCTATCCCGTAGGGTTCTTGAGATATGCTCCTGGATAGACGGAAGGACAGACGGACATCTCTAGTATGATACACTTATGTAGAAAAACATGACCCATATTCATGAATATCAAACCCAACAATGACAGCAAAGAGATTTCAGAGTTACCGAAGCATCAACGGACAGACCCTATCCCTACTAATTCTATGTCCACTTTTGCCACCTTCGGTGGCGGGGGACAGTTAAGCAACAGCCACAATCCAAGTGTGCATGCCATACACACACACATATATATATAAGCAAAAACATATTCCTGAATGGAATTCTAGTGGAATTCAATAGAAATTCCAATCTGCTCCATTAACTTGTGGAAAAATGTGTTACATGTATTCCTTCTTTCAGCTTTCAGTCTCCAGTGTATGTAGTGCTGTTATCTTCATTGTTCTCAATTTATTAGAGACTTTCCAGAACTGATATCCCCGAGGTTATTTTTTGCGCAAACTATAGTATGCTGGAAGTAAATGACATTTTATATATTTATACCATTTACTCCGGTAGACAACACATTTTTATATGTGTAAAATAACTAAAAGGTAAATGTTTATCAAACTGACCATGTCAGCTCCAAAATTGGGCTTTTTAGTTGCTAAAATCACAAACTTAATGAACAAATAAATGGTCTGGGAAATTGACTTCAAATTGGCACAAGATGGCAATGCTGTGCTAAAAAAGCTGAGGTGAATTATACAAAAAATGTACATTTTGTTCCCATATCAAGCAATTTGTCTTATGCAGCAAAAGTTAACATGAAAGCATATGTATATTTTATTCATCCACATTCAGCTATCTGAATATTCATATTCAAAAGCAATTCAGATAAGAGATGCCTTCTGGGTGCCTTCAAGGCCAGGATTATTTGCAATGCTGCATTTAATTTACCGACAAGGACAGATTTGCGGACTTCAGAGTGGGAATTATTTGCAAGTTCTAGATTTCAATGGTATGTCTATGATATAGCATATGTTCACTTGTCAAAATGTAAATTTTGTTTATGTAAGTAATTTGCATAAATGAAAATCCTACAACTTTGCTTCACTGTTCAACGGATAGGGCTGTATCACAAAACCAAAATTTGAAATAAGTTTGACATCTCTATGTAGAACATTTTTGGAACATATTCATGATTTGAATTTTGCATATGTGCCTAATTTGCATAAATTAAAATCCTACATTACTTCACTGCTCAATGGACAGAGCTATATCACAAACCTGTAAATTGAAATGGGCTTGGCATCTCTATGTACGATAGTTTTGGAAGATATTCATGATTTAAATTTTGCATATGTACCTAATTTGCATAAAATAAATCCTACAACATTGCTTCACTGCTCAATGGACAGGGCTATATCACAAACCTGTAAATTGAAATGGGCTTGGCATCTCTATCTATAATAGTTTTGGAAGATATTCATGATTTAAATTTTGCATATGTGCCTAATTTACAAAAAATAAAATATTACAACTTTGCCTTACAGTTCAGCGCCTGGGGATTCATCTTAAACCTAAGAATTGAAGTTAGAATGGCATCTCTATCTGTGATAGTTTGGAAGATAAGAAGCTTTTAAAATTTTAACTGCCCCTAATTTGCATAATTATGAACAACATGCCAATTCAATACCCAGGTGCACAACTTCATTGGTTGATGAATCTATGTGCCAAATATGGTGATCGCAGGTGCAGCAGTTTCTGAGATTCTGTGCGGACAAATTTGGGTGCCATTAAAAGAAGTAGAAATTAACATTTGCTTCAAGGTAAATCTGTCTAGGTGCCTTCAAAATGACAACAGTTTGAAACCCAACACTTTGCCATTGTTCAACATAATCTAAATTTTGTGCATTAGCCTAATTTGCATTAATTAAAATGCTACAACTTCAGTTCTTGGTTCACTGGATGTGGCCAGGTCACAAACTTATAATCTGAAGTTTGAATGACACCACTATCTACAATAGTTTTGAAGCTATTCAAGATTTCAATTTTGTGTTACATCTTGTTTGGATAAATCAAAATTGTACAACTTTGGTCCTGGTTCATTGGATGCAACTATGTCATAAAACTGTAAATTGAAGTTGGAATGACACTCTATCTATGATAGTTTTGGAGATATCCAACTTTCAAATTTCTCAATGCCCCTAACAAGCATAATTTTAAATTCTCCACTTTTCATATACTGTCCATTATATTGGCAGGTATCACAAACCTATACATGCACCTTGAAATTTTGTGTCTGTCTGCAATAGTTTGGAAGATATGGAGCTTTTAAAATTTTAATTGCCCCTAATGTACTTCCACATGGTTCATTTTCACCAAGTTTCACAACTAAAATTTGCAAGATGCTATTTCTAGTAGGACTAACACAGTTGCTACATCCAAACCAGGGCTGCATGCAGTGGCATTTTCAGGAGCTAGGTCTCTACCCACCCACCCCTGCAAATACTTTGGAGGGAGGGGGGGGGGATCTCCCAGACACCAATCAGTCAAAAGGAACAATTAACCCCCCAGCACGTATGATGAAAAATGTTACCCAAGGTTCTTATCATGTTTTGGGTCATAGAGCAATACACGTGTTGGCTGATAAGTCATGATAAAACATGAAATACCATGTAATCATTGACAGGGTTCCCCGACCCATAGCTTAGAAGTTAGAACCAGCAATAAATTCAAGAACTGTCCATGAGTTTAACTTATAAGTCTGCTAGCGGCTCTTCTCATTATGACCTTTTTTTTTTTAAGCCACAATTTTATGCAATTCAAACAAAGGACCAGATGTTTGAGTACAATTTGCAAACTTTGTAAATGATAGAAATATTTCAATCTGTATTTTGTAAATGATAGAAATGTATTTGTTGAAATGGGGAAATGCCTGGTTTCTTTCACATTTTACACCCATGAAATACTGCTACACTCTTCAGTCTTGATTGTCAGTATCAGTGCTACTAATACGCCGTATGCCTATTAATTTCCTGCCACAAAGCACGGGTTTGACGCCAGGCAATCACAGGGGACGTGTGGGTCACATCACTGTCAGAGACAGGGCCATACGTTCATATCTCACACAATTAGCATTTTTGTAGAAATTTTAGTTCACAAATGCCAAACTAGTATTTTTCTAGTACTTCCCAAGCCATATATAAGAAAAACTTCTATATGCCTTTTATAATTTTTTCTGCATTTCCAAAATATTACTAATATCCTGCTTGCCCCAACAGGTACCAACCTGTATCTCAAAATAGCTCACCAAGTGAGAATAAGCAATCAAGTATGCAGTTGGGGCAGGAACTTAATATGCATATCTCCTATTCTTGCCAGGGCACAGCCCTACAACCTGTGACATGTCTAACAATACTGATACCCTCATCAGAGTGACATCTATATCTTCACACCTGAACAGTCCCAATATACTTTAAACTAGGAAAGATGATTTGCTACATAGCAAATCAGTGTGTGTGTCTTCAAAGCATATTGGTACGGCAATGTACAACTATTCCATAACAAAGGGGTACAAGTTGGAATGGCATCTCTATTTTTTATTGCTTTGAAGTTATTTAAGATTTAAAATTTCTAATGGTGCTATTTAGCATAATTTAAATTGCTACAACTTTTATTTTAATTCATTAGGTGTGCAATGGTCAACACCCCCCTACAAGAAGTTGGAATGACATCCCTATCTATTATAGTGTTAAAGATATTCAAGATTGAAAATTTCAAATCCTGCTAATTAGCATAATTTAAATTGCAACAACTTTTGTTTTAGATTCATTACATGCGCAATGGTCAACAACCCCCTAGTAAAAGTTGAAATGACATCTCTATCTATAATAGTTTTGAAGATATTAAAGTTTTAAAATTTCAAATGCTACTAATTAGCATAATTTAAATGGCTACAACTGTTGCTTTTGATTCATTAAATGCACAATGGTCACTACAATGGTCACTAACCTCCTAGTAGAAGTTAAAATGACATCTCTATCTTTAATAAATTTGAAAAAATTCAAGTTTTAATATTTCAAATGCTCCTAATTAGCATAATTTAAATTGTTACAACGTTTGTTTTAAATTCATTAGATGCGCAATGGACAATAACCCCCTAGTAGAAGTTGGAATGACATCTCTATCTATTATACTTTTGAAGATATTCAAGATTTAAAATTTCAAATGCCCCTAATTTGCATAATTTTAAACATCTTCATTCCTTTGTATAAAACAGTCAAAGTCCTTGTATGGAGATACAATCATGCCAAGTTTGGAGTTTCTATGTATAATAGTGTTCGAGAAAAGTATCGGACAAATTTGCTGGTCAAGAAGAAAGAAAGTAAGAATTTCAGGAAAAACAAAAAAGTGTGCGTTGACATACACACTTTAAATATTCAGCACTTATGGGGTCAAATGACCATCAAGTACTCCTACCCCTAAATTTGTAAATACTCCTACCCCAAAATTTGTAAATAAGATCATGGAAACTGTCAAATAATCATCTCATGAGGATCAGGTGTACATATAGATCCCATGCTTATCCACAGCTCTCCATGTCTATGTGATTGACAAGACCCATTAGTCAGCCTATGGACTCTTTATAACCTGGACACTACCTTATATCTCTGTTCATATTAAGTGTACACAGATTAATGTATGTTGGACACTTAGCTATTATTCATCTCTGTGTGTAAATATATAATCCCACCTGTATATTCATGATACAATTTCACTATGTTATACCATATCTGTACATAAACTATTTTCTGGATGCTCGCGTACCCCCATGGGGTTTTGAGAACTAAACAACTTCACTTCATTTACAACAATAACCATATATGACTGATATCACATCATTAACATCCAACTTACAGAAATAGAATTGTCTAGTCTGCTTATATATAAATAGGAGCAACAGGGCCATATCTTCCATGTAGTTTCTGACGTCCACTGCCCCTGCCCCCATCAAAAAAGCATAATGCAGTCACTATGTTCTATACCCAATCCAATCACTGTCTGTGTCTTCAACTATAACTTAATTAATCAATTTTACCCATGCCAAAATGTTGAAAATTCAGGACTTCAAAAGCCAAATAAATTTATAACCTATTTCACCTGTAAATTACATTAGACTTGAAATAGTGCATTGACCACCAAATCTGAAATATCTTTTATAAATCATCCATTGCCTATATTGGATGAATCACCATCTAAATATAAATGTAATGTGAATACTGGGCAAGTGTACATGTATGGAACGGCAAAATGCCTGCTCGTTCTGAACACACAGCCTAAATATCAGACCGGTTTCGTCCTAAGCTGGACTCCTCAGTGACAAGCTTCGGTGGTCAAGCTGAGATGAACTCAGCTATCAAACTGAAATAACAGATTATTACATCGCCTTTTATACCTCAGGTGACGCAAACTTAAGTAACGTAAAAGTTACGTTAGGAACCTAACTTTAGATAAAATCTACGCCAGTATAGCTAACTGTCAATATTTACACATCAACTTGTTCATCACGTGATATGGGCTTTATGCACATGAATAAACAGTGATTGGTAGGGTTCGTCTGGACATCTAAATATAAATGTAACTTTCTCTCAGACATGCATATATGTTATAAAGGAAATCTTTGATCAAATTCAATAATACACTAATTAATAAAATATCCCCTGCAACTGCTAAACCTATGCTGTTGTATTTTTGGTCAAATGGTCTTTGTGTCCTGTAACTCCAGGTCAAAACAAGAGGGCTACGCTACAGCCTGTCCTCAGCTGATCTTAATATACAAGTAGATTTCAACCCCTGAAAAAGTCCCACCCAGGGCAAGGAGTAATCAGAATTTTCTGTATGCAATTTTACATTCTATCATGGGCAGCGGGCAACAGCCAATCAGATGGCTGCATTTTAATTTTTGACCAGTGTAACAGTTAGTTTCAGCACCAACCATGGCTCCATCAAGCAATTTATAATGAACTGTTTTTTTTTTTTTTTTTGTTCGTTTGTTTTTCTGAGGGTGAATAAATTTATCTGTCGAAAAGAAACTCTAATTTTGGGTTCCCATGCCTTAAATTTGAAGCAAACAGTTTGGGGTGTGAAAATTTTTCATGTAGCCACAATGCTTTGTTTACATACATGCAGGACAGAATTGCAAACTTCCATTTGAAACAGTTGGCCTGCAGATTCCACTATTTGGGATTCCATATCAATTCAAAATGTGATGCTAAAGTTGCACACATTGTTTACTCATAGTCCAGGAGAGAGAGAGAGAGAGAGAGAGAGAGAGAGAGAGAGAGAGAGAGAGAGAGAGAGAGAGAGAGAGAGAGAGAGAGAGAGAGAGAGAGAGAGAGAGAGAGAGAGAGAGAGAGAGAGAGAGAGAGAGAGAGAGAGAGAGAGAGAGAGAGAGAGAGAGAGAGAGAGAGAGAGAGAGAGAGAGAGAGAGAGAGAGAGAGAGAGAGTGGTACTCTAAGGTTGATAGAATCAATGGAACTCTTTGCTTGCATTAACTTACAAACACTTAAATTCAGAGCCGTAATTTGGCACTATGCAAACTTATGCATTGTAAATGCAAGAGTAATTTCTTTACATTTTCTCTAAAACAGTCTGTACTCTGAAAACACCGGAGCACATGAGAATGCTCTTTAATAACAGGTAAAAATTGGTAAAATTGAGCAAACTGTCATCACACCCAATTTTAAAGGCAAAATTCAAAAATAGATCTCAACTTGTCAATCACAAGCCATGTCCTCAGAAAATAAAAATTCCTTACACATAAAATTACCAGTGTGTAACCTTTCAGTAGGGACACATCCTTTTTGCTTTGAGAAGTAAAACATGAGGTGTTCACAGACACATGGATGACTGATGCAGACCTGTTCACTACTATGCTCATCTGACTTGTCAGTCATCTGAGCCACTCACTGATGCATGACCTATTGAACTAATTTGGCTGAAACCCACTCAAGTTTGACCAATGTTTGTCCACCATCCTTCGCGGAAGTAGAAAATGTAAATCCCACTTTAAAAAACAAGGAAAGGGTCAATTGGACATAACTGTGGTATTAAACAGCTGATGAGATGTTGGCAAACCAGGCTGCTAATCAAGTTCTACACTTGACAGTTTTTTTGTTTTTTTTAAATACTGGTTCTACTTCATTCCTTCATCAGATAGTTGTGGACAGGGAGCTACATGTGTGCATCACAGATCTTAAGTCTCTGTACTCACCCTTGGCCTCGCCTGCCTCGGCATACCTCCGGAGGAGGCCCTCACACCTTCGGTACGCCGCCGTAACTGCACCCTGCTGAGCTAGACTCACCCTGCCAGGGTCTGGAACTGAGACTACTGGCTGCATTCTGAATAGCTTTTAGGGTGATCAATGTAATCTGCAAAGGACAAAATTGAAGTTAGGCACTGCATCATGCTGATAAAGATTTCACAAATACAAGTCACAAGAACCAAGATGGTTCTGGGCTGCACCTATCCCTCCCACAACCACCACCACCACCACCAAAAAAAAATAAAGAGTTAAAAAAAAAAACCTGTTGAGAAAGAGGGGAAAATGGTACAACCTCCAATGTCTGTCCATGAAATTTGTCTGATTCTTTAAAGCATGTCATTTTGCACATATTATGAAAAGAGGTTTCTGAAGAGAAACACTTGAAAGTTTATGGAAATTTGTGAATTGAGTTATCAATGCTTTAGTTGGCAGGAATCCAGGAATGAATTATCAGGAGGAGGGTATTGTGTTTACAATCAGTAGATTTTACCTGATGAGATGGGTGGAACGAGTACTACATGTGTGAAACCCTTCTGGAGAAAACCTGGGACATGCTCCCCATTCGGCCAAATTTTGAAAATAATTCACTGTGTACATTTCAAGAACAAATTAATATTAAATAGTCACTCAGGCTCCCATACAACAGCTGGCTCAGCAGCCATAAAGAGGCAGGAAGTTCGGGTAACAGCTTGCACACCACTCACCACAGGCATGTTGCTCTTTCATTCTTGATTTGTACATGTTGTCAAGGTTTTCCCCTACTAAACATTCGGGCTTAGTTTCATTACCCAGCTCTGAATTTTTTTACCTTGTAAGCAAAATGAGCCAAAGTGATTTCACATGAGAAAATTTCTAATATAAAAGTGGTCCCTGTCTTCAGAGACCATTCCAATGAGAGACCACTTGCCTTGAAAGACCACCTTTTCAGCATACTTTGCCCAGTACTTTTCTTGTTACTTATACCTCCTATGAGAAACCACCTGTCTTGAGAGACCACAATTTAGTTATCCCTTGGGGTGATCTTTGAAGACAAGTTTCACTGTATATTCAAAGGTAGCATTGATCTTTCATCAACATTTTCATGGCACATTTAGAAAAACTTCATAACAACTCCCCCCCCCCACCACCACCACCACCACCGTCAGTCTGACATCATTTTACTGATGACATCTCCTGTATGTGGACATAAACATAGGAAAAATTGAGAGACTAAAAACATTTGAATTCCAGTCATCCCATCATCAACTTTTCACACCATTACCCCCAGGGGTGCAATCAGTTATCTTGACACTATAGTCATACAGTGTACACCACACTCTGTGTAAAACTCAGAGATACACACGTATAAAATGTATAAATACCTGCACTGCAGGCCAGCCCACCCAAATATTCTAAAACACAGGGACTTTACTAATTGTCTGCAGAATCTGTACTAAACAGCCATTTTGAACAAGAGTGCTGCCAAATTCCTGAGCTATTATCAAGGAGGTGAAGCCTCCTTGCCATTATGAAAAGAGAAGATACTTGCTCACTGTGCTTTGGCACAAGACAAAGACAGAGTTGACCAAAGTGCTCAGCCGGACTTCTGGCACCACCCCAAGACAATGAAACCAACTATCAGGACACATTTTACTTGATAACCACCTTCAATCTGTTACTTTTACACATTAGAGACATAGTCCAAACTACAGAGTATTCTGGAAGCTGATCTTGACACGCTGTAGCACTGGTAAATAAAGAAATAAAAATATAGGGTTCAAATAACCACAAAACCTATGTGATCTTTTGTTCAATTAAGAATAAAAAAAAAACACCCATTGACCACAATCCAGTCACTTCAGGCAAGAAACTTTCCAATGAATGATGCAACAAACAGAATTACAAATACAGTAAATTCTCTATACAGTGGGCCCCCTTGGGACCAGAGAAAAGTGCACACATGTAGGCAGGTGCCCACTGCAGAGAGGGTTGACCACTGTGGGTTGATCAACAATGTTGCCCACAGCTCCTTTTGATATGCCATACTCTGCAACAACTGGTCCCCGTGATTTACTCTCAAGTTTTAAAGAATTTGTGCTTGCTAATGCTGAGTGTCAGAAATTTTCTGGGTCTCATCTTGACAATGGTACACTGGAGAACTTTTTGCCATTAGCTTGACTGGCAGGAGTACAAACTGAACTGACCTGATGCTGTCCATAGACTACATATGGAGAACAGTTCTGATCTCATAGGTTAAAATGATGAACATCAAAGTATTTCACCATAACCTTGAGCAAATCACTCAGGTAGCACTCAATCACACACTTATTGTTTCAGACAAATCAGCTATTAAAGGTCCTCTTGAATGAATGGGTACAACAAATTAGAAACTTGATGTTCAGGGTGGCCAGAAATGACATCTGAAAACCAAAATTTTAATTTCATTTTCCAACAGTGTTTTTTAGCTCAAACGTGTGACACATCTGCGACAGGAATTTAGCGCGCAAGTTTTCTCCGATCATGGCCCGATATGCGAAAGTGTTTGTGATGTCACAAAAGCAACCTGCTGGCTTGTGGTGCATGTGTTATAAGCCAGAGTGCCTTCAGTTTGCCAAGAGTCATGGCAGATACAACTGAGCATTGTGATTCTGGAGAGTCTGAATTAAGTTTTTTATTTACGTGGTCTGACGAGTATGACAAAGAATTAATAATAAAAGCTGAAGCAGCAGAGCAAAAGATCATTCAGCCTTACACACATGGGGGGACGCCTAGAACCCTATCGTCACCAGTAGTGCAGGGAGTGCAGCCGCGGTACAGCCAGACGATCCCAACTTAATGTCTGGGCAATGATATTTCTCATCAAAAATTACAAGCACAAGAAAACAAAAAAAAACAAGAACAAGCATAAATGCTATAAATTGGAATTTGCATCACGATGGGCCAGGTCTTATAGTCTTTCAAACTCTAGCATTCACAGAAACAGCTATGGCCTACATCTATGGTACATAAAAGTTGAACAAACAGGTAATTTTTCCTTCCCATTTGTGTGGTGTATGGATAATTAAATATAAGTTGGCATCTATGAAATGCTTTCAATATCAGAACCCCTACCTGGCAGTAACCTTGCGACCCTTGGAGTGCAGTAATTTACGTTTCTGTATACATTGTCATCAGTACACGTCTTTATGATATCCTTTATTTCAGATGGTATCCATTATGTAACAATGGTAAAATTTTCTTGTGACTTGGCTTATTTTCTGGTTCCATATTAATGACAAAGGTACAATGAGATGGAATTTTGTACACCGATTATTGGGAGCTGGCCGTGGACTGTCACAAACAGTGGTACATGACTGAAAAAATGAAAGACCACCCACCCATTGGTCTTGGCAGCTGGATACATGAGGCCTGAATGTGGTAGCTATATCCAAACAGGTGTTATCTGCTTATGGGATTAAACACCTCCTAATATACAGCAGTAATTGGATATACACATTACAGTGGCCAGCTAACTCAACCTGTTATAGACTGTTCAACCCCAGACCTGGGAATGGAACAAGATTGGTCCTTGTTTGTCCATGTTTATAAATTTAAGACTACTTTCGAAAGAGAATTCTATTTGGATAATGTAAATGTTAAAAACTTCAAAAATTTAACGCACTACACATAAGCGCCCACACTCTTGCCATTGAAACAGGGAGATATATGCTTCCCAAAACTCCTGCCTGTGAAAGAAAATACCTGCTGTGTTTATCCCGAATGGTTGAAGATGTGAAACACTTTCATTACATTGTTCTAAATATTCTGAGCTCAGGCTTGACTTGTTTTCTGAGCTACAAAACATAGATGACCAGTTTGGTATATTGAATGACAGTGATAAATTTATATTTATAATGACAATGC
Source organism: Hermodice carunculata (assembly GCA_964020975.1). Lineage (NCBI taxonomy): Eukaryota > Metazoa > Annelida > Polychaeta > Eunicida > Amphinomidae > Hermodice > Hermodice carunculata. The sequence goes on along the minus strand of OZ026624.1, from coordinate 1,170,590 downwards.
AAAACAAGGAAGATGTCAAATACCATACATTCAACTTTGTGAATGATGCTTTTGAGCTGCGGTTCCAGGTCTTGGAGTGCTAATAGAACTGTACATATTTTTATATACTAAATGTATCATATATATTTATAGTCTAGTGTTAGTCTGGGTGCACCTGAAATAGAATTATTTGCTTTTGTTTGTGTAATTTTAATATTCAGCTGTACTTTTTTATTTACAATTTATGATTGTAATATCCTGAACTGAGGTTTTACCTTTCTTAGCTTTATGTCAATCAAGTTCTTCATGTTTTCCACCCATTTTTTTGCCCATCAACCCAGCAAAAATGGTTAAACACACTCAAGTTTTGTTACAATGTTACTTTGCAACAACATCCCAGACCCACCTTGTCACTGTAACATTTGATCCATTATTATGTGATACATTGTAACAGTCGTAGTATTACTGTACATATATTTTGCCATAATGAAAGCTTTGAAATCACAATCATACTGAAGATTAATTTGTAAATACTGTGAAAATATGAATCACTGTTCCTGGTTTTATGAGTAATGCCTAATCTGGCCAGTTCCATGAATCCTTCCATTGTCCAGCAATGGGACCCCATTTGGCAACAGCAGTAATTTTTTCTTGCCAAACCTATCCTAAACATAGTCATATTTGACAAATCAAAGTCAGTTTCCACAAAGTGTTCGTTGGGGACACATTTTGCTTAAGCTAATCACAGGGGACTCACTCTAGAAGTCCACATCTTGGAGTGCATTCAAACAACACCGAAATTAGCACATGACAGCGAGGTCAGTCTAACAAACGAAATGTACTGGATGCACCAACTCCACCCCATAGATCCATTTGGCCACAATATCACTGGAAACTGACCAAGATTTCTTGTTCAGTCTTTCATGTAAGCTAAACTTGCAATGTCTTTGCTCACTTCCCCATGTAAAAGCCACAATTTGTTAACACATTGGTGTTTCAAAAGAAATTCATAAAGCTACTATATAAATGCTCTAAATAGGGATCTGAACAGCAACCTCCCTCCCCCCCCCCCCCCCCACTGTTCTTCACCAGGTAGAGCAATATGCACCAGCTGACACATCAGGACCAGTAACTTATCTTCAAATTGCAAAAAACCACGGCCATTCCTTATGACCCTATTGGATGGGAATTTACCGCAATTTACAGATGTAATTAACAATAGGGCCATGGGCTGCTTTAAACTAGAGAGTATATGTGCATGTTAGCTAATCAAGTCATAGCTATGCCGTAGTACATGTACATGTATGTATACTGGATGCCAGACCACTTGTGAACAGTTGTTCCCCACAAGCCTTGGTTCCTGAAGAGGATTAAGATATCTGAAACTGGTCAAGCCAATAAAGGAATTTTTGCCCATCAAGACACTTGCCTTTTTGTTTTAGCTTACAGTGAATGTGTATGTATTTTGATGATTGGACTTCCAATCAGAAAAGAGAACTGGTAAAAATAAAATCTCTGAGAGATGCTACACAGTGAGCACTCTTCCAGAAGGAACATTTCTTCCAACAGTCAGCATAATCTGAGACGTGGTTTTGGACAAGTTGATAATAGCAAAACCACACAGACATTTTAGTGCAACCTCTAGGGGTCTACTGAAGTGTTCCTATGGAATTTCAAATTCGCCAGGTGGTTTCAGCAAAAATTTTTTAAGATAAATAAATAAATAAATAAGTAAGTAAGTAAGTAAGTAAATATATATATATATATATATATATATATATATATATATATATATATGGATAACTTTATTTTGAGAGGATGACTCAGTTAGTGTGTAAGACACACTAATCTTCACTGAGGCTAAATTTTACAGTATGTGCCGTCAAGGATCACATGTAAGCAAAAATCTCACATGTACAAATGGTAAGTACTGTGTTAAATACACTGATTATAGAATTCAGCTTTTTTACACAGTTCAAGCAAATGTTTGGTGCAGTGTCTCTTGCACATACATAAGGAAGGAGAACATTGGATTTCTTTTGGTAAACTATTCCATATGACTGCACCACTGTAACCTATTGCTCTTTTCATAAAGTCTGCCCTGGGTCGGTTAAAGTATAGCTTCTCATCAGTGGCTGGCCTTATATTCACAGCAAAGAAATCCTTCACATGTCAAACATATCCTTGAACACTGCCTTTTTAATTGTAATCTGTTATTCCAATGTCATCCAGTTCAGTTTGTGAATCTAGGCTTGCTCAAGTCTCACTGCACTGTCTGTCATTAATATAAAATATTTGAAATTAAATTTCATTCCAAAATAAAATTTAGAGTGACACCCATCACACACGGTTTAGCCTCATATTGTTACAATACAGATAGGCCCCTAAACCTAGCTAATTGGCTTTGAACCTGTCTATGACCAGATAGGGTATGCTGTAACTCCAGATGATTAGCCCCAGGTGGTCTGCACTGTGTTATTCATCATACAAACAAGCAAGCGGTCATAACGCACTCATGAATTAATTAATTGTAGCCTGACCGGGTACATATGCATCAGCATCAGATGGAAGATGTCCAGTGCTGGTGTAACAGTATAAATCCCCCCCCCCCCCCCCCCCCCCCGGGAACTTATCCTAGGATAACTTTCCTCCCCCTTGGATAACTTTCTCCCCAGTCCAATCTTGCACAGAACATTGATTAGTGATATCCTACTCATGCTACAAATGTAGGAATGACTGTCAGAACTTAAAAAATATGTTGTTTTGATATTTTGATTCAGATTTATCTGTTCATAGAGTATAATATAAACAATAATAGTCAGCATGACATAATTTATTCTTTACTTGCCCAGTCTTGAATCAAGAACAAAATGAGTATTCTAATTTTTGCAAAACAAAATCATTGGAATCATACTATAATGTAGAATGTATTGTAATATGAAAGTAAAATTTTAATTTCTGAAAATAATAAACATGAACAATCAGAGTCTGTTCATTCAAGTTTAGACATACTTGTGTACACCTATTAAAATTTAAGACCTTGATTTGAAACCTTTCTTTCGACATTTAGTGTCCAGCAAAATACATATCCCTGGAATTGAAAGAAAATGCAAAATATGAAACCGGAGTGCAGAATATTGCCCAAGCCTGGGTTACTAGCCCTCACATATCTAAATAAGCCTACTGCAGTATTTTCTATAAGCGAAATAAAAATTCTCAATAGCTCAGAATGTAGGAAGCTACAATCTCGAAGACCCTAGTGAGGGTGCACGCACACAACTTAAAATAGGGGTGGGGTAGATCGTCCAGGGCTGGATAAGTTGTCCCCTCCTCCATAAGTAAATGTGCTTCCTTCCCTTCATATTTCTTAAAAAAAAAAAAAAAGAAAGAAATACTTAAGCAAATTACAAGCTATAAATAAAAAGATTGATGTAAAACATAAATAACAACACAAGGAACATAGATTGACACTGATATTGGTGTGCAGGAGTGCTGGAGTCGGGTGGGGTGGGTGGGGGCGGAGATTGTCCAGGCCTGGATAACTTGCCCCCCCCATACACGTGCTGCTTTTTTCTTTTTTTTTCTTTTCTTTTTGATTGGTGAACCAGTATTACATGTAACTTTGCTTTGTATTTTTTATGCAGAAAATGCATCATATATATTTATGAGATGGAAGGGGGAATGGCAAGTTATGTAGGCATGGACACTCTCCCCAGGTTTAAAGTGTCTTTTTGCTCATTTTTTCTTGCAATTCAAGATTCAAGCCATCTTACTTTTTTCCCCTTATAGTATTGTAAGGCATACAGAATTTACATTTCATGCCTGGAACTATAAACATGATGAAGATACACAGCACATAATCATATACTCCCCACCCCACCCCCTCACAATTTGTCATTCTCTCTGATGCCTACCTTGTAATTCAACTGTCCATGTCAATTCTTCCCTCATGCTTTTATTTTACTGTACAGAATGGGAATGTTTAGCAATTGAAAGAAAAATACTGATGAAACATAGCACTTACAGCGGTAAGTTATTCCTGAAACCAAGACAATATCTTGGTCTCACGTTATTCTGGCCTGGATAACCTTTTTATTTTCCATGATCCTGGTCATGTAATTCAACTTTCCAATCAAGTCTTTCCTCATACTATTATTTAACTGTAAAGAACCACTTGGCCTTTCTTGCATTTTATATACATGTAAAAAAGTTTGATGCAACATAGTACTTTGAGGGGGGGGGGTATCCTGGCCTGGACAACTCCTACCTCTACCCCCCACCCCACCTTGTTTGTTTTTTTTTTTTTTTTTTTTTTTTTTTTTGTCTATGCTCCTTGTATTGCAATTCAACTTAACATTCTGAATCTTACCTCACAATTTTACAAAGTTCTGCAAAGAACTGGTAATTCCTGCATTTCAAATACAAATTACTGATGGAAGATAAAGCTTATGTAGGTTAAGTTATCCTGGCCTGAATACATTCCCCCCACTCCCACCAATTTGTCATTTTCTATTATCCCTGTCTTGCAATTCAACTTTCCATGGAAATTTTTCAATCATGCTTTTATATTACTGCAAAGAATGGGAATGTTTTATTATACTGATGGAACATAGCTCTGACAGTGGAGGTTGGTATTAATTATCCTGGTCTGGACAACCTCCCCTCACCCCCACCTTACTTTTTTTTTCCATTTTCCATGATCCCTGTCTTACCATTAACTTTCTATCCCAGTATTCAATTTCCTCATACTATTCTTCACATGCAAGAATTGGTCTTGTATTTTGAATATAAAATATATGGCATGGACAACTGTCCCTGACCCACACTTTGTTATTTTCCATGCTCGCTGTCTTGGAACTCAACTTTCCATGCCAATTCATTCCTCATAATGTTATCCATAGCTGTAAAGAACTGGCAATTTGTGCATTATGAATAAAAACACTGATGCAAGATAGTACAGGGGGGGGGGTATCCTAGCCTGGCCAACTTCTCTCCGCCCCACATTTTGTATTTTCTACGCATGCTCTCTGAATTACAATTCAACTTTCTGTCCTTAGTCTTTCCTCATATTATGATAAACTGTAAAGAATTGGCGATCCCTGAATCTCAAATTTACAAGTTACCGATGAAATCAAGGTTCAACGTATGGGCGTGGGGGGGACTACCTTATTCCTGCCTGGATAACCTTCCCCATCCATAGTTTGCCATTTTCTTTGATCCAATTCAACTTGCCACACCAATTCTTTCCTCATGATTATGTATTTACTGCAAAGAAGTGGAATATTTGTTTTTTGATTAAAAAATACCGTTGGCACATACAGCATATATAGTGGAGGTGGGGAAGTTACCCTGGCCTGGACAACCTCCTCCCATCCCACACATTTTTGTTTTCTCTGATCTCGGTCTTGCAATTCAACCTGCCATCCAAAGTCTTTCCTCATACTTTTATAAACTCTAAAGGGCTGTCATTTCCTGCATTTTAAATACAAATTACAGATGGAAAGACTACCTTTTTTGGCAAGGGGGGGTTATCATGGCCTGGATAACCTCCCCCGACCAAACATTTTTTCACTTTCTATTATCCCTGTGTTGTAATTCAATTTTTCAGACCAATTTTTTTCCTAATATTTTTACGTAAATGTACAGAACTTGAATTTCTTGCATTTTCAATAAAAATTACTGATAGAATGTAACACTCATGGAGGGGGGGGGGTGTTAAGTTATCCTGGTCTGGACAACCTCTCCCCACCCCAAATGTTGTCCATTTCTAAGATGCCTGTCTTGCAATTCAACTTTCCAAGTCTTTCCTCATACAATTATTGTATATAACATGACTGTAAAGAACTGGCATATCTTGCATTTTGAACGGAAAACACAGATGTAAGTTGGGGGCAGGGAGAGTTATCCTGGCCTGGATAACTTCCCCCCACCCCACATATTGTTATTTTCTAAGCTGTCTGTATTGCAATTGAACTGTCCATCCTTAGTCTTTCCTCATAATATTATAAACTGTAAAGAAATTTGTAATACATGGATTTCAAATACAAGTTACTGATGGAATTAAGGTAAAGCGTATGGTAAAACTTGTATTCCCTGACAACCTATACATTCTCAAAAAGCATTCTTACAATACTTTGATATTTTAAGTACAAAACCAGTTTTATGTGTTCACTAATCTGTTTAACCAGATAAAGTATATATGTATTTTTTGGGGGGGGGGGGGGAAATAGTTATCCACGGGTGGGGAAAGTTATCCTAGGATAACTTGCCCTGGGGGGAAAGTTATCCAGGTACATCGGCACTTGTAGGGAGACACTCAGCTTTGTCTTGCTTGAATGGTCAATGTCTAAAGTATCCAAGCATCCATTAATGACCACTTGCCAAGAGCCTTATCACAATGATAATGGGATTAAAACTGACTAGGACTCAATAGCTTCTACTGTTGATACTGGCAGGGCAGAAAGGTCGACCATTTAAAAAAATAAAACTGAGAGTACTTAATAACAGTATACTGTATAATGGTAGTTGGAATAATATTAATCAATAAGACCAAGCAAGGCTGGTGGCAGTCAAAACTAGAACAGTAATTATATTAACTCCGACCAGTTTTGCTCTTTAAGGAGTGAGCTCTTCAGGGAGTAGTGAAAACACTGTTAATTATGCTGCTTTTTTCAGATAAAGTATATATGTATTTTTGGGTCGTGTTGCCAAAGGACGTTGCACAAATAAAGTTTAACGCAGATGCATTAAGAAGATCTACCAGTCTAACTGTCGGGATGATGTGTTAGCATAACGTAAAATTATTTGTTTTTCACGTCGTAATAGACCTCACGTGCCCCTCACAGGCTCTGTGTTTGCTTGGTTACCCTTTGTCACCAATTTCTATTACAGCAGATGACTGAGAGTGATGATCTGCAGTCATCATGCAAGAATGTGCACACTTTCTCACAGAAACAGATGAATTGTACCAAATGGTAGCTTATTTATTAATGAAAGGCTTCCAGTGTTTTCATGAACTAACATCAGCTGGTGTAGCATGGTGTCATTAGAAGTCAGTAGATAGACACAGAACTAACATTTTTTTTTTACTGCCCCAAACTTGACGTGTCTAGCGAAGTCACAAGCACAGTGACAGGACGATCCTACTCAACACCAAAGGGTGGCACCTGTAAAGACAATAACCTGGTCTATCTCCTTACATGTTTACATTGCAATATACAGTATGTGGGTCAAACGAAGCGCCCCCTGATGGACAGGTTAAGAGAACATTTTTATTACATCAAGAAAAAAGATGTAACACAACCCTTAGGTAGACATTTTCGTCTACCAGGTCATCATCATAAAGATCCAGATTCTGGAACACATACATGTACGTATCCAACCACAGCTGTCCACAGTCGAGACAGTAAGTCTAGAGAGGGAAAATCACTGGATTCACCAGCTTTGTACTGCTGAACCGTTTGGCCTCAATGTCATGGGTAGATAGGCACCCTTGCCTGGAATAATATTAATATGCAGTTAACTTTATGGCAGGGAAAACGTATCGCACTTCTGGGTGGGACAGCAGGATGGTAAATTAGGGACATGCACTGGGGACTCGTGCAAGCCTATTTGTGAATCAAGTCCTTGTAACTAAAAAGCAGTTTGTGCCTGTGACCAGGGATGCTGCTACTTTATGCAGCCGTTGAACTTTCTTCAACAAAGCCCAATTACAGTTGCCTCATATGGTCATGGTCAACTAAGTCAAATGTTTTCTGTAGATACATGACTGATGCTACTAGCTGACCATCATGAAGTGCCTTACGCCATGTGTCCAGTAATGTATGGAGACTTGTTTCACAGGAATGGCATTTCCTGAATCATGACTGACATGAAAAGAGAAGTTTGTCCTTAGTTAAAAAAGAAAAAAGCAGTGAATGTGTCTTTCAAGTACTTTTGACAGTGCACACAGAACAGATATAGACCTGTAGCTGTTAACATCCATAGTTGTTCCATCTTTGTGAATTGGTGCCACTTTTGGCCATCTTCCATGAGCTTGGAAATTTATGATGTTTACTGCTAATACTCAGGTTGAATAGGTAAGTTAGTGGTTTGAATAAACAGACAATGCCATTTGCACAAATTTTAAGTAAAGCTCATCAGTACCATTTGACTTTTTTTGGATTAAGGTTACAGAGTACTTTCATCCCATCATCCTCTTTTATTCTTGGAATGCTGAAATACACATCTGGAGGGATTTTGTCCTTGATATATTCCTTCACTTTCTGACGTCTGGTGTTAGGTATAGCACTAGTACCTTTCGGCAGCAAATTTTCAGCAACTGACATGAAATGTTTATTGAATTGGTCTACAATAACTTTCCTGTCTGTGATTATGTCATTTCCAATGTTTAGAGTGGCTGGAACAGCATTAATATTTTTCCAAACAAGACATTTCACACAATTTCATAGCATACTGGGATTTTTCACATTTTCCTTGCAATCTTGCTGTAAAACTGCCTCTTTGTCTGGCATATTAATTTGACAACCCTGTTTCTCCATATTTGTACATTAACAGTATTCACCCAATAATTTGAAATGGTCACATGTTTGCATTGCATCACTAACTACTTAATCCATTCTGGTTGCTGCAAGTGCTTGACTCTGTGTTTTGGGAGGGGCATGTCTATTTAATACTGCTGTACAGTTTGACATGAACAATAGAAATTCATTGAAAATTAAGAAGAAAAATCACTGCAGCAGGACGATCTGACCAAACTTGGTTGAAATCTGACTGACAATTTTGGATAAGAAGTTGAAAAAGTGAATTTCCATTGCAATCTCCATTGACTTGCACAGTCATCAATAAGAATGTATGCATTAACTGATTAAGTACCTGAATTGAAAATTTCCTACATTTCCACCAAGTGTAAGAACAATATGAGTGACTGTTTGAGCGACAAGTATCCAAATTGAAAACACTGTTAAAAACACTGCACTAAAAACTATCACCACCCATCTAAAATAATCCACAAACTACTTTTTCACCAAGTTTCATCACAATCTGATAGATAGTTTTGGACAAGAAGTCAACATTGCAAAAATACAGACACACAAAAAAAATATAAAACAGCAAAAAAAAATCGCAGCACCACATGTTGAACGAATTATGGTCTGGGGTCACCAGAAGTGTTTCCAATGCAATTTCAAAGCAATTGGCAGAGCAGCTTCACAGCATAAGATTTTTTCAAGATTTTGCCAAAAAATGAACAGCAACATTCATTAAAAACAAAAAAAAATCACTGGAGCATAATCATGTGAACAAAATCGGTAGAAACCCATCAAAGGTACATCTCCATCAGGTTGGATGAGAATCTGGTTGAGGGTTTTGGAGTAGAAGTCCAAAATATGAATTTCTGTTGCAATCCCCATTGACTTAAATGGTAGTGAGCAGGAATGCATTGACTAACATGGTAATGAGCAGGAATGCATCGACTTACATGGTAATGAACAGGAACGCAGGCACTAAACCAACAGACACCTAAATTGAAACATTTTGTGAAAACTCAGGGATCCAGAGCACCAGTATTTGACCATTGCACAAGCTACATTTCCACCAAGTTTCAGAGCAATCTAAGTGAATGTTTTGGAGAAGTTGAAAATATCAAAAACACACACAAAAAAAATGTTTATAAAAAATCTGAAAAAGTTATAGGGCCAACTGGCAAACAAATTATGGTCCTATGCTTCCCAGAAGAGTTCCCAGGAAAATGTGTATGGACACTGTGTGACATAATTTGCAGAAATTATGAACTGGCTGGTTGAAATATAATCTATACAGCAGAACCTCAATAATATGGACCTCATTAATCCGGATATCTCATTAATCTGAACACTTCTCCTGGAACAGAATTGTTCATTTCAAGTAAAAGTGATTCAGTAATCAAGATGCTTCATTAATCTGAACAGTTCACTGGGGTACAAAGGTGTTCAGATTAATGAGGTTCCACTGTAATTCCAAACTTGCAATTGAAAAAGTTTGATATATTCGACACGGTCGAATGCCTTGCTGGCATCTAATAACAAGGTATACATGTGACCTCCCCCATTACAGTAATAATGAATTACTTTGTTCACCAGAAAGGTGCATTGTACAGTCAAATGGCAACTTTTATATGCAAATTGTGAATCAGATGCTCTCAGAATATGGAAATTTTTATTAAGAATGACCCAATCTATTACTTGGACAATTACAGTGCTTAGAGCTATCCCCCTGTAGTTCTCTGAGTGACATAATGATTTTTGTGCATTTTTTGGGATAGGATCTATGGTAGATAAACAGAGGCCACTAGGTGAAAACCTGTGATGAATAATACTGGTACTCAGCAATGCTAAGTATAGGTAGAGTTATTTGGTCCCATGCTTCAGATGGTCTGTGTAATGTCCTGTATCTTCGTCTGATTTACCCTAGTTTTAATGACTCAACTGCCCTATCAACATCATGAATTGAGACGGAGTGTTGATTGTAGCATTAACTAATATAACAACATATGTCACATATTTTATTATTAACATCCCTCAACAGATCAGATGTATCGTCTTGACTGTATGAGACACTGTTACATAAAATTTTATATATTTTTTTTCAGCAAATAGCTTCCCAATACTTTCTTTTCCAACAACACCATCAATATTATTGGGTGGCAAAGATGATTTACCTCGAACTTTCTTCTATTCATTCCAAAAATTCTTATTATTATTGAATAGAATTGCGTCAGCCATTTTATTCTTAACACACACGCTCTGCAAGCTTGCCACCCGCAAGCTCACAGAGCGTGGGGAGGTCCCTTGGGGATAGGTTCCCTGGAGCTACATTTTCACATAAACGGATATCACAGTTCAGTTTTGAAACGTCTTAGTACATGATGAACATGGAAATGGCAATTTTGAAAACAATGCCGCGAGGCTATGACACCATAAGTGGCGAAATTGTAGGCTATTGAATGCATGAAAAAGGCACAGGGGATAAATTTCTTGCCCAACTCACTCAGGGACGAGCACGCCCCTGCCCAACTCGACACAAGTCATAGGCGGCAGCTTGTCTGCAGTCCAGTTGAATCAAAATCCACTTTCCTGAAAACCCATGTAAAAACGTGCTGGCTCAAGTATCTTAATCCAGTTGAATGTTCTTTGGGTAAATCTGCACATGTACATATCAGAGAACAGAAAACCTATGCACCCATCTCAGCATCAGATCTGTCCAGTCACACAGCTGCCGGGTCACCCGTGTCACAACTAAATTGTACCGGCTTATTCTGTTAATACTGGCCCCGCCAGATGAGGCTATGATGTGCGCCATCCAATTGCATGGCGTGCATAGCAACGCATGCAATCGCAGGTTTGCTGGTCTTTATTTGTGTGTTAAACCCCAAACCAAATTCAAAATTAAGATTAGATGTCACCTGTCACAAGCGAGCACTCAGAAACCTCACCCTCATCACTCCCCCACTTTTCTGGGTTGCTGATTAATATTTATATTAACAGAAAGAATTAAAGACTAGAAAAGACTTGCTTCACATCACAGCAAATCTGTCTGGGTGCCTTTAGTTAGGGACCGCTCCATTTTCCTGTTCTCCCCACTATGACAAGAAATGACGGGAGACTACTTGCTTGTAACCACAGCACCATTTGTTAAAGTTCTTCAATAAGTAACACGTGCAAATACAGCTAATTGTGCGCATGTCTCATTTCATTAATTATTAATTACCGAATACATACTGCAATAGAGAGACCTTGCCAGAGCGCATAATAGCAACCATACATTACGGCATGTATAGTGTGTTTACACTGCAACACTCCTCCTCAGACTCAACTTACATACCTCTTAAATTTTCAAATCTGTTGAGTAACTCCGGTAATTGGTTTGGTAAAAATATCCGCAAAATTGTCATTGGATTCTGACGGGATATATTCAAGTTGCACTACACCTGACTGCACCTCACGCCTGACAAAATGATACTTAATGTCAATGTGCTTTGACCTCTGGTGTTGCACAGGGGTTTTCGCCAAGGCAATAGCACCTTGATTATCCACATGCAGAATAACACTTTCCAGTCCGTTCCTTGTACACCCAGTCATATCTGCATACAGTTGCCTCAGGAATTTTGCTTCCTGTTCGGCTGCTGCTACTTAAGGCCATGTATTCGGCTTCACAAGTATTTAAAGTTACACTTTGTTGCTTTCTACTCTTCCACGAAATAAGTGGAGCATTTGATGACAACTGGAAGCCATAACCAGTTATACTCCGTCTGTCCTCAGATGCACCCCAATCTGCATCACAGTACCCATCAATCCTCAAGGAATTTTCCGACTTTCGGGATATTAACCCTTGGTCCAATATACCTTTAATGTACCTTAAAGCTCGTTTTGCTGTGTTAAGATGTGCTTTGGTGGGTTTAGCCATGTGCTGCGATAATTTTGTATCGATGTTACACAGATCTGGTCTTGTGCCAGTCATTACACAAATTAAACTGCCTACTATTTCTCGTTACAATCTGGGATCAGCTAATTCAGTCGAGTCTGCATCTTTGACTTTATTCACAACCAAATCACTTGGTGTAGCTTTGGGTTTACATTCAGCCATTTTCAACTTTTGAAGTATTTTGGCCAAGCACTTTGTTTGATTCATTTTAATGTAGTTCTTTCCATGCACAAGCTCTATCCCTAGAAACCAAGACAACTTTCCCAGATCTTTCATCTTGAATCTTTCGCTCAGTGAGGACTTCACACTGTCAAGTATGTTATTGTCACTAGCACCTATGATGATATCATCTACCCAAACGATAATTACAACATTCATGTTGTCACTTTGTCTGTAATAGACACATGGGTCAGCTAACAACTGTTCAAACCCTTCATCCAGTAAATACCCTTGCAATATATTGTTCCAATTACAACCACTTTCTTTTAAACCATACAAAGATTTTCTTAACTTGTACATAAGTTTTTCACCTTTTGGGCCTTTCTTTTCGAAACCTTCGGGCTGTTCCATATAGACTTCTGTATCTAGGGGCGGTACAGTATGCCGCTTTCACATCCATCTGGTGTATGATCATATCTTTCTGTACTGCTAATTTGGCCAACATCCGAATAGATGTCATACGCACTGTAGGCGCAAATGTCTCATGATAGTCCACATCTTGAACTTGAGAGTACCCTTTTGCTACAAATCTAGCTTTGTACTTTACTTCATCATTTTGACCCTGTTTTACCGCGTACACCCATTTTCCGCCCACTATTGATCGCCCTTCTGACACTGGGGAAAGTACAAACGTGTCATTTCCCTGTAGTGCACCTATCTCTTCATTCATTGCATCTCGCCATTTTTCAGACTCATTACTTTTTACGGCTTCAGACTTCTGGATAAGTCATCGGTATGTCAGACACCTTGTAAAAGTAATCAATTATACAGTTTACACTCTCTGTATCTGATCCTATGTCTGAAAGTACATAATATTTCAAATGCTTTGGTTTTGAATGCACTCTTGCAGGATACCTTCTGTTGAGGTTGTCATTTTCACCTGTACCTGGTATATCAGCTGTAACAGTTTCATTGTTTTCACAATTTTCTACTTCATTCTCAGGTACCTTTGTGTGCACATATCCTTGCACAGCATCTTGGCACACGAATAGTTCTCATACTCATCATAGATAACTTCTTTCTTTCCACTGAATTTATCTGTGAATTTTACACACCTCACCCTCCTCACTACATCTTTCTCTATAATTACACAAGGTATATGCAGGGCTACCTTTATCGTAGCCTACGAAAACACCCTTTTCGCTACGGGGATCTAACTTTTTCTTGTCTTGCACATATGCATAACACACCGTACCAAATATATTCATGTTACTTAAATTTGGCTTTAGCCCTGTGAGAGCTTCATAGGCATAGGGTGGTAGGAGAGAGTTCCTACCACTTTAACCGTGTACGGTGGTTTTCTCCGAGTTCTTCGGTTTCCTCTACCACAGACAAGGTAGGAGGTATACGCCAACATCTGTGCCATGGAGAGTGACTTGGTAAGTCAATGCTTGACTTCTTTAACAATTCATGTAAAACAAATGTGTCTATACTTTTTTTATCACCTTCAAAATGAGAACAGTTTGAAATGCTACCCTTTGCCATTGTTCAACATAATCTAAATTTCGTGTATTAACCTACTTTTTATAATTTAAAATGCTCAGCTTTGGTTCTTGGTTCAAGGGATGTAGCCATGTGTCCCAAACTTATAAACTGATCAGTTTGAATGAAACTACTATCTATAATAGTTTAGAAGCTATTCAACATTTTAATTTTATGTATTTGCCTAATTTGCATGAATTATAAGCCTAGAAGAAAGTTGGTTTATTGTTCATTGGATGGGGCTATGCCACAAACCCATAAACTGAAGTAGGAATGGCACCTCTAGAATAGCTTTGAAGCTATTAAAGATTTACTTTTTGCATATTCACCTAATTTGCATAAATGAAAATCCTACAACTTTGGTTCATGGTTCATTGGGTGCGGCTTTGCCACAAACCTCAAAATTGAAGTTGGAATGGCATCTCTTTGTACAATAGTTTTGGAGATATTCAACTTTTCAATTTTTCAATGCCCCTTATTAGCGTAATTTGAAATTTTATAACTTCACTGTCCATTATAGTGGCAAGTGTCACAAAGGTATATATGCACATTGATACTCTGAGTCGATCTGCAATAGTTTGGAAGATATGGCGCTTTTAAAATTTTTGTTGCCTCTAAAATTTGCATAATTTTGACCATCATGACTATTCCAAATGAGATGCACAATTTCACTGGTTATGTCAGTCAGCATGGCAAGTTTGGTGGTTTTTGGAAAAAAAGTGTCTGAAAAAAACTTTGGACCACTTTGGTAGTAAAGAAAGAAAGAAAAAGAAAGAAAGAAAGAAATTGGGCATTTATTACTTTGTTAATTTATCTGAAATGAAAGACCAACTTTCTTTCTTTCTTTCTTTCTTTCTTTCTTTCTTTCTTTCTTTCTTTCTTTCTTTCAGTTAGAATGAATACCAGTATTTGAGTTCAGTAGCCTAAAACTGACTATGTTTCCTGCTGTTAACAATTTCAATAATGAACTTTCGAACCGCGCAAACGCATTAAATATATGCCATAATGCTAGAACAGTCTTTGAAGATCTTGTGTTTCTATTTATAGAAAGCAATCTCTCAAACCGATTTCAACGCGTTACTATTTGAAGACAGACCTCATCTTGGCTCGCTATAGAGGCTGGAGTGCCCCAAGGTTCCTTCCTTGGTCCCCTACTTTTCCTCGTGTACATTAACGACATCACTTTCAATATTACCTGTGACATCGGTTCATTTGTAGATGATACCAGTATTCTTGAAATTGTCCACGACCCAACGGCGATAGCTGAAATTTCAGCCTTAATTCTAATTTTGTACAAATTCTTCGTTGGGGCAAGCTCTGGCGGATGACGTTAAATGCTATAAAATCTAATTCAATGACCTCCTCAGCTTAACGACACAAGCCAAATCTTGGGAGTTACGCTTTCAAGCAATTTGTCATGGCACCAACATATGACACGCATAGTTAGTAAAGTCAGCCAACGGCTTGCTCTTCTATGCAGACTCAAACAAAAACTCTCCCGCCAGACTCTCATGCGGTTGTATAGTACTGTGATTCGTCCTATCCTCGGATATGGGTGTGTTCTGTTTGACAATTGCACTGAAAACCTGTCGCAATCTATAGAAGCTGTGCAGTATGAGGCAGCCAGGATCTGCCTTGGCGCAACCAGATACGCTCCACGTGTCTTACTTCTCAAAGAGCTTGGATGGCAAGCTCTGGCAAATCGAAGGAAATACTTTAAACTTATTCTTTTCTTTAAAATGTATAATAGGTTGACTCCACAATACCTACATGATCTCGTTCTTCGCAATGTTGCATTCACTACTGGGCGTCTATTGAGAAATCATACTGAATAGTGACTTACGCCAAATTAGGTTTACCACCAATCGCTTCGGCGATTCATTTCTCCATTCTGCTATCAAATTATGGAATGACCTCTCGTATTACCGATTCCCTGCCGCACTTCAAATCTAAATTAAATCTATTACTCTTAAATGTTGACTAAAAGCCCCCATACTTTAAACATGGAAGTCGTTTCCTAAACTTATGCCACACGCAGCTACGTCTTAACATCTCTGTTTTAAAAGCCCATCTATATCATGTCAGTATCCTTCCAGTCTCAACGGGTGCATACTCTCATCCTACTGAAGATGCGAAACATTACCTTTTGCTCTGCCCCAAGTTCACTGTGCAATTGTCCGTCTACTGAACACTGTGTGTCACTTACTCGCTCCAGGTGTAAATCCGACTCTAATAGTTCAGTGCTCTAGTGACGTTTTCTTAAATATTCTGTTGAAAGGTCGTGAGGATTTGCCAGACACCGATAATGTATTCATCCTTGAGGCTGTTCATACATTTATATCAGAATCTAGACGTTTTATTTACCAATTTTGGTATATGATCTAATTATAAGTCTCCATTATTTGGCATCAATTGAATTATTCCCGTACAAGCTGTGAATTTAGTCATCTGTTCTCGTCCAGTGTGTATTGTATCTATTCCTGTGCGTCCTTGGATGTACTGGAGAGCCTCTGCATTAGCCTCTGTATACTATTAGGCAATCCAGAGAAAATAAATATGTTTATAATAATAATATAAATACTACTTTAGATAGAAGAAAAACTTTAATCAGCACTATGAAAAAAAAACAGGCGTTAGTGCCAATGGCTTGTCGGTTGAAAATCCATTAAATGAATATATTTGTCTCAGGCAGTATTATGAAAACGCCCTGGCATGTAACACGTAAATCTTGGCATTTTACAGGGGATTTTATGCTAGTCTAAGTCAGATTGTACCATATAGTTTTATTTGTGCTGACTGTAAAATTTGGCGGTCGAGAGCTACCAAGATCCCATAAGCCCTCATTCAGTGTGGAGGCTGGCGAAAATGCCCTTTATCTGTCCATCCATCCGTCCGTCTGTCTGTCTATTTATCTATCCATCCCCTCCACCTGATTACCAGAACAAATTATAATTTACCTTATCATTATTTATCAAATCATGTCTGTATATATCATCTACTATGTATGACTTGCACCGAATAAAATCAATCAATCAATTAATCAGTGCCTTTACCTTCTCTCTCTCTCTCTCTCTCTCTCTCTCTCTCTCTCTCTCTCTCTCTCTCTCTCTCTCTCTCTCTCCCTCCCTCTCTTTTGTGTTCTATTTCGTGGGCATACAGCCTTAAAAACACAAAATATAGAAAGCACAACAACATATTTGTGGGTTTCGAGTATGCAATATTTTGAACATGTTAATTCCGGGGTTTAAACCCCAACTCTCCGAAGGACTTCAGCAATTCAGCACTACAAGTGGACGGAAACATGGACATTGTGTGGCGCCAAAGCTGGAAGCCACGTGATATAGGTCACAAAGGTTTTTGTGAAAATTTATAATTTTTCATGCTTAATTTTGACGATGGAATATAAGTAGTGTTAGCTTACAAAACACTGACCACCTTGGTTTATGTTGTGCAGCTACTACCCAAGAAAATGCCTATTGCCAACGTAAGGCACAGGCGAGAAAAAAACATAGACATAAATGAACGTCTGTACTCACAGGTCGAATGAAGTGGAACTGAGGTTTCAAAAAATTTTGGTCACTGAATAGACGCTTATTAGGTTTCTATTGGTTTATCCGCGTCATGTGACCGTGTCACAACCAGATGGACAAAAAATGTTTTGATTTGTTGCGCAAGGCACGTGACAAACACTTTCTTGCATTTGGCGACAATACCGTAATTTGTATTGCCTGCCAATCTTTCTTTGGGAAGGTATTTTTGTTTCTATGAAACCATTGAATCAAGTGTGTACATTCAACAATTCATTACACGAAAGCCAGTTTTCTATAACAAAAGGGAAACCACTGCATGAAGAATCGGGCCCTTGAGGCCAAGCTACACGATGCACTTTTTGGCATACAAAGCTGTGCTCGCAACGTTTTGCATCGTGTGGCCACTGTGTTGCTGTATGTGACCGCTCCTGCAAAACTATGCAAGCAAAGAACTCCCCTTTCAACCCATTATTGCATCGCGTAGACACTGCTTTGCTGAAGCAATATTAGGCATGCACAGCTTTGCACCCGCAACTGAACATCGGGCAACTCGGCCTTCAGTTTGCGCAAAAACCAAAACCGATGACAGGAAATTAAACAGCAGTTCCAGTCAAGTTTCCTGATGCGATAACGGCTTCCAGCTAACTATCCACCCACTCCTCATTTGATTTTGCCGATTTGTGAGACTCAATGTAACACCCATCATAGCCCCAAAATGCATTTGGAGCAAGAGACAGACGATTGTGACATATCAGTTGGCAGAAATGATGCGGGTTAAAAGTAGGTTCCCGGCACAATTTCTATTAAGTAAAGTTGCACAGTGAGTAAAATCAAAATCACCAGTGATAATCCTAGCAGCTCTATTTTGGAGACGCTGTAGAATTAGTTGTTGGGACTTGGAACAGTCTCCCCAGACTGTATCACAGTAATCAAATAGAGGTTGTATTATACTCTTATAGACGGTATTCAATAATGCGGGTGACAGTGTATGCTTCAGGCGAGATAGGAGGGATACTTTTGGACTTATTTTAGAGACCAAGTAAGTTATATGTTGATACCAGATTTTGTTATAAGGACTATAAATATATGCGACTGTTTTTTTATAGAAAAACAACTTTAGAGCTTGATAAAGTAGTACTTACTGATGCAAAGACATGCATCTAAAGTATATATTTTTTGGTTAGTATAATCATGAACTATGGATAGGTGCAGAGATCAATCATTGTCCTTGCCTAATTATTAAATAAGCATAGTGATAATTAAATGGTTGGGTTCATGCTGTTTTCGTCTCTGAAACAAATAATAAAACTGCAAAAATTGGTTTCGTTTGATTCCTAACAATATTAACCAAAAAAGTTTGCCGTATAAATTGGTTATCTTGTTTACGTTAGGAAATATAGCTTTGTGAAGTTGAAAAAAATCCTACTTTTTTCGTGTTTTTCTTTGACAAGGCAGGTTTTTCAACTTTGGAAAACGATATTTCATAAACTAAAGAAGATGATAAAATAATATGGCAAACTTTTTGGATAATATTATTAGGAATCAAACGGCACTCAAAAGTTAAACACATAGATTTATGTAAGAGCTATGTGAAGTTGAATGTTATGTATGACAGTGGATAAGGTGAGCCTAATAGAATTAGTAGAGATTGTCACGTAAATGTTTTTATGTTCCTGTAAATAATGAAACTCAAATACATGCACATGTATATCAATGTATCCATTGTGTTTATTTTCTGCTTATGAACACATTTTCATGTTTTAAGTGATTTTGAAATTTTGAAAGTACGACTCAAACTAGGGATCCAGGAAATATTGTTTGTAAACACATCAGCACCATACAAAATCAACAACCCTTGCTTTGAACCAACTTGCTTTTTTCCCTCGCAGCGTTGACTTTCAAACTTGATGCTCACAGTAAGATCACTGCTGTGGTCTGGAGTCAAGACAACGGAGGCTGTATCCACTTATTGTGCTTTATCGCCCCTTCCTTCCCTTCCCCAACTTCCTTTCCACTACCAGCAAGGCACGCCTTGCAGTGATGTTACTCAGCAGTACATGTATGCTTTAGGGGAAATTTC
The DNA here is from genome assembly GCA_964020975.1 of Hermodice carunculata. Taxonomy (NCBI): domain Eukaryota; kingdom Metazoa; phylum Annelida; class Polychaeta; order Eunicida; family Amphinomidae; genus Hermodice; species Hermodice carunculata. The sequence goes on along the minus strand of OZ026624.1, from coordinate 1,150,841 downwards.
ATGTTTCATGGCTATTTTGTCTGTTTCAACTTCGCCAACATTGCATCTTTTTGCTTGTACAACCGGGGATGTAATGTGGGCGATATTGACTCTTTCAGCAGAGTTACTGACTCTGGTCACCCTTGTTTCAACCACTGTAACGACATGTACTCTTCAATTTATTCATGCAAAGAGCTTTCATTCAAGTACGAGTCAAGACTTCATATAGTAGTTTTGGTTGAAATTCTGTCCAGAATGAGCAGCACTCCTGAGCATACTGTGCATGCATTGCTTTCAAACTGAACCGAGGACAGCTTGCGATCCAGGCCTATCTGGAATTAAAAGAGATAAGTGAATGCAGATTACTCCATATCACTGTTTCAGTATGGAGAGGTAGTTTGTATGGTCATATATGGGACTCGAACCTGCAACCTTTGGCATCAGTCGCCTAACTGAAATGGGAAACGCACATATCCACTCGACCAAATCCCCATTCTTATGAATGATATATATATATATATATATATATATATATATATATATATATATATATATATATATATATATATATATATATATATGTGTGTGTGTGTGTGTGTGTGTGTGTGTATCATAAATAAGTGGTAGTAACAGTCGATAACCATGATCATGTATGTATTCATATGTTGATGAACAAGCTGTCTTCTGTTACCTTGTCTTCAAACTTGTTTGGTATTCGCCATAATGGTCTATGCATGTCATGCTTTAGATTAAAAGTTTCAATTTCATTATTGATATGTGTGTACATGGTTATTCGGATTCAAGTTCTGTTTGTTTGATGTATGAATGACACGTAACTGTACTGAACAGGCAGCTAGGAAATAGAATGCCATATGTAATTTAATATCTTTATTTGTAGAATTTTCAACATTTTCAAAATTGTATACCGTTTTACAATTCGCTTAGCAAAAGTTACAATGCTAGAGCTTATGATCACTGTTCATCAGAGGAGTTCACAGTCAACTCTACAAGTTGGAGTTCTCATAATAAATTGGAAAATAAACAAAATTTAAACTTTAAATTAAAACGCTACTTTAGTTCACTGTTCATTGTATGTGTCTATATCACGAATCTGTAAATTGATATTGGAATGACAACCTCCATCTTTAACCGTTTTGAAGATATTCAAGATTTAAATTTGTGTACATGTATGTTCTAATTTGCATACCATTTGCCCATGGATCTATGGTTGTGGATAGAATCTCGGCATAAAATGACGATGATGATTAATATTCTTAAACATAAAATAACAATGTACATTTACTAGTATTCTTACGTGGTTGCGTAATTTGGCCATAAAGAGCTATCTAATCATTGAGCTCGAAATCAAGTTGCCTGACGTCACTGAGCCGACAGAGTCACCTGTCATCAGCTCCCTGCAAAAACCTAAATTACAAATGCAGTGAAGAAGACTGGTGAGCAGGGCCTCAACACATAGTACTATTTTGAAACTCTCCTCTCTCAAAAATTCAGGACAAAGACTGATGCGGGGCATTTTTTCTGCTCTGCACCATGACTGGACCATAAGCTTGGCTTTCAGATCTACGTAACGCACTTGTGCATCATTTTAGTCTGAAAAATTCACATTTGTATCTCTCTATTATACAAACAAAAGAAAACATGCCAGATCTTCAGTGTATTTCTGAAAAAAAAATAGCACAACATAGTCTGCCTACGCTCCATAGCAATATGCAGTCATTGTCTTTGTCTGAACCTCTACCTTGATAATCACCAGTATCACATTCAATGCAGTGCACCATCCACAATTTTTGTTTTAGTCTTGGTCTGGCTCATTCAAGCACACACTAAATCCTTTAAAGACTCTTTTTTTTTCTTTCGCTTGCTTGTTTGTGTGTGTGTGTGTGTGTGTGTGTGTGTGTGTGTGTGTGTGTGTGTGTGTGTGTGTGTGTTCAGAGAGTTGGGCCTGGTCATCGCCTGTTGATTTTCACATCCTTGTGTGGGATCAAATATGCAAATGGTTTGTTCGCTAAAAAAGAAACTTTGATGCTTTAGAAGTAACCGAAAAATATCTCCCTTCGAGATTTGTACAATGCAAAGAAAATTTAAAACGTCTCAGTCATTTTTATCAGTCCATTTCCGGGGAAAACTTAGTATATTTGTTATCTATTTAGAATAGCTCGCCTGTCCGTGCTTACTGACATCTGATGCTAAACATATTGTTATACATGGTACCATGTTACAGAGTTCAATTAAGCTATATCTAAATTGTGTTCGCATTACTTGCATTTCACCCTAAAGTTTCAGTTAATATATATGGGGTTTAATTTGCGTAAATTCTGTTATTTACATCTAATGTCTGCGGTTCCAGCTTGAACGCTATCAGTGACTTGTATTCATTTAGTCACGTGAATGACACATTCAAAGTATAATGTATGTAGCTCGAACTTATTTCTCTTCTGGTCTCTTTGAATGTAGGGTTCAAACAACAACTTTATCACAATTAATGCTCAATCATCAGGTGAGCTATTGAGGTGTATTTAATCTTTCTGGGCACAAGAGTTCTGTTTTCAAAAAGTGTCATTCAGGTTATTAGTTAAGCCTCGACACATACAGCGCCAAAATGGAATTTAGCAACCCTACCAAAATAAAAATAAAGCGTATTCTCAGCTTTAAAAAAGCAAAAAGAAGGACAAAAAAAAAAAAAAAAAAAAAAAGACCCCCGCAAACTAAAAACAAAAAGCACCCCCCCTCCCAACCAATAGACGCATTACACTGCAAATTTAGAATTGAAACGGATAACGCAACCATATCGTTACTTTTTGTTTCACAGTTCACCAACTATCTACAAAAAACAAGACAGGAAAATTACAGGTAATGTGTTATTGCGATATTAAATACACTATTCTTTATAGAAACCAGATGTCACAACGCGTGTATTTGACACAACAGCAACAAAAACAAGTAGCGTACATAGTCCATGAGCTGAGGGCCCAATTTTGACCAATTGGTACCATCTGAGCGCACCAAACTTAACAATGCTTTTTTGGTTGGTGTATGTCTCAGGAACTCAAAACAGCATGATGGACTTTTCTGCGGCACAGCTTTTAGTCAGTATACGCAATTTAGTAGATGTATGTTATTTTGCATAAAAGGTGAAAAAAATTCTGCATAGTGATTCGTTTGATGAGTATACATGTCACAAGGCAAAAAGGTAGCACGATTTGAATCACAGTTTTTAAATTGAAACGCAAACTTGAGGAAATAAAGGTGTTAAGCAATTTTAATAAATGTACAGAGACTGCTAATCATTGCTAATCAATATAGATTTATAATAGTGAAAGTGCTAAATACCGTAGAATAAGGTAACTTGAACAGGTCAATATATGCCTCATCCAAACAACTGCTAATCAACTTTGAGGAACTTTAATACACTGCTAAACAATGCTAATTAATATTTATTCATGGTAAGGAAAGTGCCAATCAATAAGACAGTCTTCCTGTTTGGAGAAGTTGGAACCCATAGACAAGCTAGGGTTACCCATATGCCAGAAAATGTATACCGCGACGTACGTATATTGTTTTTTACTGTCACTATATATCTAATTTATATAACACATATTGGCATATCACAATAGATACCACCTTTTTGCCAAATTGAATTGTAAATTTGAACCTATAAAATCAATTAGATGCAGGTTGTTGAAATGAATGTAGACTACTCTTGATTGTAAATATTACAAAACCAAAATATTATGTACAATAGCTGTAGGTTCATTGTATGGACATTACATCAGAATTTAAGGACAAATAACATTTGTCAATATTTAACCAATGTATGGAACCCTTTAGAAACAACTGACAAGGAACTTTTGCAATGGTAGCTAGGAATGAAAACAGAAGACACTTCCCTACATACAATAGATTTCAAGCATTTCAACCTAGACATGACACAGACCTATTGGACAGACAAAACCAAGGTCAGAGATATGAACTAGGCCTAAATGTAAAAAACGAAGAAGAGTTTCCTTTTTTGGAAAGAGGACCACGCCCAAACACACGAAGGCGCCCTCTACAAGCGCAAAAAAAAAAAAAAAAAAAAAAAAAAAAGCGACACAAATCAAAGAGGACAAAGACCACAAACAAACCAGAGGCAATCAAGAGAAGCAAGAGACACCTACCAAAAAGAGCAAAGATACAACAGATGGAGAAAGAGCGCAACAATACCCCCAACAGCAGGAGCCCAGAAGATACCAACTTCAAACACATCTATTGTTAAAATTATAAACTTATCAAGCAAACAATTGACACAAGGACAAGTAAAGTTGCTTAAAAGGGGATTGAAATTCACACCGACACCAAGAAAAGACACAGAAGAATAAGTGTGTGCTATTTTAAATTTTGTCGTACATTACGTCTGAAAGATTTTTCCACAATACACATAAGGAATGTGATGAATCACTGGTCAAAGGAAAAAGTTCTTTCACCCCTCCTTAAAGTCAAAATGAGACATTAGAAAAATGCATTTACAGACTGAAAGAAATTGCGCACTCTCTCCACAAAGTACCTTCACCCACCAACAAAAATAATTTAACTAAAGAGGATGAATTGCTAACTGACAATTCTATCATAATTAAGAAAGGAGACAAGGGTGGTGCAGTTGTCATTATGAACACCGATTATCATGCTGAAAAGATAAAATCATTACTTAATGGTGAACGATTTTATGAGCGATGCGAACCAGACAGAGAAAATAAAGTGAGTGATAAATTAAGGAAATTTATTGACAAACATCGTAACACCTTTACAACGAAAGAAAGAAATTATCTGGATGGTTTACAGTCAAGAACAAGTAATCTATACGGCTTACCGAAAGTTCATAAGTCTAATATTATCAAAAAAGCTATCAATGAACAACATGGTATATATGTACATACTATTCGACCTACAGATTTAAAATTCCGACCAATCGTTGGAGGACCTGTATGCAATACGAGTAGGCTTAGTGAACTCATAAACGAAATTTTAAAACCGCACTTATTACATGTCGACTGCTGCATGCGTGACAATATCAGCTTCATCAATAAAATATCACGAGAGCAAGTCAAGGATCGGTATTTAGTCAGTTTTGATGTGATTAATTTATATAGTAACATACCTCATGAGTTAGGAAGGCGTACGATTGAATACTGGCTGATCAAATTTCCTGACACAAAAAAATCAACGTTTCACAAGAGAATTTATTGTGGAAGGTCATTCACTTATATTAGAAAATAATGTGTTCAGATTTGATAGAGAATACTACATACAGAAAAAGGGTGTGCGATGGGAACTAAATGTGCACCAATTTATGCAACGCTTAGTTTTGGATATCGAGAAGTTTTATTATACGAAAAACTTAGAAATACATCCGAATCCCTGCCAAGTTTTTAAAAAAGAACTGGAAACGTTATCTAGATGACTGTTTTATAATGTGAGCAAAGTCTCTGTCAGATTTACACGATTTTCACCAACTTTTAAATCAGCTTGAACCAAGTATTCAATATGAAATGAAATATAGTCAATGTGAATTAGAATTTTTAGACTTGAAAGTTCTTCAAAATGATGGAAAGATTTCATTGGATATATACTACAAGAATACAGATAATCATCAGTATGTGCCATTCAATTCATGTCACCCACAGCACACTAAGGAAAATATCTCATATAATGAAGCAAGAAGGATCTGTACAATCGTAGAAAATACAAATAGAAAAGCAACGCGTCTGGATGAACTGGGAAATTTTCTAAAAGCCAGGGACTACCCAGATTCACTCATTTCAGTGGGTTTTCAGCGAGCTTTATGTGTTACACAAGAATCATTAAGAAAGGACCGCAAAAATCACACGGGGGACGAAAAAAATCTGGTAATGATCACAAGATACAATCTTAACAATCCATTGATAATAACACAAATACGTGAAATCCTTAAAATCTTGGAAATGGATCCCTCACTTGGTGAAATATTTAAAAATCTGAATTTTATTTCAAGCCAAAGACAGCCTCGTAATTTAAATCAAATTCTTACGAGAGCAAACTTTGAATCAAGGGACAGTCAAGGCAGGAGCAAAAAATGTGGTCTTCCTCGTTTTGAGAATTGTATAAACATGATAGTTACTGACACAATTTCGCTGGACACAACAAGAAAGCTACCAAACTTTCACATTAGAACAGAAATGGACTGTTTGAGTAAACATTTGATTTATGCGATTGTCTGCAGAGGATGCAATGAGGTATACATAAGATCTACACGCAACGAATTACGCAGGCGCATGACTGTACACAGACAGCAAATACGGGTGCCTGAGACACGGCAACTCCAGCTCACTGAACATATTGATAGTTGTTCTAATCTTGTGCCTAAATTCCTTGTATGTCCCATATATCAGATGTCAAATGATTCTGACATAGAAAGAGAGCAAAAAGAATTCATATTCCAACGTAAATATAAGCCTAGACTGAACAGTGTAATTTATTAATTATTTATAGTAATCTGGGACAAATTAGGCCTATTTTTCATTTACAAGACGTTTGTTATTAATTGATATGGCAATGGCGTCATGTAATAGGCCTAAATCAGTAACGTAATATATGAACGTAATAACATGCTTCTATACTAATAGATTTCACTACAACAACAGATACCGTCAAGATTATATTGGACTGAAAATTATTTCAACATCTATGCGTTATGGAGCTTGACAATGCATTAAAATGCTAAAACCGGTCGCGTCTGAAACGCAGAAAATGCTTTTAAACTTATGTAGGCCTATGTATGTATGTATGTATGTATGTATGTATGTATGTATGTATATATATATATATATATATATATAATTAATTTATATATAGGTCACCATACATAATAGAGGACTGGTAAGAATAGAAATAAATCCCATGGATAACTGTGCCTAAAACGGATTTTGTCTCCTTTCATATAATTTTATATGACAAAAATCCAAAATGTACCTACCCACAAGTGTGTGACCTTCAGAGTAATGTCAAGGTCACCAAAATTTAGTCATTATGATACAGTATATAATCACTTCCAAATGGTAAAATAAAGCAAAGTGTGATTATACATGCAAAGAATGTGAAATTTCACCAGGATGTATAGGCCCTATGTACCTTACAATGGAGGAACAATCTCCGCAGGCCTACCGGTTATATCCTCCACAAGGACGTGATCTAGAAAATAGGGCCAGGACAAAAAAATCCAGGGATCAAAGGATGACCCAGAGGCATATTTGCACCATTTTTCAAGAAATTTGGACCATGTATTCATGAGGTATTGAGATTGCAGAAATGTAATACTTGATCTACAAGCTGAGCGCAGCAACCCCCCCCCCCCCAAAAAAAATCCAATCAATGTGGGTATAATAATAATGGCTTTTCGCTTACCTGTGTCCATTCGTTTAGTATTCATAGGTCGCATGAAGTTCATTGTGCAGCTGTTGACTGGATACAAACACAATATGTATATTTCAAGTCTAATTATAATGTAGTGGCCAACTAGGCTATATCAAACAGGATTCACCATATACAGCATTTTGGGCCGTCTGGGTATAAAATTTTAAAATTGCAATAACGGGCTCCAGCTGGGCTTCTGGAAAGTCTATCATACATTTTTGATATACCCTAAGGTGTACCATCGCAGGTATAAAGGTTTCGTTTGGTGCCCTCAGATGGTACCTATTTTCAGTCTGGCTCATGGACTAATGATGACAATATCACATGCAACTTCAGGGTTCAGGAATTTGCATGTCTGCTAGCCGGGGAGCCGGACAAGTAAAATCCCAATAAGGCCAAGCTAAAATTTCAAATTACTTGTCACATAATAAAAATGCGTAACCAATTTACGATAAACGACCGCATAAAGAGCATACGTACCGACAGACAGCCTGATGAAATGAATATATACTGAAAAATCATTCAAGATAAATACCATAATACAGAGTGTCCATGTATGCAAAGACAGCACCCATATAAAATAGCTTGAAATACAAGCAGCAGTTCAGGGCTTGATAATAGCACGCAAGCGAGTAAGCTGACAGGAGGGTGACTTGAGTAGTTGATAGAACTTCAGCTATAATAATAAGCAATCGTTTTGAAGATGCCCAAACTGACTGAAGTGATCGCTGAATTTTTGAGACTAGCACGTGACCAAAATATGAATATGTGCCAATAGAAAGCTAGCACTAAATTAAGAAACGACCAGAGATTAATGTTGTGTGTTGCAATTTTTAACATGAAGGTTGCAAACATAACAATCACTTCGTGTAAGCATGAAAATAAAATGAATTATATGTATAAGAACATTGCCACAGATTGTAACTTTTACGTTTTAACAACGATATGTAATGTAAGCCTGACAACCGTACAAGCAGTACAGACACCATCTGATGTTTTCCAACGTCTGTACAGTGACTTACTTTTTCAAGAATAGATAGAAATATTTCCTTCAATATCACAAGTAGATGTTTGAAAGCCCCGACAACAAGAGACACAACAAAAATACATGAAAAGCAAACAAAGATAAAGTCACGTCAAACAATACATATTTTATTACGAAGTCAAAATCGCCACTGATACTGGTAAGGTAGTAGACCATAGTGCAATAGTGCGCAGATAAACGTTAAGAGTACAAATAGAGTCACCCGAACTCTAATAAAACATTTAGTTGTATTTAGTATCGATGTTTGGGTGATGGTGGCTGTCGAATGGGGAGAGGCGGCGAGTACAATAATCATTCACTGAGTAAAAGTTCGTCATTGAAGTCAGCCCACATTAAAAAACAAATGGTGATTGTACAACACGGTGATACAATATCAATGCGCACGTTCACACATGAAAGCAAATATCCAGTTAATAGTAAAAAATACGAAGATCCATATGCAGCTGGAAGGTAACAATTGACACAAACGAAGAGAAAAAAGTCAAGAGTAGGGTTGACAGTCAAAAGTACGTTGATGTGGTATTGAGTTGATAATAAAAATTCACATTGATCATGCGTATGCATCTGAAAGATGACAATTATAACTGTTGATTCGCCGGCCCTCTTGCTTGGAATAGACAAAGAGACAGGGCAGACAAGACACCACACAGCCCGGCGCTTTTCTCTACGACGCAATCCTATCTTGACTGCAGCGGAGTATTGCACCGTACCAACAAGTTTAAGGAAGACACTACAGTTCGACAAGACAGACATAAGGGCTGGCTGTATAAAACTGAACCGCTGATCATCCACATCGTTAGACTCCGCCCTCACAGCGATGGACGGTGGCAATGATTCGTCCAGCCATCAGTTATGACTATGTGCGTAAGGTATATATATATATTTTTTTTTTCTTAGCAGATATTTATATTTTTAAAAGAAACATCGTGAGAGCTTTGGCAAACTTTTATAACAAGAATCTGCGATATCTAGTTACGTCATTGCTCTGTAGGTGGCGGCACCCTATCGGGTTGCTACCCTGATTTTATACATATATTATTGGTACAATTCTTGTTCGTTTTTAGTAATTATATATATTAGTTGGGGGTTTTTTTATTGAAAGATTTTACATCTTGAAAGTGATATTTTTATTGATATTGATAAATTATTTTAGATTTAATATCTCTGGGACCGCTATGGAAATAAGCCAAGCTTAATTGCTAGCTTTTTAGCGCTATTCCCTTCATATAGTTTCAGGTTATAATGTGCTTTATTTCTTTTATTGGTTATGACGCGTATTTATATTTTAATGTCGTACTGTCTTATGTTTAGTTGTACCTGATCTATATGATGAATAAAATCAAATCAAATCAAATCAATGGTTGTAACTAAAAATCATACAAAATATATAGTCGCTGTGGTACTTTCCTTGTGTACACGTGTTAATGGCATCTCGCTGGAAACGTTTAGTTTTGGTCTTCGTTCACATCAATGCCAATGTCTTTCAGTTTGCTGCCAGCTCTCAGGATCATGGACCGAACCGTGCTATTAAAACGGGATTGTTTGACGACTTTGGTCCCACTCTATGTGAACTCTGAATGTTCGAAAGTTTGACCTGTACACCAAGTTGATCATTACAGACCTACAAAATGTTCTTATCTGTATCCTCAGGTGTTGCAGCACCATAATCAGGATTGATACCGCTGAACCCAAGATTCACCCGGCGCCCATATTGCTGCAGATCGTCCTTAGCGTTCTGTGGATCTCTAATATCTTTCATGGATTTATCGAGAGCCGCCCGCAATTGACCGACCTGCGTTTCAAGATCTTTGATCTTGGCATTAGACTCAGCGACATCATTCAAGGTGCAAATTGATTGTCACATACCTTTTTTTCCACATTGTTAATCCGGGTATCAAATCCCGCCATAATGGGCATCAAACCGCCTTTCAGACTTTCAACACTCTTGAATTGCAGAAAAGATCCATAATTTAGTCCTCAACTTTCATGTCCGACTTCAATTTTGTGGCAGGTGACGTATCCCTAGTGGGCGATAACCAAGGCCTTTTCCAGCCACGTGGTTCACCAGGATCCTCCTTGTTGGTTTTGTTCTTGTCACCCATTACACCATACACTGAACGTGACGGAAATGAAGAATATGAATCAGACTATCCACAACGAGAAACCTTAAACTCCCACTTTTCCTCCAACAGTTTGCTACGCAGAAGTGCTGTGCCTCGAGTCAGCTCATCACTTTTATAATTATGGTTACTGCATAAAACTCCAAAACGTGTAATCACGTGATCCATTGCACTTGCAGTGTGATCCTTTGTTATCACACATTAATAGACCTATACGTTTTTTTCGTTAAATGCTTAAAACACATACTTACAAGTAACTGACGTAAAGAAAAGTGATAAAGTTGTAACTGGTACATACTCCCAAGCAAAGGTTACCTGGGATCATGGTAAGACACTGGAACTTGTTAAGAGTATTGTCACGTCTAAATTGAAGACATTGTTGGTCAGAACAAGTGATCACAGCACTTCTGCAGGATGTGCTGGTGGAGGACATTATTACGTAGTTTACTTGATTCTGTAGCAAAAGTACTTTTTCTGTTGTTCACATCAATCAAACCCGGAAGTAAAAAAGTTCTAACCCACGGCACAACAGAACGTGTGCTGAGTATAAGATGGTTTACATAAATGCAAAAAATGTTTTAAGCTGTCTGGTAGTGTTCAGGATAGAGTAACCCTTTGTAGTATTAGCCGTGCGTGCAAAACAATAAACAACAACAACAACAACAACAAAAAAAAAAAAAAGAAATTGCAAAAAGCCAGAAAAGATTATACTGGTCACTTTATCAAGAAATTACGTAATATCAAGACAAACGATCCTAAGGAATATTGGAAATTGCTGAATATTGTTAAGCCAAATTCAAACATAACTCTGGCACTTTATGAGCATTTTAAACAGTTAGCACTAGACCCTAAAGGCGATGACTCTTGTAATGCCTCTGATAATGTTACTGATACTTTATGCATGGTGAGGGGTGTGATTCATTAGATAGGAAGATATCGGAAGATCAAATTAAAAGGCTATTACATGGTATAAATAATTTGTAGTGTTGGTTCGTAAAAAGCTTTCAGATCCCGTGGTCTTTCAACCAAGGTATGGGAAATAAGGAATTGTGACGACGTATGACTGTTTGGCGATCATTTGAAACGGCGAAAGGTCTCCGATGCATTTGTGGAACATAGTATAGTGGTTTTTATTTCGCATTTATTTAGAAAATATGTGAAGCAGCGGGACAACTAGGTTTTCCATGGTCTGTGCCTTTTGCGATCCGTTTTTTTTTTTTTTTTTTTTTTTGGACACTAGTTACAATGACGCGTCAATGAATTAGTGTCTTCTTGTTTGCAACTTAGGTCGAGTTCTACTGTGACGCAACGAACGCCCGAAGAGTTTGAAGTAGTAAAATGATTTTAAAAAAAAAAAAAAAATTGAAAAAAGTTTGATTTCAAATTACTAAGATAAGACCCGGAATTATCCTGCCTCACAGTCACACTCTGAGCGTGAAATTACAAAGTTGTCCAGTCAGTTTCTCTTCAACGCAACATAATCCAAGTTGCTGCAGGGATAGACTACCAATAGTTACGATCAGGAAAATTGGTCTGCATTCCTAGCTTTTCCCGCTAACATATCCAGGGTGATAAAAGTGAAAAGCAGCAAGAGGAAGACACTTAGCGATAACATTCCACGTCGCGAGGACCCTAGACAAAATGAAGAAATTGTGTCTGCTAGCCAAGAATTAGAGATTTCTATTCCAGCGATTTGGTGACTTGATAAAAAGTTACACTACGCCTATCTGAATATTCATAGTAGGATAACATATATGCGAGTTGGCCTAAGGTTTAACGTAAAATTACACAGCAGTTCCAATTTTTGCTTCAAAAAGACGCCAGTCAACTTGGACGGAAACGAAAACCAAGATGTAAACTCTCCTCCAACATGCATGTTGACGGGTGTTCAGCTGCTCACGCGCATCGGTTACCAAGGTCAGGGCCATCGGACAAGGAGAAGTCCGCCCCCGTACACCTCACGCAATAGAAACCATATAGGCCTAGGCTATTTTCACAAGCTAGTTTCAATGGGCACAGGACACGCATCTGTCAAAATTTAGCCTATATATACGGGTCATCCGTTCTGTGCAATTTTTTGACAGTTTGCAATGTAAAGAAACACACAAAGAACTCTCCATCACTGAAAAAATAATCGTGTTGGGCCGCTTTAAACTTATTCTGTGAGTATCCGTGTTCAAAGGTCCACCCTGCGCTTTGAAGGCCGATTACTCGTAAATGATCATGGCGATAATAAGCTCAACATTGCAGCGATATCACTCGAGTTATATTCCTCGACGTTTTCAAATAAAGGCTTAGCAGAACATTAAAGTCTTAGCTGCAAAATTGTATCAGCATTTTAAAAACCTTTGATCCATATGAAAGTTATTGGTTCATAAAAATGAGAAGTCTTTTTGTGCCAACATAAAAATTGAGCCGATCGGCTCTCACGAGAAAGCAGACGTATGAAAAAAAATCGCTGAATAGTTTGAAAGTTTAATATGTACAAATTATTAATTCGCATCAAGGATTGCCATTTTGATCAAGTAGTCTTCGAAAAATATCACAAAAACGTGAGGCATACCCGTTTTAACACTATCCGTTTGTTTACAGGTGTCTCGGTATGGCGGTATCTGTCGGTCGCGGTGCATTGTCAACTCACTTGTGGTTAAGCATATACATATATTTGCCATGTTAATCATGATTATTGCGGAGATATTTGGTTTAAAATTTTAGACCCTGAAATGGGTTGGATATTACCTTAAGAAATATGTATAGATCATATCGATGTTCACATTATCCATTTGATTAGATCAGGTATTAAAGGTAGCACATATTATCATGGTTGACCAGATGCATGCAAAGAATCAGCTTTAGGAAGGGGATGTATGATTAAAATGTACTTAATACACCCCTTCCTGTATCATCAGCAAAAAGGTTTACTTCTTTATTTATATCAACGATACAGTTAATGTCGTTAATTCAGAAGAAAACCTCTTTGCTGATGACACATCTCCATCTTACTATCGACGACCCAGTTCACGCTGGTACTGTCATGAATAACGATCTAGCCTCCCTGGACGAATGGTCCAAGGAATGGTTAGTCTCCATCACTGTAGTTAAAACTGACACTATACTTATCTCTCTCATCAAGATCCTCCTCCACTTGTTTTTCAGGGATATCAACTGGATCACGTATCTGATCACAAACATTTGGGCCCTGTACGTAAATCAGATCTTAAATGGAACGAACATATCAAACAAATTGCATCTAAAAACCCCCAAAATAGTTGGGCCTAAACATTATGAAAACCATGCAATACCGTCATGCCTGGGCAACACTATAGTAGTGATATATGTCTTTCATACGTCCTATTTTAGAATATGGGAATGTTGTCTGGGACGGTCATGCCTGGGCAACACTATAGTAGTGATATATGTCTTTCATACGTCCTATTTTAGAATATGGGAATGTTGTCTGGGACGGTTGCACGCATGATGATGCAAAACTTTTCACGTTCAATTGGCTGCGGACCAAACCATGACAGAAGCAATGAAAACCACCCCTAGTGACAAGCTCTAGGAAGAAACCGGCTGGGAGACTTTATCCAAACGAAGAGAAAGATCTAAACAAATCATGATGTGCAAAAATTGTCCACAAATTACCCCCCCCCCCCCAGCTATATTTACTCTGTTCTTCCTATTACTCCATTCTTCCACCCTAATACTAGGGCTTGACTGTACCAAAGCAGACGTTCCGACATACTTTCCGTTAATTGTAGAACAACCTTATTTGGAAAATCTTTTTTTTTTCCATTTTGCTGTTACCTTATGGGACCGTCTTCCGTCCGAAACTATAAAACCTTCCAACTTTATCCCAATTTAAAGAGAGAATTTCTACTCCGAAACAGTTTTCGGTTACAGTCCCTGAACAATGGATATAGGCAAAAGCTACCCGTCTATTTCATATCCTTGTCTGTGTGTGGGCCGCGATTATGCAGCCCGTTGCGACCGACCACATTTGGATCCATAAGTTGGAAAGGAAATAGCAATGTGGGCAAAATCACTAGTGCGCATGTTTGTAAGATAACCACACCCAATTAACCATGAATCAAACTTGTAGCATTTTGATTTATGCAAATTAGTTAAATACACAAATTTTAAATATCTTAAAAAGTATACTTTAGATACAGACGCCAGTCCAGTTTCAAACTATGGGTTTATGATGTAGCCGCATTCAATGAATCATGAACCAGAGTTGTAGCATTTCAATCTATGCTAATGTCCAAAATTTAAATTTGGAATATCTTATGAATAGAGGTGCCATTCAAATTTCAACTTATGGGCTTAGGTCATAGCCGCATCCAATGAACCATGAACCAAAGTTGCAACATTTTAATTTATGCAAATTAAGTAAATGCCAAAAGATTAAATTTCGAATATTTAAAAAAAAAATATTATGAATAGAGATGCCATTCCAACTTCAATTTATTGGTTTATGGTATAGCTGCGTGCAATAAACCATGAACCAATGTTGTAGCATTTTTATTTAAGCATATTAGGCAAATTGACATTCAACATAATACATGGCAGAATATCCCCTAAGTGTTACCAAAATGAGAAATCTACTGAGCTCATTTACTTGATGAGATACTTTCGTTGCACCCAGAGAGATTTGCTTGCAAATTTATCTTTTCTAGTTTGTTTTGTAATGGTTCTGATCTGCCATCACGTTTTAGCGCAAATATCAAATCATACCCTTTCCTTGACCTGTACAACAATTCGTTTCAGAAGAAATCGTGTTTTAATTGGTGTGAAGGAGTCTGCGTCCCTTTCATGTGGCGCCACCACTAAGAGTGTTTGGTACTACTTGCTCACTTAGTCAAAATATATTGTTGCTCGAGATAACTCACATACAACCATGAGTCCTTTGTCTTCGTTCTCTATCAATACAATTCTGTTTGGTAGCGACTCTTGCAGCCTTGACGAAAAGGTCATTATATTTGTATCTGTTCAAGATATTATACCACAAAGTAAATGCTTCCTGGGTGAAACTACCCTAATAATTTTTACTGACAATTTCATGACGGGCAATCTACATTGGTATTACAGATAAAATTCGGAAGTTCCTCTAGCAGAACTTGTACACATGGCGTCTGTTCTTTCACATGTTTCCTCTGCCTCGCCGTTCATCGAGTTCTCTTGGACTCGGTGAGCGGGAGTATATCGGAGTTGTGTTTGTCCTGTGTTTGCGTCATTTCTCTGCAAGAGGGATTAATATGGCGCCTGGCCCCTCTTTCCAATTGCTTTTCTTTCTGAAATAAAAAAACCTTGAGCCAAAAGACCACACTAATGTCACATTCTCATATGTTTTGCTGCAGGTGCAGCCTATGGACATAAAAGTAAAAAATTGTAGGATTTTAATTTATGCAAGCTTTGAAAAAACACAAACAGATTTGCCGTTGAAACAAATCTTATGTAAGATTTGAATATTACATATCTTGTAAGTACTCTATTTAGGAAGGCAATTGAAACTTATATACATGTTTAAGACAACTGGGTACCAATGAGACACATTAGCAGAAACATATCACTTGCAACTATGCACTCAATTGTTTACGTCTCTTTTGAGCAGTTCAATAAAAATCCCTGTTGCACAAGTTATATAAATACTTAGTAGGCAATCTTGAAACGTTTTCTAGGCACGCAGACTGAATTGCTACGACGCCCTCCTGCATATGTATAGTTGTGTCTTGAGTGGTTTATGGGCAGAATTGTAATCCTCAGACCGTCTTGTGGGCAGTTGTTCGGTTTATCAGCAGTTGAAAAATGCCCAAACCATGTTTGCCTTAAGTTCAATGCGCTACCTAGGGGGTTTCAGAAACGTACAAATTAGCAAATCTGCCCAGATATTATGGGAAGCTATAAATGCCCAGAAATTCTGGTAAGCTACACTTGGTATATACTGCCCACGGTCCGGTTTGAGGATTATAATTGACCCGCAGACAATGGGCATGACCCCCAAACCGGCTGTACGATTTATTCCATTATATATTTTTCTTGTGGGCAGTGTATAATTGCCCTTAAACCACCCGATATATATATATATATATATCTATCGTGTGTTTAATTACTGTTATATTGCTATTATTATTATATTAAAAATTAAGGTATACCTGGGAGAACCTTCCATGATATTAGAGTACAGCGCACTTTGTCCTTGCATATAATTTTCATCTTTATTCCATCAAACTTAGCATCACTGCTGTCATTAAGATGTTAACATGTATGTTGTAAAGAAGAAAAAAAATGTGATATATACCCGTTTCACCAAACATTTTTAGTTATCGTGAAAAGAGCACTTTCGTGGGAGATTTTCTTTCTTTCTTTTTTTTTTTTGCAGGATAACTTTTTTTACAACGAAAGGAAACACGTCAAACTAATCTCAAATGAAGCCCTTTACTAATACCCAGGGTCGGGTCTCAGGGATTTTGTTCATATTTTATAATTTTTATTTTGTAGAACTTTGAAATTTCGAAATTGCCCATGTGGAATCTCTAAACATTTCTTTTTGTGAGCTGCTTCTGATGCCTTGTTCCCATGCCTTAACACAGCGCAACCCCTTCCTCCCCACCGAAAAAAGGGAGGGGGGGGGGGGAAGAAAAAAAACCCCAAAGAGAGTTCGATTTGTGTTCTACTGTAAGATTTTTACAGTGAACATGTTAACACGTTAATGGTACCAGAAATACATAGTTTCACGGGTATAAAAGTAAAAATTAAGATACTGTTTTCCACCAAACTGCGTTCTACCCTTAACGTCGGAGGATCCGCCCAGCCACCTTAAATTTCCATATCATAGTCTAATATCAATGTAGAGATTTATTATAAGGACGCTTGTGAATCTCTTTTATGTAGTATGTTGGTAAAAGTAAAAGTAAATTTTAACTAAAGGAGATTAATCAAGTATTTGTTGACAGCTTCTGTTAGTTGATGCTCAGGCTATATCTATGCCTCAGTCCTACGCATGTTATATAATATACAATCATGGAATTTTCGCTGGAAAGACATGCTGTGATGTCAACCAGAAAAACTAATGTCGACCGAGGCGCAGCCAAGGTCAACATTGGTTTTTCTGGTCGATATCCACAGCATGTATATTCACTGAAAAGTCCATAATTATTTCATCAAATAATAACATGATTTTCCATATTTACTGTTAAAAAGTTATGACTTTTTAAATAGTGATTAAATACCATGAACAAATAATAGACATGCTGTGGATATCGACCAGGAAAACCAATGTCGACCCCCTCCTCTGCCATTTTCCTTGGATGGTGGCAAGTGACGGTGACGCATGCGCACACACGGAGTTAATGTCACCTGGCCAACAGACATCACGTAATACCAAAGCCTCACGAGACGGGAATTATCCAATCATGAACGGCCCAATCTTAGATTGTTTAATAACACGAATTAACAATGTGACATTGTATTATAAATCGAATATGAAGATGTTAATGCACTACCCTTCGCTGGATTTTTCTTGTGATCCTAGCCTTCGAGCAATTTCTTCATTCAAAATCACGTGTTATTTCTGGATAGTATGATTCAACACTCATTATGCATACGCGTTGAAAGGGTGAAAATAAATTAAGGTAATTTCCAACCCATTTCAGGGTCTAATATTTAAAGTAAACATATCTGCAATAGTCATGATTAACATAGCAAATACATGTATGTGCTTAACCCGAAGTGACTTTAGAATACAACGCAACCGACAGTACGGCTATACATTGACAACAGTTGTATTTACAGATAGTGGTGAAACGAGTATATATCACGATTTTGCGATATTTCTCGCAAACTTCTTGATGAAAAAAGTGTATTTTCGTAGCATTCTAATCTGTACATGTTAAATTTAAAAACCGATTCACCGATTTTTGTTTCCAAAATGCGTCCGTTCTCTCTTGACAGAAAGGCAGAGCGATCGGTTCATTGTTTTGATGATGGTAAAAAAAACCGGAACTCTTCATTTTCGGTGAACCAATAACTTTCATATAGATCGAAATAAAAAAATCACTGACACTATTTTGCAGTAAAGACTTGAATTTTCAGCTCAGTCTCTGCTTTAAATAAATCATCAATAAAAACTCGACTAATATCGCTGCAAAGTTGAGCTCGTTGAAGCAACGATAATTCTGAGTAATCCGCCTTCAAAGGGCAGGGTGGGCATTTGAACACGGACAAACAGTCATAGAACTAGTTTGGAGCGGCTGAACACGATGATCTATCTATCTATCTATCTATCTATCTATCTATCTATCTATCTATCTATCTATCCATCCATCCATCCATCCATCCATCCATCCATCCATCCATCCATCCATCCATCCATCCATCCATCCATCTATCTATCTATCTATCTATTTTGTAACCGAGAGTTATTTGTGTATTTGTTTACACTGCAAGGTCTCAAAAGTTTGCACAGAACGAAACCCTGCTTGTGAAAATGTGGTTTCTATGGCCTGACGTCAATCGGGGCGGACTTCACCTTGTCCGATGGCCCTGACCTTGGTAACCGATGCGCGTGAGCAGCCCAACAAGTGTCAACCTGGGCCGAGTTCGCTTGCTTGACTGAAACCGACCAATAATAACTGGGTCTCTGCGGTCTACTTTCGTGACGCATGCGAGGTTACAATTGCAATCGAACAGATGCTGGCTTGTTTTGGTCAGAAACAGCATAGCGAATGTGACACCCTTAACAAACCCGATATTGTGGGCAATATTGGAACATGATAATATGAAGAAAATATCAGGCTTTGCTGCTGAACTATCTCTATCCCTTGAATTGAGTGACGAGAAGAAATCCTTGCATGATTTGTTAGTGATACACTGATCTCCTAATCTGTTGATCAAACGACCACAATACGAGAGATCTGGGTTAAATTTCTAAATTCACCTAAAGATGGTGTTGCCCATCCAGTTCATGGTTGACTGCCCATATCTTGTGGTCACTTTCCATGATCCTCGCCTTTCGGAATGTAGCAGGTATAAATTTAACCTCTCTATATGTTGTCAGATAAGCTTTAAACTTGCATTTTATCACACCAGGGTGTAATTGCAGTATGAGTATGTATATGTACTTCAGGTATATTAGATGATAAATACAAAATTCTTCATTGTATGCAGGGTGAAACGTTCAGGACTTTGAGGTTCACTGTAATGTAATCGGCTTTGCTGACCCACTTTTACACCTGACCTCAAATGGCATGGGTTGCTAAGTGTCACAAATATGCACCATGGGAATGAAAGGCTGTGTGTCAGGAAATTTAACGAACCCAGATCACCCATATTAACATGTCGCACAGTTCTCGCACAATCAGTACTTTGAAGGAGACATGCTCTACACATTCATTAGCGACAATGGCATGGTTCGCATTGAAGAATTTTGCCAAGTTGGAATCCCTTGACCTACACAAATCAGCAAATTGCAGATTCCCAGGACAAATCTTGCTATCAATCTTGCGATACAAAACATGGATTCACATTGTTCTATGTTTTCCAGTTGCATTGGTAGATGATGGTCATGTGGATCAAGCTACACGCCATTGACGGAAGCAGTCCAGCAGCCCTCATTATTAATACATCCACACACGTTTCTGTAGGCCTACACTATAACTTAACTTGCCTAATTTCACAAATACATATCCATCACTGTTGTCTTCTGTACAATTGATGAACCCATAGTTCTCTGCTGCTGATAGCACCTGTGGAAAATCAAGACCCTTTCGTAGCCCTACATCTGCAAACTGGTACAGGATTATATTCAGTTTGACCTTTGTTTTTCCGTTCTTTATCTTGGCTTTCTTGAATCTTTCTTTCTGAATATTTCGCATAAGTGCTTCAATAAAATGTAGGAGTCTTTGGATATATCCAATTGCAGTAAGGAAAGGATATCTGCTGCAAACTTTATTGCTAGTTGTTGACTGGAACTAGATGCTGATATAACATCCTTGCCACAAAGCCGACAGATACGGCTTGACGCTGCCATCACTTGGCTTCTGCTTTCTTCTGTCGATGGGAGTTATCTGCAAATTTAATAAACATGTTGAACTTTATGTACCGCACGTTACACATTTTTAATGTTTACAGTGTTAAATATCAGGTATATGTTCCTCCCAGGAGGATTGACAATTTTTTTAAACTGAAGAAAAAATAGATAACAAAATAATGGGAACCCTGATCATGTTGATACTGTAATAATGGAGCTCCTGGGATAACTCAACTTAAGTAACCTTTCGTTGTATTTTTTTTCAAGTATGTCTTCAATTCTCATGTTTATTTTTTGTAAAGAAGAAATCAAATATAACTCTTGGACCATTATATATTCTAAGCAGCTCCCTGGTATAAGCTGCATTATTTCATAACTCGTGTGTGCTCCATGCTATGTACTTGAGAGATAAATCCATATCCCCCAATAAATGATATGTATGATCTGTAATGTACATCCCTGCTATCACAAGTCCCTGTAGGGACAAAAATATCTCTTCACAACTATTTTCATGACTTACAAAAGTAGTCTATTGAATACTTTTAAGGAATAGCACACAAGAATGTCTTTAATAATATGACCTGTTGTACATTTGCAGATGATCTACAACAGTTATTGGTCAGTAATAATTCATATTGTAGCGAGCATTACAGGGCAAAAACCTACGCAATGTTGGTAACTTACATTGAGAATCGCTGACGTTAGAACCTGTTGCGGCCGTCGTGCTCACTTAGTCTCAGAGCAGCCTAGGGCCAAATTTCCTCTGGCCAGTCAGCGCTAACCTTCTAGGGATCAATCAAAGTGGGACAGTGTGACCTGTTTCTTGATATCAATTTTTCGAATTATTGATATCAAGAAAACACCAACATTTATTGGTGTCAGTAAATAATTCTTTGTATCAACGATTCCAATAAATAATTTATTAATATCAACAATTAGAATTATTGATAGTGTCAATCTAAAACCATTGAGAATTATTGATAGAAATAATTCATTTCTTGATATCAATAATTCAAATTATTGATAACTAGAAAAAGAAGGGAATTTTTTTGATATCAAGTATTTTCCTCTAAGTGGTAAACGGCGCCCCATAGATGTCTCAAAATGATTTTTAGATAATTATAAATTGTTATGGTTTCACATACCTAAAATTGAATTACAGATATCAAAAACTTCAGTTTAGATTCCTATAATTCCAATTATAGATTACCAAAATTCGAATTATATGTTAACACGGCTTGTATATAAATGTTGACATGTTAGTCTCATGATCAATCTGCTTTTCTTTGTTATCCTTTCTCACCAACAGGAATTCCGACCAACTGAATGTCGACACGGTGCGTACCTTATGCGTTTGTTGTCAGAAACGATCAATTGCACAGCATATATATCTGTCAGGTCATTTCGACGAGCACAGGCACAAGATTTTAAGGCGACAAAGTGTGTGGGGTATATTTCTTTCACAGCATGCGGTATGTTGTGTTGAACAGTTACAGCACAGCAAAAACCTGGATAGCAGGCTCCACGAGGTTCCATAAACATTAAGTTTGTGCTTATCCAATCCTTTCCATTGTAGAGTTCTTCATGTTTTTGTCACTGAGGAGTAATGTTGACTTTACGTAAGCATTACGAACACAGAGAACCCTAACCTTAAAAAACTACTATCATCAAGGTACCCAAAGTTACACCGGTGTTTATGTTGTATGAACGTTTAGAATCAGCAGCGGATCAGTGGATTTTACAATCAGCGAACTACGAGAGAAACATTTCTGGTGTTATCTCAATTGTATATCAGTTTCCGAGTGCGTGAATGCAAGTATGGCCACCATAATATGTGGCTGACAAAACTCAGGCGAGAACAAACTCGACTTGAATGCATGCAAGCGATACTTTCAAGTGCATAGCAACACCTTTAGGTGAAATGAACATAAGACATTGTTTTCTTTCCTGCTACCTCGAGTATAAAAACATTTCACTGGAGACTCGAGCTATAATTTTTTATGCCTCCCCCACCGGGGGCAGATAGATAAGCCATTGTCTGTTCTTTCTACATTAAAATTTTCACATTTGTCTCGGGCGTATCTCTAAAAAGTATTTGAGGTACAACTATGAAACTTTGTGGAAGCATGTATCAATGTATGAAGGTGTGCGCCTGGGGTTTTGTTTGTCTCTTGGATAAATTATACAGTGTAAATTAATCATTAATTAATGTAGGGAAAATCAATTAATGTATGCTCATTTTTCATTAACTAACCTAAAGAAAATGTCTATTCAGTGAAATTTTGGCTCTTGTCAAACTTGTGTCATGTGTATTTAACAAAGTTTTTGAGGTACAGAGCTCCAGGAAACCTGATAGTAACATTAATCAATGTGTGAAGATGTGCCCCTGGGGTTCTGTTTTTCTCTTGGGTTAATTATCCTCTGTCGATAATATTAATTAATTAAGCGAAAATGACAGTTCCAGGAAAATGAGTATTGGTTCTTGTCAAATTTGTGCATGTATAGCTCATAAAGTATTTCAGGTATTGTCATGAAATTTGACAGGAATATCAATAAATATATGAGAAGCTATGTGTATAATTATTATCCATGTGAAGATTTCAGAATATGTTTGAAGTCTTACATCGATTACATGCTACTCGTTCCAATGCTGATGAAGGCAATGACATGTGGAAGCATCTGAGTCCTGTGGATATTTTTTTAGTTTGGTGTATTACCAGAAGATCAAGGCTCGATTTACTGCAATGGCATATGCTGGAAACAGCACAGAACTTTTGTGATCCTAAAGGGTTCCTTTACCATCGCGCGCACACACATACATACACACACACACACACACACACACACACACACACATACATATATATATATATATATATATATATATATAAATGTATATATATATGTATATATATATAAATGTATATATATATATGTATATATATATATATATATATATATATATATATATATATATATATATATATATATATATATATCCCACGTATGTTGGACACAGGATTTCCAAATATTGAAAGCACGTTCATCTAAAATGACTCTATCTGTCACAGATACATGCCAATATTGCCCGGCTCCAGTGGCACAAGGTTTGGTCATTGCTTTTCTACCTTTCTCCTGTGTTAGGCAAACTGGGATATCGGTTTTACTGAGCGCGGGATTTTAAATCATGTAATTTACAAACTTCCCCCCCAAATAGTTGTCAAAAGTCGTAATGTACCTTTTTCATGAAGTTTACATTCATAACACTGGGGTGTTAAGGTCAAAACGAGACTAATGTGTTGGAAGTTTTGGTTAGTGGTTGGTGACGTCATGTATGGCTCCTGCATTAAAAGTGGTCTCACATAAATGTCAAATAAGGACCAAGGTTGTCACAAACGGTACATGGGCTTACATATTTAGGTTTGTTAAGTGTCTCTTTGTATTAAACATGCATATTTTAACAGAAGAGATGCTTGTCCGAGCTTTATACGAAACAGGTTTTCACTAGAAAGAAATAATTGATATGCTGCATATCTGCATGTCTGCTTAAAATGTTAAAGATACCTAATACTAGAATTTAATATGCAGGATTTCAAATACCCCTACAAAAGTTTGGAAAGTAGACTTATGAGATGATATATTGTCGTGACTGAACTATGAAAATATAGTTTTTGCTCTCTGTCTCTCTCTGTCTTTCTGTCTCTGTCTCTGTCTCTGTCTCTGTCTCTCTCTCTCTCTCTCTCTCTCATGTTAGTCAGGAGACATATTGTACAATTTCAATTATGTGATATGATCAAATATGTAAAGATATGATCTGGCAGAGATATTGACACCGCACCTTTACATAGGTATGTTACTCCCTCAAACACAGCA
The DNA here is from genome assembly GCA_964020975.1 of Hermodice carunculata. Lineage (NCBI taxonomy): Eukaryota > Metazoa > Annelida > Polychaeta > Eunicida > Amphinomidae > Hermodice > Hermodice carunculata. Next base: position 1,126,348 of record OZ026624.1, on the reverse strand, counting down.
GTGCTAATTACACCACCTTCTTTGAAGTGGGACGACCCATGTCGTGTATGTTAGATAGCAACATAGGAAATAGCAGACCATAGGAAATGACAGCAAGATTGTCCAGCAGACAAAGGCTATCTTTGCCCTGCACAGGTAAACTGTTGACCTGTACGGTTACTTTAATCTACATGGGAGTAAGCTAAACACCTATACTCTGCTCGAGAGATAATACTCTGCACATCATGTATGCGTATAAACTTCAATAAACAACCAGCTTTAGTAGCAGATGTGCTAACAAATCGCACGAACAAGTATCAGGAAAGTTGTTCCCATGAGATCAGGCTTACCTTGCAGCGTAAAGAAGTCCCTTTTTAGCTGCCAGAATACATGCTTCACTCAATCATCATTTTTAAAATTTGGAAATTTAAACTTATCCGCGCAGTCCTGATAATGTTTTCAAGAATCCTTCATTCTATGCGTTTACTGTGCTCCCCATGCAGTGAGCATGTCCCGTGCTTCATTTCAGAGAGAACGCTTCCCGCTAAAGTAGGAATCTTCCGTTTCACATTTGTAGCCAGGCTTCAGACTTCAAACACAGTATTATGGAAGACTTCTACCTTCGAGGGACTCCAAGTCAATGCTTAAGTCTAATTGAAGTAATCCTGCTCTCCCGCCAAAGAAAAGGCCTTCTCCATACCATGTAAGACCATCCACAAACTCGGAATTGTGTATTTCGCGTTAAACATTACATAGGCAGACCTCTATTTATAAAAAGTGGACTGTCGTGTTTTGAAGATAGGCAAAAGACGATGACTCCAAACTGAAATGCGCTTTATTTGTCAAATTTGGCGTCTTGGTCGTGTAATATCAGATGCACATTCTAACTATAGAATCTAGCTTATTTCTGCATGATGTAACCTCTAGGGCTATAGTCAAATTTCGTGTTCCTGGCTGATACAGTATCTGAGAAAATTTCCTCACAATAAAACCATGTGAAAGAAAGGATGAATGAAAGAAAGAGAAAAACGATTGCTCGCTACCACACATAATGATGATGATGATGATGATGATGATGATGATGATGATAATTTTTTATGCCTAATACAATGCATGTATTTGAAATAGTGTATGTATGTACTCAAATAATAATTTGATTGCAGCAGCCATATTAGACTCACTTTGTCTTAACCTGGTAGACCAAACATTTTTTGATACTTTAATAAAAGCCACAAAGACCGATAGATTTATCATACCTGACTTGAAGGAGTCTCCACACCTGCTTTGGTGTGGTGTATTACGACCTGTCTATATATTGCCACATTAACGTATATACGGTCATTTAACGCGAAGACTATAGCGTGAAATTTTTGGAAATTTACCAGAGTATCTGATAACAGTTGAGCAGTTGGCGCATCATTCACTATAAATGACGGACAGGCATGTGGCAGGCCTTGACCAAACTTTGACCGCCACTGCGCGAATTCCCCGCCTTCCTTCACTTATAGCGGCGTAGTTTCAGTATTTTTTCATATATATAAACATAGACACGTATATTCACAAGAAGCATGGATGTGGCGGGGACGGGAACTCCTGAGGAGGTGCCTGGCAAACCAGAGGAAAACGTACTCTCACCTCAAGATATGCCCCCTATCTGACCACCTGCAGGCCACTGCGGCTGAAATACGCCGCCCGGGAAAGATAGGGGACAGAGAGAAGAGTCAAAACCCTACTTGATTCCTTATTTAATTACTTTTCACGCTGATTCTTTCGGTATTGCCAGACAGAGCCCACCTTGATACATTACTTCAAGATTTATATTCCATGGCAGATTCCTTCAAAGCAAGTTATCCTTTCGGTCCTTAAACATACCGTCCCTTTGAGTTTAGGAAAGATGAGGGAAGCACACAGCACCCAGTGCTTTACTACTATGATACTGAACCGGAGGAAGACACACAATCCTTTGCCAAGGTGTGCGAGAAAGCGACCACATTAATGAGCAAATCATTAATAAATGGAACAAGATAACCTGACGACAGTAATCTGTGGGTCCTTACTGATAGATTTCCTTCTCGAACCGCTGAGATTGCCTGTTTAATGGTGGATTTCTCATAAGGGAATGTCTGGGAAATCTTATACATTATGTCGAAAAAGAGTAGTTAATGCAACTTTATTAGTCACAGAGGTTGTAATTGGGTGACTATGAAAGCTCACTGCAACATCGCGCGAATACATCGACATTGGTGGACAAATATTTTGTCGATCATTCGGCTGCGTAACGAAGAGTATGCACTCTTGCTTTGTGATACGATCCCTATTCATACTGGCTCGATCTAATGGTGAAATTGCATTCGATGATGAGCTTTCCGTAATACTAAGCAGAAACGGATTATATGGAAACGCTGGTGCCACGGACAAGCTGTACAGGAGAAGTATAGTCAGTCTATCGCATTTGAAGTTTCAGCGCCGCGTGAAGATTTATCAAGCAAAAGTATGTAAAACCTAAAGAATACGTGGGAAAATGCTGGCTGAGCTGAATTTACACATTGACGCGTTCTGAACCTTGGGATTTTACCTATGTTGATCTATGGTCGTGGGTGGATCACTCACTATGGTCTTCCCTGGGTTGACACAAATTCCAGTATCAAAATGGACAGAAAATGCCAGGAAGTCCAAGAAACTGGTGATAGCAATTGTATTCCTGGCACTTTTGTTGGACAATGTACTAATGACAGTGGTGGGTAAGTACGCTTATCTGCCTGAATTACAATATTCTTGTCAAGGGAGAAATATATATATATATATATATATATATATATATATATATATATATATATATATATATATATATATATATATATATATATATATATATATGTGTGTGTGTGTGTGTGTATGTGTGTGTGTGTGTGTATTGTTTCATTAGTTCATGTTTCTTGAACCACATGAAACCGTTTTTTATTTTTATTGTGCTACTGAGTAAGAATATTACGATGATATGTCAAAATTATACTTATTCAGCATTCAGAGTTATTTTAATGCAGACTGTGTTCGACTGCTTTACGTGCTCCAAAATAAATTTTAATCTGTAAATCAGGTTTAGGGCAGTGCAAGGATTATTGAGATTTTCGAATTCTTTGCACGAAAGTAGCATACGCCCTTCGGATATACGTTTTATAAGGCGTTAGCTACATATAAACGTGCGTAAAGATAGTGCTACAAGGACCATTAGTTTATTTTTCTCAAAGGAAAACATTCTTTGAACCATAGAAATGAAATCGAAGTTCCAAAAAAAGTGCATTCTTTTAAGTCTGCAGAGAATCTGGACAAAGGGATCATCTAGCACTGGTTACAAATTCTGGTACGCGTATGCACCTGTTCAGAGGTAAACACGTGCGAGCTGAACGGCATAAATCATTCGATATATTTGAAAATGCACACATCAAAGATAACGCCCTGGCTGTCCTGTGCATGACCAGGGCTTACATATTTGAGTCTCCCAGACAGCTACGTCAACATCGAGTCCCTGGTGCTTTAAATGTATTCACACTGTCCATAAATTGCAGTTCGTACATTTTTTCCTGCACTTAGTAGAGATCAAACGACAAAGTTATCATAACTGTGAGAAATCACAAGGAAATGTGGCCCAAAGCTATGATTACCACCGTTTAAAAATATTTGCAAGAGATTAATACAATCAATTTGTTATTTTTCAGGTATGAAACAAAAGTGCAGCTTTTTTGTCTTGACCTTTAAGCTGTTATGTAAATATGGTTCGCAGAAGCGTCCCTTCATTGCTGATTCGAAAAGAAAATAATTAGGTGTATAATTTTAAGTATAAAACAAAAAAATGATCCTATTGTTTAATTTTGTATGGGCTGTGTTTAATGTGTTTCCAGTCCTTTATTTATTTTGGCCAAACTTTTAAATCGGCTCTTAAGTAGGTACTACTTTTTGTTCATAAATTTGCAACTGCAATGCACTCATATGTCATACACGCATGCCGCTACAGAATCATTATTATATACAAGGACTTGATAATGTTTCACTGCCGTCTACCTTGTTGTAGACAGTTTTTCTCTGTTGTTCTGTGTCATGCATTCATGTTTTATGTTATTCTTTGGGTGTATACCATTCCAGACAATGCCTATATGATCTTGCTTTTGTACCACTTTGAAGAATGAAGCTTTCCTGCTTCTTCTTGCATACCTAAAGACCACGCCTCTCTTAACTATACACACTCTCAGGAGTAATGCTGTATTGGTATTTGCAGCCATACATCTTTTTCTCAGTGGTTGTGGACTGACCAGGATAGCGGAATGTTCAGTTTGCAGCCTTCCGACTTGCCACTGCGAAATAATGGACATTAGAGAGTGTATTTATGTCTACTTGGTTCTTTTTGAGGGTCATAATTTTTAGGAAAAATGCTAAAATAATTGTTTTATTATTCTGTATGTGTGGTAATTCTCAAACCGTGTTACTATTTTGCGTATTTTTGTATTACAAATGAAGATGTTCTACGGTACCTGGTTCTTTGCATGCATGAGTGGCGGGGGGGGGGGGGGGGTCATTTTAGATTTTAGGAATACTGCTTTTGTTGCGTGTTTTCTGATGTTTTTCTTCCGTCTTTGTGCTCTTATAAAAAAAGCAGATGATGTCGTTACTCAAGTAAAACTTATTATTTTTATGCGCTAAAAAGTGTCGTCTGTAAAAACAAACTGAAAGTGTGATAGATTACCTCTGATGTGTTTTAGCGATGCTGCTGCTGTTGTCGAGCAATGGACACCCCACCCCCGGGCAGGTTCCCCTTCATAGATTTGACGCTCCGCTATGCCAATATTTGTAGTTTGTCCCAGGACCAACTGAGATGTGTTAAAACTTCTTTGGCTGACTCTTACGACATAATGATGATGATGATGATGATGATGATGATGATGATGATGATGATGATGATTTATTGAACCCCCGAATTAGGAGAAACTAAAATATACATTAAAACATACATCAAGATAACTGAAATACACAACATACAGCACATACAAAATCATTATATTAAAATATCAAGATGTCACGCAAGAGAGTAAAAACCACAGCCAGTCTCCCATTCACTCGCACCCATGAGGCACGAGCCAACAGGGAGTCAAGCAGATGCTCCCCCTTGTCGGGTTAGCTAAAGTTTCTTGATGAGTGAGATGTCTGCATGAGCGAATCAACCACTCTGTCCTGCTATGTCACAAAATATGGTTTATGCTGACAGAAAACTGCAGTAATAGGTGACATGTTTAAAGACACTATTGTTTCCATAGGTGTACCACAATAAAGGTTACCGGCAGCGAGATACTGGGCAAGAAAATACAAAGATAAATCTCGCCCAAGAGTATTGGTGGCAAAAATATAATGATAAAGCACGCGGATCCGCCGCTCCAGACCGCGATGCACAGGCCCAATGCCGCATCACTGTTGGACACCAGGCCTGCCCATCAGGGTGCTAAACAGATCCGCTAATGTACAATATAGCAATCCATATATTCTCATAATATACTGAATATAAAGAATACTAAGATATCGCGCAGGCAATTACTATAAGATGGAACACCTGTCAGCCTCCCGTCCACCCGCACCTTAAAACGCACGAGTCAACAGGGAGACCAGCAGGTGCTCCTCACTGTAGGGCTTCATGAAGTTTTCATGATGGATAAGGAATCTAAGCAAATCAACGACTCCGTCCTGCTCTGTTACAAAATTAGGTTTATGCTGAGAGAAAGCTGCAGTAATTGGTAACATGTTCAAAGACACGATTTTTTTCAATAAGTGTACCACAATAAAGTTTTACCAGTAGACACATACTGGGAGAGAAAATATATAAGTTTGTCAGAAACATTTCTTAATGACACTATTCATGACAGCAATCTTCAAATTCCAGGTTTCCACCCCATTATCAGACTAGACAGAACAACTGGAGTGGGGGTGGGAGTGGCCCTGCGCGCTTCCAGATGCTTGGTCTAGATCTGGAAAGTGCAAATTTAGAAATACTCTGTGTGGATGTTTGTTTTCATAATCATAAGTTTCTATTGACAGTACTTTACAGACCTCCCAATTCCGGTGTTGAATTTTGGGATGATTTACAGGATTGTTATGACAAATGAAGAAACACACATATTGAAAAAAAATATTGTAACTGGAAACTTAAACGCAGATCCTAACGCTAACTATGGGAAGAATGATTTTGTTTTTGTCATGTAAATTCTCTTACGGTTCCTATCAATGAGCCAACTAAAATAACTGAAATAACTTCCTCATATCTTGATCAAATTTTACTTATATCCCAAATTATGTTCAAAGCATACATGTCACCGTTCCAGTTGCGAACAGCGACCATTACACAGTTTGTGGTAATTTATTATTTAGGTGCAATAAGTCTCCGTGTCACAAAAGATGTGTATGGAATTATAATAATGCAAATTTTGACGTATTAAGATAACATTCATCAGGCATAGACTGGGAGACCTGTTTTGATTCGAACAATATCGACGCAATTTGTGACTCATGGAGCGAGAAATTTGTAGGTTTTGCAAAAGATAATATTCCCCACAAGGAGGTTACTATCAGACCGGACGATGTTCTTTGGCATACAAACTCACTCCGTAAGATTTTTCGAATTCACGAAAAAGCAAAAATGAATCAACACCTGTAGTCTTTTTTTCAACAGTTACGAAATATATGCATTTAAGAATTGAAATTGGCAGAGAAAACATATAACCAGCGACTCGAAGATTCTGTAAATTCGGCAGCACAAAAGAAAATGAGTTGGTGGCAGACTGTAAATATTCTTTTTGAATAAACACCAAAATTTCGATATCCCGTCACTCTGCGACGGAAATCAAACAGTTTTAAACAGGTTTTTGTATCCCGTTCTGCAGTTGATGACTTCAATTTCTCGTCCCCTCCTTTTGAGGAGAGAAACTGCAATCTTTTACAAACTATCTCCGTTAATGAAATTGAAGTACAAAACATATTGGAAAGCCGTGACATAAAAAAGTAAATGGTCCTGATGGAATGAGCGCACATATGTTGAAAGAAGGTGCTCCAGTTATTTCTTAATCGCTAACTATATTATTTAACTTTTTGTTGGATTGTCATAGTTTTTCGTCTCAATTGAAAAGAGCAAACAAGATGGAAAAAAAAAACTTGTCCAAGGTCTTGTCACAACTGAAGACCTATTTTCTTACTTTATGTCGTAAGCAAAGTCTTTGAGGAAATAGTCTTCAAATATGTTTTTAACTTTATCCGGGACAATGCTGTTTTGACCGAATATCGGTCCGGATTTATTCCTGGGGATAGTACAGTTAGTCAACTAATTTTCTTGTACCATCAATTTTGCAAGACTGTGGACCTATGGAAGGAAGTTAGACTTGTATTTTGTGACATTACCAAGGCCTTCGATCGTGTCTATCACCCAGATTTAGGTATTGATGGTGCTCTACTGAGCTGGTTTGCCGACTATCTAGAAGGTAGACAGTAACGTGTTGTGATAGGGGGAAGTCGCCTCAGAGGCAAATCAATGCAGGCATCCTACAGGTATCGGTACTTGGTCCCATTACATTTTTTATATGTAGCAATAGTTTTGTTAACGTTATCAATTCCTCGATCCGATTATTTTCCGATGATAAGAGTTCTTTTTATCATTGTCAAGGATCCTGTATTTGCAGCAATTTCATTGAATTCTGACTTACATGAAGTAGAAAATTGGGGATACAGGTGGTTAGTGTCATTTGAACTTTCTATTTTAAAAACCAGAAATATGATTTTATCAAGAAAACGACTTTCACATCCTAATCCGGACTTGGTTTTCATTGACAAATCTTCACAGAATGAACTAGAACATGGGCACTTTGGATTATTGATATGATGTGACTTTACTGGACAAGTCATATTCATGAGTTAACTACCAAAGGCATGAAGGCGGTGAACACTCTGAAACTTCTATAATATCGTTCAAGCAGAAAATATCTGGAAACTTTTTATTGCTCCTTTATACGGCCATTTTAGAGTACGGGTCTGTCGTGTGGGATTGGGTGTACACGTAATGACTGTCAGGATCGGGAAAAATTCAGATGCAAGAGTCGCTACAGGAGCGACAGCTGGAACAAGTCACGATCTAATTTGTCAGGAATCTGGTTTCGAAAAATTGTCAGATAGAAGAAATAAAATTAAGCTAATAGTGTTTTACAAAATTCTCAAGTGTAGTTCACACCAATATTTGAGAAATTTTTTACCAACCTCCCTCACGCAACGAAACCGGTATAATGTGAGAGCTGGATACAATTTGTCTTCGATTCGGGCACGAACGTATGCACAATGATTTGCCGCCACAAAGCGCGTATTTGACGCCAGGCGACAACGGAGGACGTATGGGCCACATCAGGGTCACAGACAGGGCCATATGTTCATTTCTAACAAAATTATCGTTTTTTCATTTTTCTTTCTTTCTTTCTTTTTTTTTTTTTTTAGAAATTTTAGTTCACAAATTAAAGTGTGTGTGTCAACACACACTTTTTTGTTTTTCCTGAAATTCTTTATTTCTTTCTTTCTTCTTTACCAGCAAATTTGTCCGACACTTTTCTCGAACACTATCATACATAGAAACTCCAAACTTGACATGATTGTACTTCCATACAAGGAGTTTGACCGTTTTATATAAAGGAATGAAGATGTTTAAAATTATGCAAATTAGGGGATTTGAAATTTTAAATTTTGGATATCTTCAAAAGTATGATAGATAGAGATGTCATTCCAACTTCTACGGGGGGGTTATTGACCATTGCGCATCTAATGAACTTAAAACAAATGTTGTAGCAATTTAAATTATGCTAAATAGCACCATCAGAAATTTTAAAGCTTGAATAACTTCAAAGCTATAATAGATAGAGATGCCATTCCAACTTCTACTCCTGTGTTATGGAATAGTTGTACATTGCCATACCAATATGCTTTGAAGACACACACACTGATTTGCTATGCAGCAAATCATCTTTCCTAGTTCCAAACTTGTATTCATTCAATACTTTCCGAGCCACACATCAAGAAAAAATTCCATCTGCCTTTAGTAAGTATTCTTTATTTCCAAATATCAGTAATATCCCGCTTGTCCCCACAAGTACCGAACCGTATCTCGCCATATCCTGCAAGCGAGACTGGGCAATCAAAAATGCAGCTCTGGCGGGAAATTAATATACATATCTCCTATTTGTTCAAGGCATGTGCTTTTTTCCCCCTTCGGATTTATTTCAAAATGGTTTCGCTGACCCCCCCCCCCCCCCCCCCCGGTGGTTTTGTGGTGCCGCAAATGAGGATGTTTTTCATTATTTTTTCGAATGCGGAAATTTTATTGTGGAACGAGATAGATTGCAAAATAGAAAAATAGCGTAATTTTATTTGCTCCATTCACGGTGAAAACTTTATCATTTGGCTCCCAAAATGGTACTTTTGAAGAAAACGAAAACATTTTTGCGCTGTACAATCGTAAATTAAATCCACGGGGAGGCCTGGTGCTGTTACATGATTTTTACAAATATTCGTAATTATGGGTGGTAAAGCAATGCTTGTTTATGATGACATGTCCCATTGTCTTTCCCTGTGTGAGATGTTTTGTCCTGTCAACAGTACTTATTATGAGGTATTGTCGTTTTATCTATTGTATTGTATTGTATTTTTATTTTCCGAAAATCATACAGACGGTGTATTTCAAAATCAAAGTACAATATAGTAATATTATTAAATCGTAATAAATGGTACACAAAAATAATATGAGACACAAAAATTCAGCTGGAGAGAGGAAACCCCATAGGGCTTATATTCCCTCCAGACTGAGAGGGCACTTAAACAAGGACATGAGTCAAGCAACAATCACCTACTAAGAACAGTGACAATAATATCAATTAAACTATTAATCGTCAATAATGTACGATTTGAGACGTTTTGTAAATAAAGTAATTGAGGTTGCATTTTGTATAAAATTTGGCACTGTTTTCCGTACATGAGGTCCGTGAGTTGTTATTGCAAATTTTCCTACATTAGTCCTGAAAGGACGTATATAAAAATGTTGTCTTTGTCTAGTATCATGATTATAAATTGTTGAGACTCCAGCAAATAATTTTCGGGATACAAGAGGAGCAAGAAAGAATTTAACTTTATACATGAGTAGACCAGTTAGGAATAGGTCCAAGGTCTGAAATTTTAAAATTTTGAATTTATGAAACAAAGGGTCAATGTGTGAGTTGTACATCGAAAATGTAATAATTCGTAAAACCCTTTTTTGAAGTTGATTAGTTTGTCTATTTATCTGTCTGCATGCAGTGGTGTTAGTTCTGACAATGGCGTTGTATTGTTGTACATTGTCTCTACTTCTCTTTCTCTTTGTTTGCAAAAGGGACTCATATAGGACTTTGGCATCTTTCCCAATCGCTTTTTTGACATAAATATGCTTAAACCAAGTATGACCCCAGGACTACTAGGTAGCTTTACGATCACACTGACCAAATGGATATACAATGGTGTAGTAAGACGGGCGTACATAACGTTATGTCCTTACGATAAGGCATTTACAGAATATAGTCGAGTTTCATGTTGTAACAACTTTCGGCTGGATACTCTTACTGATTATTTTGACACTTATACACAAATTTTGATATTTAATCCCGAGAAACGCTCTCTCGTAACCAGCAGGAGTTCTCCTGATGACGTCTAACTCCCGGGGATGTTCCATACTCAACTTTCTTGAGTATTTTTCACAGTTCACAGATCCATGCATTTCATCCCATTTATAAAGGTTATTCATCTGATTTTTTAAGGGGGGGGGGTGTTGTTTCCACTTTCTGTGACGATTGAAAATTCTTTGATGAGACTAGTGTGAACATCATTGTTAAATTTTGGTGTGACCCGAAACCCTGGAGATACGCCCTTTTTTTCTCGCAGTGTGTGTTCCACACTTTCGCCGACCCGAGCGGTTTGTATATATGTAGAGAACGGTACATTCAGAGATCGCACAATGTATTTGCTGCATCTGTTAAAAAAAATATATATATATATAAAAAAAAAGATAAAAAAAAATGGCTGTGCCCTTGTAGTTTACATTGGAGACATTACCTTGGTGATTCTCGAAGAGGTCCAGTTTAAATTCCTGTACAAAATTATGCTGTTTCAGGTTTTGTGGAAGGATCTGTACATTTGGAGTTTCTATATATCTGGGAGGCGTAGCAAAGCAGTCTTTTCCAGCTGACGTTCTTTGGTAGATCAATACTTTGTAACTCATTGTTATTGTTTGTTCATGGCAGTTCCACACTTTCGCCGACCCAGAGTAATTTTGATTTTATGGTGCGTAAATTTTCCTTTGGTGCATTTGAACACGAAACACTCAATTTTTTATACATATAATTTGTCACAAGTCGTGTAATTGAACGATGGTTGAAAGAATGTTTTTGCCTTGGCTTCGCCACATGTCCACATAATTTTTTTTGTCTGTACCAGATGTTCACCAGTTTATATGACCTGTATCTCTGAAACAAAACCGTTTGCCTGGTGGGTTGTAAATCAAATTTATAAGCTTGACAAGCATGCACATCACGTAACTGAGTTAAAATGAAAAATGATTTGGAAATACATGCATTTTACGCATTTGAAAAGTACTTGAGTGACAGACTTAACATTGTTTGTGGACTTCTTATAAAAGCGAGGTGTACTCGCTTGATTGAAGGTGGCGGCAGGATGAGAAAGGTTCGTATCTATATCTTCCAGGACATCCTGCTACTCAACATCTTTATACCTTATTTCATTTGATTAATCCTTGCACGTTAGGCTGGTTAACTACCATTTAAACACCATGTGTAAGCAAACGCGTCATAAATTTCGGCTTGAATGGGTTCTAGCCCCAATAATCATAATCTGATATATTTGTGAGAGATAGGATTCCATATTACGTTGAAGAGCCAGTGTAGGTGGTCGGCCTCGTCATGATAAGACAAAACTGACAGACAAATGCGCCTGTTTTGTTCTGTGCTGTACGCACAGGGGGCCATGACTGCTCTAGGGCGTTGTTGTATGCACGCAGGGTCATAACTGCTTTAAGGCGTTGTTGTATGCACACAGAGCCATAACTGCTTTAAGGCTGGGTTGTATGTGCACAGGGTCATACCTGCTCTAAGGCTGTGTTGTATGCACACAGGGTCATAACTCCTCCAAGGCTGTGTTGTATGCACTCAGGGTCTAACTCAGACAAATATGTCTGCCTTAAAGTTGTGCTGTACGCACATAGTATCATGGCAGCTCTAAGGCTGGGTTGTATGCACAAAGGGTCATACCTGCTGTAAGGCCGTGCTGTATTGACACAGGGTCATAACTGCTCTAAGGCTGTGGATACGCACACAGGGCTTACACTGGCAGACAAATATGACTGCTCTGAGGCAGTGCTGTACCTACACAGCATCTGTTAGGCTAACAGGAACGACACCAGATATGACCTCAAGAAATCAGTCAATTGATACAGAGCATGGTAAAAATAACAATGGGAAGTCTTTTCACGTGAATCCCAGTTTTACGGTTTAGCAAACATATTGTGAATATACCACAACGTTGACAGATTAATACGAGAAAAATAAACGAGCAAAAAATGGTTTTCTGTTAGAGGGTTATAGACATCGGCATGTATTGTGTAATTCAGGGAAAGTTTCAGGTTTTTAACCTTAAGCAGGACGACAGATATCTTGAATCATCTGTTTTTGTGTTTTTGGCGCCATAGTGTGCTACTTTATTATGTTTCTGTTATAGTGCCCATACTACCAGACTACCTCTTGATGTTGGAACAAGAAGATAGTTTGGCATACTCCATCCCGTCTGATGGCAAGTTTTGGAACATTACTTTCACAAACGGCACTCATTTCGGTGCATGGTTTTACAACATATCACCGTCGCTGAACTGGACTCATTTTACTTGGAACCCGGTTAGTTTTGCCCCCAACGCGCCAAATGACATGACGAGTGAGAACAGTAAGGTCGGCTGGCTGTTCTCGTCCAAGGCCATCGTCCAACTGCTGGCCAACCCTTTCGTGGGACCTTTGACAAACAGGTGGGTCAATGTTACTTTGTGCTAGAGCTAATTTAAACGCACTCTGCTTCCAATTGTTTGTCTTGTAAACTTGATCCTGTTGGTGGAAGTGTTTCTGATATACAGCATGTGCCCATGAGCCGCAGGTTTCCTTGATGGGTTGTTATGATACCATGGGTACAAAACATAAAAACCTGTTTCCCTACTTCGAATTATTCAGACATTTTTGGAACTTACACTTCATTGCCCAAGAGCATGCTGGTCCCTTTCCATCAGAGGCGCATTACTTTGTTTATACTGTGAAGGAGCAGCAAATATCTGAAATAAAAAAGTGTAACCTTTCCGGAGTTTAAACCTTCAACAATTTGTTCGATTTGCAAGATACCATAAAACAACCACTGGCTGTTCAAAAAGTTAGTTTAGTTAGAGTCATAGTTGATATCTTTAACAAATAAGCCTTATTTTTTCAATTCAGGAAAACGACATTTTTACATTTGTACGCGTGCTCTTTGCACCCTTCGAATGAAAGCCAACTGATTCATATTCACAGAATACCCATTGAGTATTGAAATAACATTGAAATATATAATGTGTCATCTATCTCATTCACTGTCAGAATAAGGCTACGTCAACAGTTTTACTTGGTGGGTTATGTGCATTGCGGCCAACCTATACCAAGGAGTGCTATTTACCTGGGACACGTTATCGTGATAAGTCTCATCTTCAATTCTCAGTAAAGATGTTTGCTATCAACATGAAATTTAAGGAAAAACGTTGGAGCAGACGACAATCTACATCCGGGCCCTTTAGGACGATCCAGCGGGTAGGTGCTAAATTAGGGGTCACGGGTTTGCATTTTGAGGTGTCGGATGCCAAAAGGATGCGTGCAATGGGTAATATTAAAACACTTTTGATCGCTCAGTTGTCATTTCACTAAGTGAGCGACTGCACTGTTGTAATATGCATTTGTTTTATGTGGACAAACAGTTATTAGAAACGATTTTTGTTTGTTCTATTACTAATGAGAATTTGATCAGTTCAGCTCACTAGAAAGATTCTTGCTACATTATTATGCCTGTCAATCAGATATTGCTATCTTGGAAATGGCTTTAAGCTTTTATCATATTAAGTTTTATGTCAGATACAACGGTTAATATGTTTAACATGTGTGAACCTATAAATATTACCCAAGTACATATATATGTAAAGCTACCTGTCAAGACCAACGTGACCTATATGTCTGATACATATAGCAGACTTATATCCCCTTAACCAAGAAATTAAGAGGCACTGATCCTTCGCCGGTACCGTTTTCTGTTCCACTGGGGCCTTTGAAAATGCAAACAGTGTCCGAGTCACCCTTCTCTTTCTTCTTCGCCTTTTTCTTCACTTGTTTTAAAGGGGGCACGGCACTTTTACAAACATTATCGTCAAAAGAGAAAAAATAATTATCTCCATTTGATGCCTGAAACCAGCAATAAAAGTTGTTGATATCACTGCTGTACCTGGAAGCTTCGTCGCCGACACATTGAGGGCCCAGAGAAAGCGGAAGTGACGTAGTGACCTCTCAAGCTCATCAACATGGTCCGCTGGGCGGGTGCCTGTACCAGCTGATCATGGTAATCTTGCTTGACTGTGTCAAGCGGTTGAGTGACCCCCCGTAAAACTTTTACTTCTGCGACATCATTATGGATGATCATCTAGAGGGATATGCGATTCAGCTTAAATTTTCAAGAGACGAGTGCATTTCGAGTGATCAACGTGCTTCGGACTTTGAAATGGAACGGGAACACAGGAATGAGCTTCTGACGTACTGACCCTAGAATGAATATACTACATGTATGGTACCTCTGTGCACTGACTAGCAGGTAGCCTGTCTTTTGAATTTAAAACACGTAAAGGTTATATCGCCATTTGCGACCCGCTGGGGTGGGCAAAAGTGTGAACAACTGCCACATGGGAATACAATGCACATAGATCCTGATGGTAGTAGTAATGTATTGATATAATTTGTCCAACATAGATACAAAGGTGGCAGGAATATCACTAGATCACATTATAATGTATATTTTAACACTATAAGACATGAACGAGTCATTGTCATCATGCATATAATGTCATTTCTCAGAAAAATCCGCTCAATTATGCAATCATGAAATATAAAATCCATGCCATATTTATCCCTGATGTCGTGCACAAAAGGACAAGACAGAAGCACATGGGATTCATTCTGGACACTAGCCATCGAACTGATGCGAGGAAAGACGATCGCGTGTGACAGATATCCTCACAGTTTCTGGTATAAAGAGTTTCAAGGCTTTTTTGTACATACGCTGGACACACAGATCAGGTTCTTACTCTTTGTCAGCCATGTAGCTCTACTTTTCTGACTCACTGATTTTGCTTTTCAGTACAGAAAGTCCCTGTTCTGCCCTTATATCTTTAGACACTACACCTTCAATGAATTTGGAAGTTGATGTGTTACCACTTTGCACTAGATTGAATGCAAGCATGAAAGGATAGTTATTCATTCCACTTCTTTGTCTAAGCAACTTTTTGAAAATTTTCCTCTGTTTTTCCTGCACTACGTGTTTCAAAGGTGCAAGTCCTACTTCAATCATGCACAAATCATTTGGTGTAATTGGGCCCAATGTCTCAACACACTTCATGTTGGTATTTAACCAGCTCTCGCAAGCGTAAAGAATGGCTGCTGTGAACGCAGCATCCATTTCCTTTTTTCTTAACCACGAACGGCATATATTTATTTCCTTAAGACATATCGTTGATTCTTGTTTCAGGAATGGGATTCAACTCTATGTTGTCTTTGTGGACTTCTCAAAAGTCTACTGTCGCGTGGCCAGGCCCGCGTCGATGAGAACCGTTAAATTGTTAGGCTGTGACTTGATATGTTGCCGTCGTTACTATCAATGTACAAAGTATCTGACATTGCAGTAGGTTTGGCTGTAATTTCTGCCATTGTTGGAGTCCCTCAGGGCTCGCCATCATGGGGGGAGGGGCAATTTTTGTTAACCCTTTGATTCATGATACATTGTGGCTTATGTTTGACAAGAATAGACCGCACAGGCGCAGCGTCCAGCATGGGAGCCACCAGCTATTGAGAGGTCGATTTTGGGAGATGTCCGGATGCAGGGTCTAGGCTGTGCCAAATATGAAGGCAAACTGCACTTGATACTTTGTCACTGAAAAGTTGCGCAATATTGATGCTCGCCAGCAGATTTTCTGTTCAACAGGAATATTAAAGTAGGGATGTGAACAAGTGTATTGGATGCAAAAAAGTGACTCGCCTTTCCTTTCATAGAAAAAAGGTGGAAAGTATTAAGCACAAATACTTAACATCAATGCCACACATCTAGGTGGCTAAGAAACGAATCTCTTAATGCCGCCAACAAATTAAAGGCCTAATGTACACTTAAAAGCCGTCTGTCTGATATTGATTTCAAGTGATGGAGTTTGCGCCCAAATACTCGTTTACTATTTCCTTTAGTGCAAAGACATTCTGTTATCTCTCTACGGTTGAGAGAGAGAGAAAGAAAGATAAAAAGAAAGAAACAGAGGACAGAAAAAATGAATGAAAGTGAATAACTTCGTACGTTAGCGCACATACATGCATATTTCAATCCTCATTAATTTTATTATATGCCACGTTATAGTTGTAATTGTAGTATGTGGAGAATTGTAAGTCTTCACATAGCAAAGTTTAAGTTCCATGCTACAGATTAGGCTGTTTGCATTGTTATCGGTACACACCAAACAAAGAGTATCGATGACTACCATAACACTATCAACAATTACCTGGCGTCATGGTAATATTGACAATTATGTATTATTCTTTAAGGAAATCATTGCCGCTTCTGGTATTCTTTGACCAGGATGTTGTGACTTACTCATATGATAATTCGTAGATTCACAACCCACGAAAACAATATAGATGTAACTCTCAGTAAATCACGAAGCAGCGGTAACTCCCATGTTCCTGTCCATTTATCGGATTATCCACAAAATATGTGGATAACTTTCCCATTATTTCCAGCCGTTACCCATTGCTGATTTACCTTAAAAACAAGATATATATATATATATATATATATATATATATATATATATATAGATATATATAAACCTTTGTACATATATATATATATATATATATATATATATATATATATATATATATATATATATACAAACCTTTGTACCCCAAACTGCATCAATATTATATACATGTATATATAATAAACGCGAGTACCCAAAACCCGGTTTAGCGACAACAGCAGATAGCAGAGTGGTGTTAGATTTTATGCACTATGAAATCTGATGCAGCCATATGCAAGTGTATCCTTCCGCTCCACCAGTGTGCTAGTTCCATGCAGAATCGGCCAGGCACCTTCACGAGTGGTTTTATATTAATTCCACGTATGTGTAGTCCGGAGAAACTGTAATTAAAAAAAACAAAAAAAACCATCTTACATTCTACTGATGCATGCATATGACTTTTTCATCACGTTTTGACAAAACAGTTTGATGAAATGTGCGTCAATCGCGTGCACAGCGAAAGAGAGCGTATCGGCAATAAATTCTATACGGTAGAGAATAGCCTCGTCTCTGGCTACTCAGCACTACAAAAACTTGGTAGATCTCTATCAGTTTGTTCCAATGGTTACGGTCCAGTGATTTTTATTGTTTTAATGATTTTTTTGCTTATTTTGGCAAAGTCTGAACCCCCCCAGCCCCCCCTCCCCCAAAAAATCCTCCAAAACCGCTCTGCCAATTGCTTCAAAATTGCATTGGGACAATCCTGACGCCCGAAGTCTGGACCATAATTTCTTCCCCAGGTGGCGCTGCTTTTTTCTATTTTTTAACGAACTTTAAGCGTTTTAGTTATTATCGATTTCTTCTCCAAAACCGGTACTGAGATTCCTCTGAAACTCTGTGATAATGTAGCTTGTGAAAAGGTCCACCTATATCGTGCTCACTTGATGATGATATTAAACATCTCTGATCTTTAAACGACTTTTTCAATTTGCCTATCAATCTGTTAATGCATACATTCGCATTGATTACAATGCAGGTCAAATAGGATTGCAATAGTACTTTTTTTTTACTTCTCCAAAACTGTGCACAAGATTCACCTCAATCTTGGTGGGAATTTTACCCTGGGCAGGTGGGTACCAATTTTGTTCAAATGGTCACGCTCCAGTCATATATATATATATTTATATTCATTTTTGACAAAATCTTTAAATGCTTCAAAAATTACATAGGAACATTTCCAGGGTCCTCTACACCATAAACTGTTCAACAGGAGGCTTTTTTCACAGATTTGTTTACACGTTTTCATTACTTTTGACTCTTTGTCTTGAACGGAACGGTTAGTGGAATCCTCTTCAGACTTATTGGGAATGTACCTGGACTTCATGTTCACCAAATGTGTTCGCATCATGGCGGTGATGCCATATTCTGGTTTTTAACAAAATATCAAAATTCGGAAGAACTGGTTAAGCGATATGTTCATGTAAGCAACAGTGATGTTGGTCTGAAGCAAAGGTGACCTGGATATGATTCTAAAGTTCGCACCACTTCAGTCTGTCCAAATAAGGTCAGCTCAGCACAGGAGTGCCACAGTCCTCTTGTTCAAAGTTCAATCAGCACGTGAGTAAAAGACACTAAGTTTATTTTGTTCAGAATGAACGAGACTAACAGTATCAAATGTACCACCAATGCATGTCATATTGCAGTTAGCTGTAGTATAATATCGATGACTTTGACCTACTCTCTCAAGGTCATGGAGGAAATGCATTTCAGGAAATGAATTTTTTTATGATTATTCAATTACATGTCAGCAGAGCATAAGGCCCATGGGCCTCTTGAGTTGCTTGGTTTTTCTTTTGGCTGTAGACAAAAAGACCGGTACACCAACATAGAAGTATCCACAAAGCGAATAAACATACATTTACGTGATCAACAAAAACAAACACTTAATTCACATTCATTTTATGATGATGCACTCCAAGGTACAAGCTCAAAGCTGCACACGTCTGATATTGAAAGGAAACTAGAGAATGAAGGACTACTATTCAAAGGTTATTAAATGTTCTAATGTCCGACGTGTCATGTGAAAAGTGAAGTTAAATATTCATTATTTTAAATTGAAACAGGGCGACATAGTAAAGGAGCGGCACAAAGCACACTGTTGGGGGGGGGGGGGGGGGAGGATCAGAATTCTATACTAGCAGGTGAACATTTTGATGTGCATTATGACCTTTACAGCAGAGTGCAAGAATGTGAAAGCGTGCTGCATCCCAGAAATCTCAGTGTGCGGTTACTTTCTCTCCAGGTTCCAATTTGCCGGTGGCAGTTAGCACACGTATTTTTGATATATTTAACGTACGGGAGGATGCAAGTGTAAAAAATCCTGTAAATCTTGGATATGTGCATTAATCATGCTGTACGTTTATTTGCATTTTATCGAGCGGTTTATATTTTCAATGTTGTGTGAATCTCTGCGTAGCCTTTAACTCCTTCAAGGAACGAGAGACCACAAAAATATGGGACACGTGAACGAGGTACTTGTGATATCGCTGTAAGCACAGATGAACACATAATGGCGGTGCTTCAATGTTCAATATTACCGAGTGCCCACAGAAGACTGCTGTCTTACGGCATCTTGCTGTCTCGGGTTGCACTTGAAACCTTCAATAGAAAGAAGTTTAATAATGCGACACGGCAAAAGTCATCAAGAAATGTGCAATATACGACAGTCGGCGGTCGCTTGGCAAAAAAAAAAAAAAAAAAAAGAGGAAAAAAACAAAAACAAACAAACAAACAAACAAACAAACAAACAAAACGAAACCCCTCAAAAACATAAACAAAAAGAAAAGAAAACAAAAAATAAATAAAAAGCAAAGTGAAAGTTTTTTTTCATCTCTCATCCGCCTCTCGACGACTAATGTTTGAAAGCATCTTGCCGATACAAAGTACTTTTGAAGGGGTGTATGTGTTTTAGTTTCAGGTTTGCCCGGCGCGCTATAGAGCCTCTGAACCAAGAAAAAGTATCACTGCTTGACCTTCAGGGCCTACGTGCTGTCAGAGGCAGTCCATCTGGAAAACATTGAAACTGGTCGCTTATCAAACAATTTAACCGAAGGTATCAAAAATTATTCATCGCTGGTCAATTAATCCGGAAATAATAATGGAACTCCTATAGCAGCCAGGACCAGCTTGGGGTGCGGAGTGGCTGTCTGCAAAGTGCAGCCAGTAAACACAAGCCATGGTTTGAAGACGAGGACCCGTTAAGCTAAAATCGATGGATCTTTATTGTTAACGTCCGTGGGTCACTTATCTGCGGCACCTGTGTGCAAAGTCTTCAAGGTGCGCGTGTAAAAAGAGGCAGATACAATAAATGTCAGAAAGCCCCATGTGTTTGTAAAGCCAATGATGACATTTAAATGTGTCACAGTCCCTCTCTTCCTGGACAAAGTCCTTTATAATCATGATAAATAGACTCCTGTCCTGAGAATTTAACAGATCCAATCCTTGTTGACAAATCTTGCTGCGGCCAGAAATGCATGCAAAGCATGTGTCCGTGTGATAGCGATGTGATACCCTTCTTTTCAGGGTTTGGGTTGTGGACCATGCAGCCTGTATAAAAGATGCTTGCGATGACCAATTATTGTCTGCAGTTGTGGATATTAAGATTATTTTGTGGAAGTGGACTTTTATGATATACGAACGGACTCGTTGATGAGGTGGCGACTAAGTCAAAGTGTTTGATAGGTGAATTCGGTCTAAGATTCACATGTGTGAGTCATTGTGATCATGTCAAAAACGTGTGCGTGGCGACCTAAGATTTATCTAATTCCATACTACCAAATTATTAAAGTACTGGAATAAAAATATGATGTGGTGAATATATTGAAAACCCTTATACTGCATATCAGCATACTAAAAGCTGTCTGGCCAATATTATGTCTAAATATATCTTTTGATCTCCGATTTACACTTACAAAAATAGGACTTTTAATGTAACATCATATTGTTTTTGAAAGTAAAATAAATATGTGGAATTCTTGAAATTTGCATGGGTGCGTATTTAAATACGGGAACGGTTCATGTGCCTTATAACCAAACAAGGTTAGCAAATGTTAAAGGCTCATACAGATAGTCTGCATGCCATGTTGTCAATGCATGTCCTGGCTTTTGAACGAATTTAAGTTATGCAAAAGTATTTATAAGTGGCTTTTGCAATATGTTTTGCTGTCCATGAGCTGCCACGTGAAGTAAGGTTACAAGCATTGTCCTTGAACTGAGCTAGGAGTTGGGGTCTGCGAAAGCCTGAAAACCTCAATTGTAACACATGTGATATGTGAGCTGGAGAGCGCAAGGGCAAATTTATCATCTGCAATAAAGTAATTTTATGAAAATTATTAAGAAAAAAAAAAATAAGGACAAATTTTCAGAGGTGTAAGCTGAAATTGTTCCAAGTCCAAATTATAGAGATCAAATACAATCCTCACTATTTTTAAATTGCATTTTTATGTAATTTAGCTGATTTGTTTTGCTCGTTAACAGTGCCAAACATGAAATCGCTGGACGGGGCGGGAGCAAGACTGTCACTTACAGTTGATATACCTTTGACCATATTCTGATCCTAACCTGTAAATTTTCTTGGGATCATTTATGTATTTGAAAGACTGATTGTACTTTGTCAAGACTATGGCGGCAATGCATGTTAAGCGCTTGCCTGCACTTGTTAGAAATGTTCCGGATACTCGAGTTATTTCAAAATAAGAGGTTTAAGCTTCAGCAAAGTCGGAAGTCTTTTCATGCTGGGAAGATACTTGAATGTTACAATCAGATCCAATATTGTTGGCTGTATTTGAATTTCAACGAAAATAAAGAGTTGGACGCCTCCCTAAGGTCAGTCAGAACTTAAGTGTCATCATTTATAATTAAAGAAGAGGAACTGTTGCATTTTGATAACAATATTTTTATTACCCCCCCCCCCCCCAGGAATAAGGATAATAAGAATGGTTTAAAAATAAATGATAATAATTAAGCTGAGCGCACCGTTTGATATGATTAGCACTGGAAAAATGAAAGCTTTTTATGTTTATCCTTTTACTTTCGCAGAAGCAGTTTATTAACAAACACCGATTTTATCAAGAAACACATATTTTACCACAAGGTCGTTCAGCCGTAGAATTTGTTTCAAACTGGCAAATTACATTTTGCAATAATATGCATACTTATATCTTGGTTAGTCTCAACATGCATTAAAAGGGTATTTTCGGTAGAGTATGATCAACAAATATCTTCCGTTCAAACACAAAGTTATTTCTTTGATTGAGTACAACATACCTCCATCCATGATACATCTACAGGAAATAAAGGGAACTCTGACAAGTAGCACGGTCACAGAAGTGAACCTTTCTGAGTGTCCATAAAGCAAACAGCCGGCGTACCGCGTCATAATCAGGCTGGTTTTAATTGTGTGACCTTAGCCAATATTTCATCACAAATGAGAAACACATGAATCCTGTGTCCCATGATTTACATTTGTAACTTTGATACGCATGTATGTGTGGCGCCGTGCCCTGTGGATGAACTTGCCGTACTTGCAAATAAACTGGTCAGGAGCAAGGTAAACGTAGAGCTGGGCACCCAGTGTCTTTGTTCGTAAAAAAGGTGGACTGCTGCCACTTGCCACAATGTCTCGGTAATTAGTCCAATATTACACACATCATATAACTGTGGCATCCTGTCACAATGTCCCGATAATTAGTCCAATATTACACACATCATATAACTGTGGCATCCTGTCACAATGTCCCGATAATTAGTCCAATATTACACACATCATATAACTGTGGCATCCTGTCACAATGTCCCGGTAATTAGTCCAATATTACACATCATATAACTGTGACATCCTGTCACAATGTCCCGGTAATTAGTCCAATATTACACAGATCATATAACTGTGACATCCTGTCACATATCCCGGTAATTAGTCCAATATTACACAGATCATATAACTGTGACATCCTGTCACATATCCCGGTAATTAGTCCAATATTACACATCATATAACTGTGACATTCTGTCACAATGTCCCGGTAATTAGTCCAATATTACACATCATATAACTGTGACATCCTGTCACATATCCCGGTAATTAGTCCAATATTACACATCATATAACTGTGACATTCTGTCACAATGTCCCGGTAATTAGTCCAATATTACACACATCATATAACTGTGGCATCCTGTCACAATGTCCCGGTAATTAGTCCAATATTACACATCATATAACTGTGACATCCTGTCACAATGTCCCGGTAATTAGTCCAATATTACACAGATCATATAACTGCGGCATCCTGTCACAGTGTCCCGGTATTTCGTTAAACATTACTGAGACAGATCTTCCTGTGTGGCTTGCTGGAAATCTGTAAACTTGCTTCCATTGATATTGATTAGATTTAAAAAGGAAAAACATAGCTTTTTTTTTTCAAGTAAATATCAACCGACATGGATGTGTTATTTTAGGTCCACTCAGTGTCATTGCGTGATAGGTCTTTTAGAGATCTCTGGCGTCGGAGGGGGAGGGGGTTAAACATTTTAAAGTTAGAAAGGGTTTCTACATCTGAAAGTAAACTTTGGAAGTGTTACCCGGTTGATATGTTAGCGCTATTAAAAATGTGTGACCCATTGTCTGCGTGTTTCTACGGTTAAAGATAATACAGGATTGAACGATCGAC
The DNA here is from genome assembly GCA_964020975.1 of Hermodice carunculata. NCBI lineage: Eukaryota > Metazoa > Annelida > Polychaeta > Eunicida > Amphinomidae > Hermodice > Hermodice carunculata. The sequence goes on along the minus strand of OZ026624.1, from coordinate 1,102,486 downwards.
CACACTATTCATAAAAACGATGGCTTTCAAAGTGTTGGAATGCCCAATTTTTTGTTACACTTTTTATCATTTCTATTTGAAACCGAGACTGTAATTTGGCCCCCAAAAGGGACCCTGTCAAAGTTAGGAGATTTGTGATGGTTGCAGGAACGTCAGAGCAACATTACTGTTCAGCGTGCGGGAAAAGGTCGTCTCGTGATGAACCATATGGCGTTTCATGACTCCTGGACGTTTAGTTTAGTTTAGACTTATTTATTTCTCTGGATTACCCAATAATACAAAATATAACTAATCTAGGGGTTCTCCAGACACGGAGACGCACAAAATGATATATACAAGACGCAAAGGACAATACAATGTACAAACATGTGACTATGCACTCAGGTAGACATGCTGTAATATAATTAAATAACAAACTCAATATTTAAGATTGCAATCCAATCAAAAACATGCATATAATGGCACAATGAATGCAAGCTCCATGTAACTATTCTCGTCATTGTTTTCGATGTATTCTTACCATAGTGGTGGGAATACATCAAAAACACTCATACTAATATTTTTTACTAAAAAACTTTTTTGACCATATACTGCATAAATAGGACATCTGTCTGTGTTTGTCGGGTGCTTATAATTGGCGCTGAAAAATTTTTGGCTGTTGGTTACTTTCATGAGATGTAAATATGTATTGACGTGTACTTATTTTGCATATTAAATGTACTACATTAGTATAATTTGTCATCTGTCTTTATACTCGTGAAGATATGCATTCTTGGTTTGCTGAATTTTACAGGCTTCAGCAGAAATCATGCGTGGTCTCAAGTTTAGACAAGCGGCGATAATATTTCCATACGGAATACGTCTGTTATCATGAATTGGACACGCCAAATGATGGCCATAAGAAACCTCAAGTATACAGTGTTACAAGTCAATGATTGCAAGGACATTCCTGTGGCGATGACTTGATAATAGATGCATGCGGGTGAAGTGGGAATGAATTAGCAAATGTTTTGCACACAACTCAAAATGGTAATAAAGATTCTCTTTGTTTGGCATAGACTAATTCAGTTCTTCGATGACTTTGCAATGATCATATGAATTTGGACGGAACACGACCAATTGGTGTTATACAACAATGTTCTTCAGTCGTAACCATCGATACCTAAGTGACCACCAATTAAGCCATGAACTGAGAACAGATAACTATAACCAGGAATGTTCTTCAAAGAGCGATGTAATTCACCTAATGCCGCACGCTGCGGCGTAGAGTTCATATTTTCCGAAAATAATTTCAAGGCTGGTCGCACCCAGCTGAGACAGTATGTGGCGGCAGAGTGTGAATCAACTCCGTTGTCATTCCCGTATCCATTTATCATGTAGCTAACGTAACTAATACCCTGGGTGTTTATTAATATCAATTTTTGATTTTAATCACTTCAGACAGTTTGAATGTCATACCAATTAATATGAATGACAGTATTAAGCGACATAGTGTGGCGGGCGTATTATTGATGATAATGTCCACTTCTACATGTGATCCACCATGTCGATAATACGTGCCAAGATATAAAATTTAAAGGCATTTTGTACCTATATTTAAGACCTTGAAAGAAACACGCAATCGCTTCAAGGGTCAAAGATTAAAATGCAGCCATCTGATTGGCTGTTGCCCGCTTCCCATGAAAGAATTGTTTATTCTATCATGGGCAACAGCCGATCAGATGGCTGCATTTTAATCTTTGACCAGTGTTGGTATTAACACTAACCGCGGCTCCATCAAGCAATTTATGAACGTTTATTTTATTTAATTATTTTTGTATTTGTTTTATGACTGGGAATAACATTTAAAAGAAACTACAGTTTTGTGTTTCCATGCTCTAAATTTGAAGCAAACAGTTTGGGGTGATAAAATTTTTCGAGGTAGGCCGGACGCTTTGTTTACAAACATGCAGCGTCATCTGTTGACAGAATTGCAAACTTCCACAGGAAACAATTGACCTACCGTTTCCACTATTTGGCATTCCTAACCGATTTCAAATGTGATGTTAAAGTTGAACACAGTGTTTACTCATAGTGCAACAGTGTGTGTGTGTGTGTGTGTGTGTGATGCCCTAAGGTTGGTAGAATTAGTGGGACCCTTTGCTTGCATTAACTTACAAACACTAAAATTCAGAGCAGTAATTTGGCACTACACGTTGTGATTGCAATGAAGTGCCACTTTACTCGGAGATCAGTAGGCCTATAGGTGGCTGGCAGACCTGTGTAGGCCTACTAGTACTATGCGAAAAGTGATGCATGGGGGGGGGGGGGGGGGATTAGAGTTAGAATAAGTCTAGCCATGGTACAAAGGACTTTAATACTCCACATCCAGTGATTGTTGGATCTTGATGATATCCTACGTCGGTCATAGAATCCACACAATCAGTGAATCACTGAGTTAGTGGGGAGTATTAATGTAACTCATTCCATACTATGGTCACAGGCCTTGGTCAGTGGTTCTGGCACTGCTTGGCAAGTCATGCTGCAGCTACCCTTGCGGCAGCTGCAGCATGACTTGCCAGGCAGTGCCAGAACCACTGACTTAAAATTATAGGTACTTGAATGAAAGCTCTTTTCAACATTTAAATATGCAATTGTCGTCTTAAATCTTGGTAAATATAGGCCTACGGAAAAATCAGGGACTGGTATGGAATGAGTTAAAGTCTTTATCAGACGACGATGAATGTGAAAGGACGATCAATTCTTACATTTATATTCAGGAAGTACGTACGTTAGGCTACCTTAATATTTATGTGTTAATGGTTTATCTTATTATGTTGGTGATGCAAATAATTTGACCAAGCTGGGGAGGGGAGGGGGGGGGGATTCGTAGGGCACAGATTTTCATAGGCCTAACTAACACCAATCTACTCCTGAGGGCGTATACTGCCAGCGCTGCACTACTATATGAGTAGAAGGCTACTATGATTGCACGTGGACACGTAGTCGACTGCGTTCATCGAAAATTTAACGTCGAAACGTTTTTCCATTCTTCTAATGCTAAAGAAAATGTCAGATTTGACGATTATGAACACATGTTTTACATAAAATACGTATTGCTTCACTATGGAAACCCAATTTTTCCCGGCATTCGTATACATTTGTATGAAGTTACGTCACATCATTCAGACTTGCATTGTTCAAAAGTCAGGCGTTGATATGTTATTGTTTTGATGATGTGTGATGACACAGTTACTTTATAAACCTTTTATTGCTTCTTATGTCCGTACGGGCTCACAGCATACATAAAATAGGCCTACAATTCACAATATAAAAACAATGAACACATTTAAAACTGGCTCATTGCAATGACTGCCTATGTACAAATAATGTAGGCCTATATAGGCCTACATGTGTATATTTACAAATATGCGACGCCACATCGGCCTCAGGATTAAGTAGATATTGGAAAGTGTGGTTTGTTAGGCTGAAAGAATACCGTGGGTTGGTTCTGAAATGATTGTAGGCAGGGCATTGCTCTGAAAATGTTCCTCATTTTTGACGGTTTGAGTGTTACAATAAATACAAATTCTATTTTCTGGGGGTTCATTGATAAATATTCTGGTCTCTTTCCAAGTCTATGGTTACTCAAGCGTAATTTTGATAATACTTTGCGGTACTTAACCCTTTCCTGCCTGCGCCTATCAAAATCGTTCACCAGTGAACGATTACTTTGACCCCAGGTTGAGAGGTCAAATTGGACCCAGAACAATGAAAAAGAATCCTTATTTTTTCTCTCTAGCCTAGTTCTACATGTTTCGTTCTTCAAGTCCATCTGAAATTGCATGTAATTAAGAAAAATAACAATTTTTCGAAAGTAAATAAAGTATCACGTGACGCACCATCGCAACCGTTTATTTCCGCAAACATGGCGGCCCCCTCAGATCGCCCCGTGCGTCAGGCAGTTGACAGAGCGAGGTGTCTATTCCTTACTGGATTCCAACTTCCTGAATCTGACGATGGAATGTCCAGTGACGAAGAGGATGTTCTAGACTGTGAGTTAATGGCCGGGAGTGATGAAAATAACGAGTCTAGTGATGAGGAAATGGTAGCGGCAACAGATAAAAGCAGGAGCCCAAACCAGGATCAACGTGCATCAGAACACAGGTACGTTGAGAGGCTTTTTTGCATACTGCCCACCAAATATACCTGACTAATATGTAAAAATTAGTGATAAGTGAAAGTGTCTGTGGTTTGTTTGTGGTTTTTGTTTGAATAAACCTAAAGTATTGAAGTCACGATCAGCAGCAAAGTGGGCGATAATGGAGTGACGCCCCCTATTGAGATCTGCAGCTTCATAAAGCACACTCATCGCATTTACGTTTGACACATTTGGTGCAACAACTGAGGTCATCAAAATAACTAGGGTATGTGGTTCCATGTATTTATTGACCACTAGTGATGTAAAATACTATCAATCTTTTTTACCTGTAAATATGGTCAAAAGAGTCACATTTTTTTTACAGGACATTCAACTTCAAGGGCTACAGTGATGCAACAGAGATTGGTCCACAAGCACTCTGTACCATGGTTTATGGGCATGGCATTTCATGTCAAGAGAGAGGTAATGACTATTTACCTCTCCACCACCCCCACCCCCACCCCCACCCCCCGAAAAAAACAAACAAACAAAACACAATTTCCTTCTTGCACCTGAATCAGTAAATTCCAATTATTGCATGGCTAAAGGCTCAGCATAATATGTTAACAGAGAGGTAAATGACCATTTATCTGCACCCCCCCCCCCCCAAAAAAAAAAAACAAAAAAAAAAACAAAAAAAAAACACCTGAACCTGTCAATTCTGTGGACTGTTAACTCATTTCATGTTCATTTAACATTTTGTCAAATATCTTTTCCACCTATACATATACTGAACTATATAATTCTATTACTCTGCATCTGCTTTCATGGTTCCATGAAACATAATTTTTTTTCTATGACACAATGATGGTGTTACTAGTTAGCATTTGATGATACTGTGCTCTGTGTGTAGCATTATGACACAATAATTATATCAACAATATACATGTACATATGATATGATTGTCTGTGTGTTGCAGATTTAAGGCACTGCTTGGGATGCTGCATGTATCTGATCCTAGTCAGATAAACCAGGATGACAGGCTGACCAAAATTAGGCCTTTGATTGATCACATGAAGATGAAATGCAAGGAGCTTTATCAGCCAGCAGCAGAGTTATCTGTCGATGAGAGGATGGTAAAGTCCAAAGGTCGTTCAGGCATACGGCAGTTTGTACCGAATAAACCAACTAGATTTGGCTTCAAACTGTGGTGCCTATGTGAAGCCAAGACAGGATTCACTTTGAACTTTGAGTGAGTACAATTAGCACAGAGAAAAAATTGAAACTACTATTTAGTTATACACAGACAGGAGTTTGACTGAAAGAAGCAATAAAATGCCCTCCATTGAAATGAATCAGCTGTTACAAACTTGAAAATCCATTTTGAAATGTTAGAGAAGGTATTGCTTGTGTAACTTTGGTTGTGTTTAGTATTCAACGTGTTCATGTTACTATTGCTTGTTACAAAATATGTTATTTACATATTGATGGTTATGGAGTAATGTATTGGACAAGAGAGTTGTTTTACAAGCATATAATAAGATGCATGTTATTGCATTTGTTTGTTTATTTTGAACCAAGGGATGCTGGTGTTTATTGTGGACTGTTAATCTGTTGATATGCATACCACGTGGTGGCTACTAGTTGGAGATCCCTCATCCTACACCTAGGTAAGTATATTGCCAATCAGATGTAACAATTGAATCCCCATGTGTTATTAGTTTTTATGGGCCTCTTATTACTATATTCCTAATTTTATTCATGAATGGAAGGTTTCAAAGTGAGTCTGTATCATTTTCCCATGGCAAATCTCAACCCGCAAACCAAAAAATGAAATTTGTACACAGTGCAGGGTCCTCCCTACAGCTTTCTACATTGTTGGGCTGTGGCTTTGGCTTCCCTTATAAACTATAGCAGAATAGGATTGTAAATCTTGAAATTTGCTCAGTTTTGGTTAAATCTAGTAATCTCTTTACACTGTCAAGATGTTCTGGGGAAATTCTGCATGCAGATGTGTCAGAGGAAAATATAATTGCATGGCAAGGTATGTGACAAGTGTTAGTGATTGGTATTCAAGTTGAACATGTTCATGTGTTTGTTAATGTTTTCCTTGTTTGTAAACTACATGTTGGATAAAATGTTTACAAGAATTTCATATATACATATGTAGGCATGATATTCAAACTGGCTTGACACTTTTCAATCAATTTCAGTGTATACACAGGAAGACGCAACAATCTTAGTGAACATGGCCTGGGGTTTGATGTAGTCACAGGTCTTTGTCAACATCTGCAACACCAAGGCTACCGGTATGTATAAGTGTACATGTATGTGGAAAATGCCACAACAGCATGACATAGTGTTCAGTGAATGTTATTGCGTACTCCTAGTAAAACATACAATGTACTTAAGCATGAAACTGGACATAATACATTTCACATAATATAAGTCTTGTGTGAAGAAACATTTTTACCTCCTTGGCCCATTCAGTTTAAGGGTGTATGTATTGATGTCATGTCTGTGTGTCCGTGCACTTTGTGGATGCCATAACTTTTTAACAAACTGAGGTACTTCCATGAAACTTGTGTGGTGAAAGTATCTCACTAGGGCTTTGGATGAGATCATTATTCCCAGACCTTCGCATACATATAATTTCAAGGTAATACTGGCCAAATGAAGTTAGTTATACATGTATACCCATGACCCTGGTAAGAATGGGTCCTAAGGGTATTAGCCCATAATATTTGTGGTGAGAAGACAACTGGATCACTAATTGGAAAAAGTACTGACAGAATAAAATATCTTCATAGTAAGTAATCTTCAAGTGTTTAATTTTGGTGCAGCCAGTCAAACTCAGTGTTGCTTGTATATATACATTGTACATGTACATGTATATGAATTCAGATTACTTTCTTTTCATAGGGTGTAATTCGACAACTTCTTTACTTCCACGTTTCTGATTGAAGAGTTATACAGAACTGGATTTCTCTCTCTGTGGTACTTCAATGGTCAACAGGCGGCACTTCCCTGATATATTGAAAGATGTAGAGTGGAAGAACAAGTCAGAGCAGGGGAATATGCGCTTCGTTAGGCAGGGAAAGGTGTTATACCTGCAGTGGAAGGACAACAAAGTGAGTTGGACATTCACATGAATATATTGAAAACCCAATTCAATATGCCAAATATTAAGACATCTGATGAGAAACATTATACACTGTATATATTTTTTGAATTTTTATTCACCATGTATTGAAATTGACATGTAGATTCAGCAGTGTCTCATTTTTGTAACGTAAGAAAAAAGTAGATATTTGATTCCACCATATTATCTAAAATTAACTATTGTACTCTCATTCATTAAGAAAGCAAATCACAGTTTTTTTAATTGTGGTTGCAAGTTGCAACTTAAAGTTATCTCCCCCTTCTTCCTTTTACATATAGGTGGTCACCATTTGTTCTTCAGCCCATAAGGCTACCGAGGCGGAGTGGGTACGTCGCCGTGTCAAAGTTGGAGAGGAGTGGCGCACAAGGTTGGTGAGGAGACCGGCAGTTATTCATGACTACAACCAGTACATGGGTGGAGTAAACAAATCCGACCAGCTGCTAACCTCATACAACTTGCTAATGAAGTCAATGAGGTGGTGGAAGACTTTGTTCTTCCACATGGTTGATGTTGCAGTGCTAAATAGCTATCTGCTCTTTCAGGCATGGAGGAATCTGCATCCAGAGGTTCCAGAGCTCCAGCGGAGCGCACGTAAGTCATTACATAGAAACAGCAAAAAAATCATATCAGGTTACAAACAAATTTCTACATTGTAACTTTAAAAAAAGAAAATTACAAAAATGTGTTATTTAAATATGTTATCCATAAATCTCATACTAAATTTTTTTTTTGTTAATATTCAACATCCTACATATTGTGAATAACATGCTCTATTGAATTAATTTCAAATGTGGGAAGTAAGTTGTAGTTGTAATCAGAAGCATTTTTTAGGTAGAAATGTCCAAGATTTTGCCAGACCTTCAGTAATCTCAGTCTCTGTCAGAAAAAAATTTACTTATAGCCTAAACAGATAACTCAAGCTAATGAAAAAAATTCTGTTAAATAAGGAAATCTTTCAGGAATCAGGTGGATAGTATTTTTATATTACTGGTATCATGTTGCTCAAAGTTGCAGACTGACCCTGAGTTTAATGTTTTATTTGTAGGAATATGTTACTGCTTTGGGAGATAATCATTATAATGGAATGTGTATTTGTCACACTTTGTAGAGTATAGTCACCTGGAGTTCAGGGAGGAACTTGTGAGGCAGTTGTCTGGGATTGAAGACACAGAGGAGGTGCCAACCTTTGACAAGGCAGTATTCCCACCACACCAAAGCTACCTCACAGCACATGTACCTGTGGCTGTTGATGGGAGGTTCAACTGTCGGGTTTGCTTCCTTACACAGAGGGAGGCAAGTGGGAAACCCAAACAAGTGAAGACCAGCTGGAGGTGCAGCATTGCAGTGTGTGTCAAAGTCTATCTGTGTGTGAAGCTGGACAGAAATTGTTTTGCCCGTTGGCACTCAGCCGAATTTAACAACAAGCGACACTGAACAGGGACACAATTTCAACATGGGAATAAGAACTGAATGGACATGCATTTGCCTGCTTTATCTAGAGTAGATGGGTGTGGGCTATAGCAAGTAATGTACAAGTGAACATAATGAACATGATTTAGCTCTTTTTTTTTTCTTCTTCAGAGTAGCATGTTCTCATGCATGGACAGCAATGGCACATAACATATGCTGGCGATAGGTGAAGACAGTTGTCTATCCACCTCCTGCCATTCCATTACCCTCACCCCATATATATTTATTGATAGTTCCTCCCCCCCCCCCCCCCCCCAAACATAGAATATTTATTTGATCATGGCAATTATAGTTTAAATTATTATACTGAACATACAGGATGATATTTTACCCACTTTTGGTGTATGTTTTGTACTATTGCTTCATTTTCCTCCAACCAGTATGATAAATCTCGGGGTCCCAGCCCAAATATGTGACCTTTTACACTATGAGCACGTTTTTATCTCTGTGTAGAAGCACAATTCAGATTATCATATATGGTAATGCATTTTATTTTACTTTGCTGGCAGTCAAGTGTGAATAATTATACATTTATTGTGTTAAAATTGACATGTGTCCCTGCTAAGGAGCCAGAGGTTAACTGCATAGAAAATATACAGCAACGTTGTATGTAATGTCATGGCACATTTGACAATGGAATATATTTATGTTGTCATATCATTGTACCCTTTGACCTTGAAATGCCCTTGAACATTAGTGTTTCATAAAACTATATGCCACACTATTTTCTGACCTGTAAATTAACATTGATGAAGTATTTGTAATGCAAGCATGCAGGCTTATAGCTAGCACAACATTATAATTTGTATCATAAACATGTATCATATACTGCGATTTTACCGGCATGAACACACATAATGCGCTTATCATTGTGGTTGGAAAGGCCAAGGTCAACAATGGAAATACGTTAGTACCATGTTTTTTTGCTTCAATTTACAGGTTCAGGTCTATTTCAGCAATCAGAGCCAGAAATATGGTTATCTTGAATATATTTTGGGTCTTGGGGAATAAAAAAGGTTTAAATTTAATGCAAATGTTGGTTATTATTGTATCCGTGTCCTATATTCAGGTCACCAGATGACCTTGAAATGACCTCAAATTAAGATGATGGCTATAACTCATAAAAGCCCCATCACCAAAGCTTTAAAATGATATATACTTTGTGCAGTCAATTTTTTATATTTTTTTCAATAAATCATCTTAATTAAATTCTGTAGGTGAAATTTGGTAAAATGGGCAATTCGTGACAGGCAGTAAAGGGTTTTAAAATGTTTGACACATTTAAGGTAATCCTTCAGTTTATATTCTGTTTTGAATTTCCCTAATGCTCGCAATTTCGGTAAAGGGTGTTCAGTATCGATGCCGGGATTTAATGAACAAAAGAATAGTTGCTGATCTTGAACACACAATCGTTTTTTAAGGTGATTTAGAAATGTGTCTTTTTAGATATGCCGTACCTCGTTTATCCAGACATTGCCATACGCATTGAACTGTAATATCTTGCGCACTGCGGTGGCCCACGTAATTTTACCATCTGAATCAAGTTTTACACTGTCTCGTGAAGAGACTTCTATAATATGATTGTCAGACATCTCAATGGTTCTTAAGACAATACTGAATCATTTCTATTTTAATTTCAATCAGGAATGGGCATCGACCTAATTTCGCCAGAGACGCATTAGTGGTACATTTGTTAGTTACACCTAGAATAAATTTACAAAAGTCGGAGTGGACCCTTTCCACATTAGAAATATTAATTACATTTCAACAGTGTGGATTGGAATATTGCTTGCTACATTTAGAGTTGCTCGACTTGATACACGTACCGGTACGTAAATAGACTCTGTGTGCCCACGCACTTTACGTCATCTATACGCTAATGCATTATACAAGACAAAGACAAATTTCAAGTCGTGTAGATATACAAAGGAGAACTTGAGCAGCATGGGCTCTGGGCCAAATATATATATATGTTCAAATAACTCCTCCTTTTCAGCAATACGAACAACTGAGATAAATCACAGTGGTGAATATATGCAAAAAGTCCTGTGATATGATAGAAATCAAAAATGGCAAATCATGATTGATAATTCAAATAAATGAGAGGATCAGTCTGAAAACTATAGCACCGATAAACGTCAGACCGGCCTGCAAAGGCGACAGGTTTAAGAGCATTCATTCATTGTGTTTAGTTATTATCAAATGTGCAAAAAGTACATTTGCGGTCTGGGCCTTCCCATTTTGCAATAAGTTTTTTGAATTCATAGAGACTCATGTTTACCTTTAAAACATTGGGAAGTCCATTCCATAACTTAGCTCCCAAGAGTCTCAAACGATGGTGTCCAAATTTGACCTTTTTACATCTAGCATGGTAAGTAAACGTTTTGCCACGAAGGGAATGCTTCCGTTCTTTAGGTTTAAACAGGTTATGTAGGTAACTAGGTTCCAAGTGATACACTGATTTAAAAAGTTGTTGTGCCAATGCTCTGAGCCTATAGCCTAGCTTGTCAGAGTGGAAAGTTAGGTCTTGGCAAGCAGACATTCATATGTCTCTATTTTCTTTGATTCAATTCTATTTCTGCTGTTGATGTTTAGACACATTTGGATTTTCGCCATTTTTGCGTGATTTGCTGCACTACAAAAGTGTCATAAAACCATCATGGAACCCTTATATATTTGGTAACAATTTGAACATTAAGGCATTTTCTGCACATATTGCAGTGCAGTAAGTGTTCCAAGTGTAGTAAAACTGATGTTGTTTTTTATAATTGTCTGATGAATATAGTTTGTTATTGTGAGAGTCATGTCAGGTTGGCTCAAAGTGTTTAATGTGCTCTTTCTCTGTCTCTCTCTTGTATAAATAATTAGCATCTAAATCAACTGACTGACAAGTTGAACTACGTCTGATTATAAATGAAAAAATTTAAAACTGTTACAGAAAAACAGTTATACTTACAGTTACCTTTAGGAATTTCAAATGATCCCTCCCACTCACTCTCTCTCTCTTCATAAAACCGAATTCTTTCTCTGATAAAGGTAGTAGAATTTTACAATAATTAGGACTGTTTTACAATTTGACCTGTTGAACTTTATAGAGCCACGAGTTAGATGTACATTATGCTTGGCTGACTTACAGTTGACTTACAATGGCATACTACATTTTTGGAATTCTATATTATTACCCTAATAATTGACTAATTAGATGATTTGTGGGATTATATGCTTTCTTGAACATTTAAATGTCCTTTCAAAAATACTTCTGGAAACCAACTTGAAATGTGACTGCTATCCTTACAAATTTTGACTATTGTAATGCATTTTTTAACTACGTTTTAATGATTTGAGGCCTAATGTCACTTGCTTCTGGCTGATGTTTAACATTTGAACCAATGCACTTACTATATTTGAAAATTCAAACACTTCTTTTTGAAATACTCTTAGTTTATCTCCTTTAAAACAACTACATGCCTAAAACACATCGAATTATATAATCATGTTGTTTAGATTCTTATTATTATTCATTTTAGGCCTAGAGGGCTTTTCTGATGGATTGATGTTGGTGTTGGTGTCGCTTTGTGGACTTATATGGATGATAATCATTGTTGAGATGGTGGTTGCAAGTAGTACCTTTTTAAATACTGAATTTTATTGACATTTTCAACAAGTTAAGAACCTCCGCTTACAAATTCTCTGATGTGCTGCAAATTTTGGCCCCTTTTCATAAATTGTATGGTCCTGTATGTGCATGAATGATGCAACTGTTCAAGCCAATTTACTGAAATAGGCCTATAATTTGAAACAAAACTTTTTGCATTCTGTCATGTGAAAACTAGATAAGGTTTTTTCCCCCTATGGACCTTTGCACTTACGTTTTGGTCTCTTTTGGGTAAATACGAACTGTAAATTTATATGTTTCAGCTATAGATACCAAGGAACATTGCCTTTGGTCGGAATTGACTTGGATTTGTTTCGTTAGGACTACGGTTTGGATATGGTAATGACACTGTCTAATACTAGGAAGCAATGTTGGACATAATATATGTCTTACATATGATGAGCTTGTTTTTGTTTTGTATAGTAAATGACTGAGTCGGCACAATACATTTAGCTGTCTTACAGCTCGTTTACAAATGTCACTGACTTGTTTGTACAAATTTAGTTTGGCGTCAGTGGGAATGCCGAGCAGATCAACACTATCCTGAAAATATGTATTTGAGTCTAAACTTACAAGTGAGGGGGCATCATTTGTCTTTGGGGAGGGCTGTGCCTGTCTTGGCCTCGTTAGTCTTGGATCGATATGAATTACCTGTAATTTATCGGGATTGGCTTGCATGTAATTTGCATGGAACCACCTGATACATTCTCAAGTTTTAGCTTGGAGGTTTTCAAGCATAGCTGGCTTATTTTTGTGTTCGGAGACAGCTGTGTTATCATCTGCATAGTTGAATTGCTCACACTTTATCATTAACGAATAGATTAAACAGGACAGGACCCATGGATAATGGACCCTTGGGGAACACCTGTGGTGACGTGCAGCCATGAACTGTATACATTAACTACTTTGACTCTGTTTTCTCTCTGTGACTGTGAGATAACTTCTCAGTAGCTGGACCGATTTAGCATCCATACCATATGATGATAGTTTGGCTAAGAGAAGTTCATGTGGCAATTCATCGAATGGCATTTAGAATAACAGAATAGCGGGCTCTTGGATGTGATAAATCGTTATCTGATGGAGCTACAGTTGATTCTATGCTATAAAACTCATTAAAATGACGCTAAGTGTTACAGAGCGATTTATATGTGATTTGCCTATAACAGTGGCATGTTTTATACTAGGCTAAATAATAATAATAATAATAATAAAAAAAAAAAAACTCGTTTCTCATGTAGCTCTGGAGACAGAAATGATGAGGGCAGGAAGTTTTGTTTTGTTTTTGTTTTTGTTTTTTTTGTTTTCACTTTTTGGGGAATGCAGAAATCCCATGGCGAATATGATAGGCAATAGCATTCAAAGGCTTGATCCAGATGCCCAATGTATACACAGGCAGTGATTGAATTAAAAGTAAATTTTCCACTTGTTCTCAAGTAGACAGACAAATTATTGTGAATAGAATACATTATAAACTGAGACAAGTCAGGTATCAAAACAACTTGTCCGCAAGAGAGTTTACTTGTCGCAAGCCGTTTTGCAATGCTGACCTCCATCTTTCTTTTCATGCTACACTTTGGAGTATAAATGGTCAGTGGATTGTGATTTTATATGTATATATAATACACAAGAAGACGCCCTGTACTAAATGAAAAGGATAACAATACAAATCCGTTATAAAATATAACAACTTTTTGATACATCTTGAGCACACAAAAGAGACCCAAAGTCAGTGGACCTGTGGTAAACGGACCATCCAAATCTGTATTGTACAGTTCCAAAATTTCTGCTCGTGTTTCATGTCTCAGGACTTCCAAATGCTATATGTTTTGCATGTTAATTATGTCTGGGTGCCAACCCAGACATTTTGTTTTTCTTTCTTTCTTTCTTTCTTTCTTTCTTTCTTTCTTTCTTTCTTTCTTTCTTTCTTTCTTTCTTTCTTTCTTTCTTTCTTTCTTTCTTTCTTTCTCTCTTTCTTTCTCTCTCTCTTTCTCTCTCTCTCTCTCTCTCTCTCTCTCTCTCTCTTTCTTTCTTTCTTTCTTTCTTTCTTTCTGTACGACCAGATTTGTCCGGAGTTTTTCTCGGACCCTACTATTCCAAAAACCACCAAACTTGCCATGGTAAATGACCTACCAGTGAAATTAGGCACCTGACTTGGAATAGTCAGGATGATTAAAATTATGCAAATTAGGGGCAATAAAAATTTTTAAAAGCTCCATATTTTCCAAAATATTGCAGATACTCAAAATTTCAATGTGCATATATAGGTTTGTGACACCTGCCCATATAATGGACAGTATAAGTTAAGTAGAATTTGAAATTATGCTAATAGGGGCTTTGAAAAGTTTCAAAGTTCAATGTTTCCAAAACTATTATACATAGACATCCCATTTCAACTTCAATTTATAGGTTTGTGGCAAAGCCGCATCCAATGAACCATTGACCAAAGTTGTAAGATTTTGATTTATGCAAATTAGGTAAACATGCAAAATGTAAATCTTGAATAGCTTCAAAACTATCATAGATAGAGGAACCATTCCTACTTCAATTTATGGATTTGTCGCAAAGCCCCATCCAATGAACCATAAACCAAAGTTGTAGGCTTTCAATTTATGTAAATTAGGCAAATACACAAAATTAAAATGTTGAATAGCTTCAAGACTATTATAGATACTAACTTCATTTCATAAGATTGTTACATGGCCACATCCAATTAACCAAGAACCCAAGTTGTAGCATTTTACTTTATAAAAATTAGGCTAATATGCGAAATTTAGATTATTTTGAACAATGGCAAAGTGTAGCAAACTGGTCTCATTTTGGAAGGCACCCAGACAGATTTGCAGTGAAGCAAATCTTCTCTTCTAGTGATAATTTGTGTCTCAGTTTCCAAATCCATATAAGTTGATTCCTGTGTTTGTTCATCATCTTACTCGAGAAAGATGGCCCCAAAATGGCCAATTGTTTTTTTTTTTATTAAATGGGGAGCGGCGAGGGAGGGAGGGGGGAGGCAGAAAAAAATCGATGCACGCGGAAATGAGAAACAAGCTTTTTTTCATTTGGCGTTAAGTTCAAGTATGGAATGCTTTATTTGTTTGTGGCTTTCTTCAATGGAAATTGTCCAAAAAAGCTGGTTACGTTGATATTGTTTACGGATTTTCAGACATTACAATTTGGAAACTTCACAATTGTCCTGGAAATAAAACCCTTGTCACTGAAGATTTCCAAGGGCTGCAGACACTGCGTCGTGAAAGTACAGAGTACCAGTATTCACGTTGCTGTTAACCGTCAAATTTGAACCAACCTCAGTCTTTCCCCTCATATTCAGATCCATCCCATCACGTTTACCAACTGCTGTTTGTGGCGAATGCCTGCATATAAACACACTTTGTCACACTTCACTCGGACGTTTTACTTGTTTTGCTTCTAGCGTATTTTACATTGACCATCTTGACAGTTCCCCTCACGCGCCACCAATGAATATTTCTCTGCAGATGAGTGGGTGTTTATAAATATCGTAGGTACAACCACCACGCACGATTAATATTCAAATCTGTGCTCTCCTGCTGCTTGGTACATGTGGCGATCTACCGGTGACGGAGGGCAATGTGGGTGGGTTATGTTTATGATTATACTCCTCAGCGCCCAATTTCTATTGTTTTCAGCGGAGTCTAATTTTCATAGAGCTCCTCTCCTCCTGGGAGTCTAATTGAATTAGATCCGCTGAAGTGCAAGTGACCTCGTGACGGGATTTTGCAATGGAACTTCGACAATTTTTATCTACACTTTTTAATGAAAAAAATATTTTGTTCCTGGCAGGGCTCGAACCAGGAATTCTGTGATCCACGGCTGAGCGTGCTGTCCATTACGCCAAACAGCTGAGACGATTCTTCCCTGATTTAACATAATATTTATTCCAGCGTGTCTATTGTTGACCAGCATTGAATAGGGTCAGGGGCGTGACAGGTCAAGTGTCAAAGGTCGTTACATTATGTACTCTTACTTGTCGCTTTTCTCTTCGAAATCAAGTCTTTTAACTTTGTTTCAAGTAGGAAATACTTTTATAACACCCATCTTTTGGAGTATAAGTATGTCAGACGCCT
Source organism: Hermodice carunculata (assembly GCA_964020975.1). Taxonomy (NCBI): domain Eukaryota; kingdom Metazoa; phylum Annelida; class Polychaeta; order Eunicida; family Amphinomidae; genus Hermodice; species Hermodice carunculata. The sequence continues at coordinate 1,085,977 of OZ026624.1, read as the reverse complement.
CGTAGAGTTTTCCAATTGAATTAGAAGACTCGCGCTGCGCGCTCGTCTTCTAATTCAATTGGAAAACTCTACTCGGTGTCTAACCTATACTTAGCTCACTGTGGCTTCCTTCTCAGCGGCTTCTATTTGTGTTGTCTGAGTGTTTCCAATTTGTATACTCTAACCGAAACAAACTTCTATGTCGTATGCGACCAGCCCACCATGTGTTTACAATGGCTCGCGTGATGTTTGCAATATTAGGTATGCAGCGTGCGAGAAAGAATTTTGGTGCCCTTCGCAAAGCGTCTAAATCTCCGTAACAATGTGGCTATATGATATATTTGCCTAGATCAAGCCCGTAAAATCCTTACTTTCGGCAGAGTGCTTACTTGATCGTCACCTCGTTATTCAATTTACACAGTTTATATCGTACGCAGGAAATAATGAAACTGCTAACAGGTGCTCGCCAGCCATGATGAGCGTATCAAGAAAGATTATAGTAGAGATATTAGAAATTCCTGTCACATGAAATTACCTCTTTTGCTAGTCCCTGGCATGTTGTAATACGAATACAGGTAACAACTCTGCATGCGGTTGTCCTTGCACTAATTTTATGAGCAACCTATTTCTATCTCAATAAAGATGACAATAATGATAATAATGACAATGAAATAATAATAATAATAATAATAATAATAATAATAATAATAATAATAATAATAATAATAATAATAATAATAATAATAATAATAATAATAATAATAATAATAATAATAATAATAATACAGAGTGTGGTATCCACTGTAGGACCATGTCCATAATAAAAATATTGTACTCAACTGTGTAATCGGAACCCGCACTTTTTAAAGTTCCGGTATAAATAGGCTACACACACGTCTATATTTATTTATTTTAAAATGCATCACCTGCATTTTATGTATTCATTCATCCGTAATATATTAAGAGTGGATCACCAACATAGTACATCGAAATTAGGCCTAGGCCTACTTAACCTAAGTCGGCCGTACTGATAGTACGGTACTCTGCAAGGGGTTGTTGCAATATATGTCACGGAATAAGACGGTGATGGCCCGTTTGCGCTGTCTCGCGATACAGTCCTCCGCTCACAAGCGTGAGCGTGCTGCAATCCTTTATTATATGTTACAGGTTTCACCATATAGTGTTAGAAAAACTGAAGAAAACTTTTTAAAGCACCATAAATTTTTCGCTTCAAGTAGGCCTTCTACTGGACTTGCACCCTGATGTAGGCCTATCAGTCTTCTTCATACGCATCTGGGTAAGCCCTATACTTTAATCTGTTTAAGGGGTGGCGCTGTGAATTGTCCATTTTTTCACGAATTTTTGTATATCAAATCTTTTTCGACTTCTCCAGAACCACCACCCGGATTGTGCTGAAACTCGGTGAAAATGTACCTTGTGAAATGGTCAAATAAACATGTCAATAACGTGATAACGTGGAACCCGAATTTTACCGATTTTTATTTATTTTATTTATTTATTTATATTTATATTTATTTATTTATTTATTTATTTATTTATTTATTTATTTATTTATTTATTTATTTATTTATTTATATATTTATTTATTGCATACATTTCTATTGATTACTACGCAAGACAAACAGGGCTATAGTAATAATTCACATTTTTGACATCCCCTCCAAAACATCAATCAGAGTGTCTTTAATCTTGTACTTTAGGTGGGTCTCTGTTAGGTTTATTCAAATTGTCATGCCAAGTGACATAAGTTCAGTGGTAAAATCTGGAAAAAAACAAACAAACAGAACAAAACATATGAGCAATTGCCTCAAAATTGCAGGGACACACACCTGGAGTCCCCTAGACCATAACTTGGTTGGCTAGAGGCGCTGTAACCTTTTCAGTACTTTTCATAACTTTTTATGCTTTTCACTATTTTGACTTTTGCCGGAAAAATGCATTTGGATTCACTTCAGACTTGGTGAGTATTCACCTGGACTCAATCAGCACTACGTTTGTTCACTACATGTTGCCGCTGGCATTTTTTGATTTTTAATGAATCATTGAAATAAGGAATTATTGATAAGGGTACATTTACGTGTTGGCATTGTTACTATAGGAATATCAGCAACTGCAACTTATTGTCTCAGTAATGGTGGAGCCTAGGTCCATGTTTTCTGTACACTGATAGAAAAATACCTGTGGGGTTTCTTCTGGTGTTATTGATTTGAACCTTAACAAGTCAAACATACAGCTTGGCTTATAATATCTTGGTAATGGTGGATCCTTGGTCCATGGTACCACAGAACAAAAATGAGAAATTACCTATAGGGTTTCTTGTAGTGCTGGTTCTTGACCTCGAGTGACATTGAAAGGTCAATCAAACATACTGACTTTTATCTTGGGTAATTGTGGATCATGACACTCTTCATCTAACAAGTGACGACTCCAGCACTGTGAGTGATTGAAAACTTTGATATTGCAAACGGCGATGATAGTGTTACAGAAAAGTTACCTTGATGTTATTTCAGTGGACTTGATTCTCTGTATACAAAGTCAGCTGAGCACAGGACAGTCACAGTCTTCTTGTTTTTATTTCTTTCCTTTTTAACAGAAGGAATCCCAAGTCCCCCGTTTCAAAATAGCGGAGCTTCTTGAGGACACAATTCATTGTTAATACTCATTAGTATTATTCACTTATAGGGCATTACCTACACATTAACACCATAACATAGGGCATAAATGGCGAGGTTGCAGGCTGCAAAGGACATTTGTGCCCATTTTGCGGGACGTAAATGACATGAAGCGACGGGAACCAGTATATTTTAACATAATTACGACAAATGAATGATAATAGTAATAATGTTTGTTTTTTTGTCACTGGGACCATTGCACGGCCCTTAGTATTCAATTTGCTGCCCTCCATTGGTCATGACCACTGTCGGGCCGCAAATCGAACACCGCGGGCTGCATATTATCCCAATGCCCGCAAAACAATCATTGTTGTTATAATCAAACGTGCAATAGACAAAATCTTGCATGACTGGCGAAAGAGTGCAATTTACGCTCACGCTTAGCCATGTAAGATCTCTATTACATCAACTCACGATGATAACAAGAACAGCATATTTATATAAATAGACGACACTGTATATTTGACCGACAAGTTTTCACGGCAATTTAAAATTGACTCAATGCCAGATTCTTTTCCATTTGTTTACGTGTGGCAAGTTCACTTTCTGACCCAATATTTTCGGGGTTTTTTGTACGTTTTTATTTTCCCCTTTTAATAACAATATATGATTTATGAGCGTTAATGCGATATGACATGAGGCACTCCCAGTCTGTGAATCCCCTCTGTATTAGCGAGATAGGAATGCCATTAGACACAAACTGCTACTCCGCAACGACAGTAATGTGCTACAAATATGCTAGACGTTTCCTTGCTCATCTTATTAAATGTTTCCGAGGCACCCAACAGCTCAGTTGCAATTTATTCCAGATAATTTTTTTTCGTTCTTTATTAAATCATATTTTAGGATGATGCATCACACACACACACACACACACACACACACACACACACACACACACACACACACATATGTATATATACATACATGCATACATGCACACACACACACACACATACATGAGAGAGAGAGAGAGAGAGAGAGAGAGAGAGAGAGAGAGAGAGAGAGAGAGAGAGAATATGGAAATCATGACCAAGGCGCTTTATTTTATCGTCATATAAGAAATAACTATGTAAGGCAAATTGGTATTTCTAATTGGTTTACCTGAACGTTGTAAATTGCTTTTTGGCAAATGTGCAACAATGTTGAAACTGTTTGGTATATGGACTGAATGTCAATCAGTGTTGGGATCGTTTAGTGCAGTACATTTAAAATAATTTAACTGGAAACAAAGTTGAAGAAGCTCAAGAAACGGTTTAATTACCGTATCAAAGAATTTAAACTCCTGAAGTATTCCTGTCTGATGAATCCTGAAACCTTCACTCTAATTATATGCATTGTTAAATGATCTCAACCGAATCATAGTTTCCCGTTGCTTGAACAATGGTCGGTCTTTCATTCAGCAATCTGAGGAATTTACCGCGCGAAATGAAAAATCGCTAGGCCTATATCAAGTTCAAATTCTATAAGGTCTCATCAATCACAACTAAAACTGGACATTGGTTCAAACATATTTTATAGAAAAAATAGGTATCAGAGCATAGCCCTATATTAATCCCTCTTGCACAAACAGGACATTTGAAGTATTTGGACATTGCACAACAAGAACGACGACAGATTAATTTGCTCGGCACACTTGTAGGAGATGCAACATGTGACAAGACAGACATTGTGCCTTTGTGGCACTGCCACACAGCTGGACATTACAAAAAAACTGGACATTCACCTATCAAGCACAAAACAATAAGACAACAACAGAAACACCAAAGGAAACCTCAAGATATCAACTAGGCAAATATACATGTGTTGCTTTGCATGCATATTTCCCCATGTACTGTTTACTTGGGCGTAACTGATGAACCCCAACAGTAAGTGTGCTGCCCTCACAAGATGCACAGTTTGCCCCCAGCATCCAGAAACACTGCTTGGATACGTTATTTAGACGGCTACATTTTTACTTTCTTGAACTCGATGTCGAGGACCCGGGGTCGAGGACAACTTCGATATATATATATATATATATATATAGGCCTATATATATAGGCCTATATATATATATATAGATATAGGGGATGGGGGTGGTTTTTGCATAATGTGGACCTTATGCCTATCATTTCTGCAAGTGGCTGCAGTGTGTCGATAGTTAAGTGTTGATTGTCCGTGTAAACCGGAGGAAAATGACCGTTATTCGGACACCCAATACTGTATTTGTGCCTTTTTACGCAGAACCACTTCCTAGTAGTCATTACCCTATTCCGCAGTCCGAACTCTTTACTCTCCATGAGCTAACCTGTCCCTGTCTAACCTATATGCATATGGAATTACTATTGTCCATATTGCACACGTTCCTCTGTAAAATTGGGTGATCAACAAAACAGCAAACTCAAATGAAACTGCACCACAAACTAGGCAAAAAAAGGAAGTCTTGCAGGTTGTCTTTGCTGAAAACAAACAGGAATCAGACAGGAAGGAAGGTCTACCCCAAAATAGGCCTAGCAGAAAACTGAAATGTGATGCTCTGTGTCAGAGGTGAAATCGATTTAAACCTCATGGGACCTTTCCAGATTGATACCTGACGAAAGTCCGGGATGTATCAGATTCTTTCATAGCCAGCATTATGCAATGAGAATCGAGTCTGGCGTGCTGCGTTTTTACGAAAACGGGCTTTTTGATATTATGTGCGTAATTCTGAATAAAGTTTGCACTTGCAAAATGTGCTGTGGTTTTTGTAGTGGATCGGGGCGAGGTGGGGTAGGGTTGAACGAATCCCCACCCCTTCTCCAACCTGAGGAGTAGGCCTGTTCTCTTTATACATATGACGTTAGGTTCTATGTACACCGAGGCTATATGTATGTACATGTAGGCCTATGTATGAGACCACTCGGTTCACTTGTGCTTGCTCTACTCAAAACACATTGACAAAAGCCAATAAACCGGAAAAAAGTTTGTATCCTACAGTGCCGTACAACACGCCGGGAGAATGGCAATGTACAGCCCGTGGTCGGGCACAAAACCAGGCAGTCGCTAGCTTGGGGACTTTGGCATGTGGTGAAAACACTGTACAGTAGCTGATCAAATTCTGAAATAATTGGTGTTAAGTGTATAACATCGTAGTTGAAAATATATATTTAATCAGCTCAAAGTGAGTTTTTGTTAACCTAATAGGCCTACTTCTAAGACATAGGCCTATTTGACCATTAGAATGCAATTGACAGCGACATTTAGCCTTTATTTTGTAAGGTTCCGACCGTGGGAGGGGGAGAGAGCAGTTCCCACCCTCTCCTCCTCTCTGTCTCTGGGTGGCCTTGCACTTCTAATCATTAAACATTCGAAGCCCTTTTAAAAATCCTAAATCCGCCCCAAGTTTTCCGGACATCCTGTCTTGAATTGGCTATACTCTATAGGGTCGTAGATCTATATTTATTGAAACCTATTTGGTAAATACACCTTTGATTATGAATTGCCGTGGGCAACTTCACGATTTCATTTTGAGGCCTACATCAATGTTGGCTGACTTTGTTGCGGCCTTGCTCCATAAAGACACACGAAACTACATCATTTCTACAAGTGTGTCATTTTAATGACACACTTTCAGAAATTACGCAGACTGCAAATGAATAAAATATTAATCTTATATAATCATAGTTGTGGATTTTAATACAGATCTGCGCTGCCATAGCCTTTACACACCAAGACTTTTCGGGAATTCTTTGTAACACAAAGCTTTGAAAGCGCCACAAATGCCGCTGAGGTAGATTATACCTACGAAAGTCAGATCCATCATTGATATTTTTATGGTCACATATTATTTGCTTCCATTGGTGGAATAATATAGCTCCATACATGATGGGGATAATCTATCAGATCATAGGGTTGTGTCTCTTGAACTGTCTATCAATATTGAAAATATATATGAAGGGAAAGACGTATGATGTACAACTCAATGGCCAAAAGGCCAAAAGTGACCAAGTAAATAATTATAAGCTCGTTCTTCACCTGAAATTGTCAGAGGTTGATGTACGCGTGATTGAAGCTGACATCGTGGGCGTGGCGCACGCCAGTGCGCCTCGCCCGATACCAGCTTCAATCACCCGTGTCATTTTGCCATAACACAAACAAAAGCGACCCTCACTGCTTATATCTACATTTCTCTCTTAATTTTTCTGGTCAATTACACGAAATTTAGAAATTTAATACATAGAATTAAGAGAAACGACCAGAAACTGATTTACCCAGCATGTGCAAGTGTTAAGTTCCGGAAACCCAGGTTGGCGTGGCTTATTGGAATGTGGACCGGACCTATGTGTTATGGTCTCATAACACACCAGGCTCTCTCCTACACTTGCAACGCTAACAGTTAGATTGAATGTAAATATTCTCTAGTAAATCAGCTATTCCTCATTCTTGCACCTCATGTCACAAAGTAATTCCTGGATGGAGTAATTATGTTGAGGAATACAGGAAATGTGCTCTTTTCTGGCATTGTTTATGGACAGATAATAACTCTCCCAGGCATGGTTTCATTGCAGATATACGGAGGCGCACGAGATTGCAATATCATGACGCGGACCGCTTTGCAAAGAATAATCGGGAGATGTGCTCAACAGATAAAAAATGGCTGGAGGTATTTTAGCGAATAATGACCGGAATTTTTGGAATGAAGTGAAAAGAGTACGAGCTACTACATTTTGTACGCCTTACACAATTGATGTTATTTCAGGAAAGGATGCCATATGTGAGATCTTTGCAGAAAAAAACAAAAAACAAGCTTGTACAACAGTGTAACGTATGAAATGAATGACATGAGAAAATTGTTGCATGCCATTGGTGTTCAGGTAAACTGCATATGTAAAACAGGTAAATGTTATGACAAGCATTCTATTTCAATTTAGTTGACGAGATCAGGACTGCAGTGCAACCACTTAAGTCTAATAAGTCAGACGGTTATACAAGTCACTGTACAGATCATCTTAAACATGGCACTGGTAAACTACGTCTGTACCAAACTTTACTGTGCATATGTTGACTCAAGCAGGGTTTTTTCCCTGAGGGTCTCTGTCTATCAACTGTCATACCAATTCCAAAAATACCACAAATTTCTAAGTGACTCAGAGAACTACCGGGCCACAGCTTTGAATAGCATCATAGGCAAAGTGATTGATCTGGCAATCATTAACAGCAATTATGATATTTTGAGCACAACAGACCTTCAATTTGCCTGCAAGAGTCAACTTCCACAGTTCAGGTTCATTTATCACTGACGAAGTTATCTAGTATTATAACGGTGCAGGGGATGTTTATTCTGTTTTACTTGATGCAAGTAAAGCATTTGACCGTGTAGGGTATGTCAAACTGTTCAAATTATTAATATACAATAGATTATGTATAGTTACTGCTTGTTTTTTTTTTCAGTTTTCTGTACTTCACAACGGGGTAGAGTTCGCTGGAGTGATTTTTATACCAAATCTTTACAATTAACAATGGGATGAAACCAGATAGAGTACTGTCACCAATGTGATTTACGATATATTACTTATTATGCCCCTTTCGACGAAGGCAGGGCATAAAGTTTTGCTCATGTCAGTGGGGCAGAGAGACTTTGGTTTCCACACTATAAATCAAGAGGTTTTCAAGATAGGACTTTGAAAGGGCCCAGGTATATACTCCTAGGTGAAGTATAAATGTGACTTTGATCTTATTTCTAAGGTTCAGAGGTACTATAGTAAGTTTTGGTTTTCGCACGATAACTTGAAAAGTTTTTATGATAGGACCTGCATATTCCACAGGATTATTGTCCTCACCCATGGCTAAATCAAGTTTGAAGATGGGTGACCTTCATCTTAATTCAAAGGTCACAAGGTTACTTTACTGAACTTGGTTTCCGCATTGTAACTCAGAATGTAAGTTATGACTTCAATATTGCACAAGGTAATAGTCCTTAATTAGGTCTTTGGCAACCTAGAAGATGTATGAGCTTGACCAAGTTTCCAAGGTCAACACCTAGAGTCCTGTTAGTGAACTTGGGTTTCCGCATGATAACTACACACTTTCTTGACCTAGGGCTTTCATATTGCACCGAAATATCGCCTTGTATAGCTAGATCAAGTTCTGAAATAGGTGGCCTTGAGTCAATTCCCAACTCACAGAGCCACATTACTGAATTTGGTTTCTGCTTCATGACTCGAATTTTTGAGCCAGAGCTTTTATTTTGTAGATGTTTATTGTTTTTCGTTAGGGCTAGATCAGCTTCCAGGAAGGGCGATCCTGACCTAATTTCCAAGGTCACGTGGCCACTTTAGTGAATTTAGTTTCTTCACTACTTCTCAAGGTCATGACCGCCCCATTAAGTACTATCAACAGGGTAATGAGGGCGGGCACAATGACGGCAGGGGGGCATCTTTGTTTAACAAACATGCATTGTTCAATCATGGATCGTCGACGATCCATGGTTCAATTAAGAAAATTAGGCGTTGAATGTCATATTTGGAACACATTTGTAGGGGCAGTTTCACAAGCCGACGACGTTACTTTACTTGCTCCCTCCAAAATGCTTTACACTGAACGGAATCTGTCTGTACAGAATATAGCAAACAGTCCCAGGTTGTGTTTAATCTATCAAAGAGTCAAATTACAGTCTTTGGTAATAATGGTTGTCAAGTTGATTTTGTAATGGACGCTAGGGTTATAAAGTACGTTTACAATGACTTACATCTCGGTAATAAATTTGGCAATGACATCCGTCATACAGATTGACCACGCCATCGGAGACAGGTTCAACAGGTGCAACTGCAGGCTCAGCTTGGGAAAGCCTTTTCTAGCACTAAGTACAAACTTTTCTAGCTGTCTTGGATGCGTTCTTTGGCATTTCTCCTTCCGTGTATTAGTAATGTTTACACGGCATGAAGGAAATGTATAAATCGAGTGCTTTGTATTCCAAGTAATACTCATTGTAATCTACTCAATGTATTATGTGAAGAACTTCCGATTAATGTGCAACTTCATGTCAGGTTTTTTAAAAAATATTTTTTGTTATTGTGACAATAGCAACATTTTATGTCCAAATGTATGTAGCAAGCTTGCTCTCATTGGAAGTCGATCTAAAGCATGTCGTAGTTTAAATTTCATATGTGAAACCTATCATTTCTCTAAACTGAAAGTTGCATTTCTAGAAGCATATGAGCTCTGGAAGCCTGTTTGTATGGAAGGCCAGGAGAGCATTGATCTAGATATAATCACATCTGCAGGTATTATACAAGAAATGATATAGTTGCGTGACCGTGAAGATTTTTCTCTGTTCACTCTGCAGAATAATTGTGTAAGTTTTTTGTGGACACACATACACACACAAGTGTATATATACACACACAAGTGTATATATATATATATATATATATATATATATATATATATATATATATATATATATATATATATATATATAGATAGATAGATAGATAGATAGATATATAGATAGCTAGCTAGACAGATAGATAGATAGAAATATACATGTATATATATATATATATATATATATATCTGTGTGTGTGTGTGTGTGTGTGTGTGTGTGTGTTTCACTATAAGCTTCAGCTGCATGACAAGTCAGGCAGACTCCTAAGACCCATGAATTTTCTAAATCTTTTAACGAAACGATGTATTTTTAGCTCAGCTGACCACAATCAAGCTGAGCTATTAGGATGGTCCGTCATCTGCCCGCTTGTGATGCGTTCACACTTCACCTTCTTCTCGGAAACCGTCGGCTAGATTCACATCAAACTTGGTGCCAAAGTTCCCCTGGTGTACCATTTTCAAGTTTGTTCAAATGGTCATGCTCTGTTGATGTTTCGAATTTTTATGATTTTTTGTTTTTGTTTATGATCTTTATTGACCCGAGGTCCTATGCAAATCTATAGGTAATCACATTTTTTTAGTTCCCGGAAGAACCCTTTAGCTGGATTTGCTTCAAACTTGGTAACAATGTTTCTCTAGTCGGTCTCCACTAAGTTTGTTCGAATGGTCACGCTCCAATGATTTTTGGAGTTTTTATAAATTTTTGTGCTCTTTGGCCGAATCGTAAAAAAAATCGTCTCCGAAACCCCGCACTCAATTGCTTCGAAATCACAGAGGGACACTTCTGGGGAGCCTTAGTTGTTCACTTATTCACCAGGTAGCGCTGCGTATTCCCCCCCCCCCCCCCCCCCAATTTTTAAAATGAATTTTTGTATGTTTTTGCTATTTTCGACTCCAAAACCGTCATTCAGATTTTGCTGAAAGGCTGCAGGAATGTCCCTTGTGGAAAGCTGAAACAAGTTTGTACAGTAGACGATGTTACTATGGAATACCAATTTTTAACGAATTTTTGGGAACTTATCAGTAACTGCGTACATGTACATTCCTGCTGTTTACTGCACCCACTAATTCTGAATGTGAATGCGACCACATATGGCAGTTATTTCGTTCAAGTTGGTTCATCGCACATTTTTTTTGGCGTTCACAATTTTCAAATCTATACAGTATAAGTGTACGTTTTGCCGAGCTCTGTTTCTTCAACCTGAGCTGCCAGTGGATAGAGATATCATCTATAAGACTGAAAGAAGTTTATTGTATCCCTACGATTCCTTGTACTGCCTCTAGCATTTAATTCTGTATTTATAGCCAAACCATATGGAGCCGATCCAACCAAACCGGGAAGGAGCTACAAAGATTTAATAATTTTACTGGTACTGTATAAACTCCCGGTTAAACCTCTGAAAGTCAGCATTCGAGTTCCTAGGTAACTCAAGGTATCGAGATACAAATATGTAGGCCTACATATTCGTTTTTTTGCTACTTTTGAATTTTTTGTGTGGCTTGAAGAAAGTATACCGTGTTGAAGTTGCATAGGCTCGCTCTATCAATTGGTGCACGTAGAGATCAACGAAATATTGTGCTAACTGAGTACATGTGCCAACATAAAAGACCTAGATAAAGGAGGACATGTGTTTTAAATGTATCTATTTCTCAGTAAAATCCAGTATGAAGCTCTAAAAATGATGCTCTTTTGTTCCAAACACCAGGCACCTAAAAAGTGTCCTCCAAACTGTCCCTATTCGGCCCATATTGGGATATAAGTCTTCAATTTGGAAAATTCAAGTTTTGGATATATGCAAGTTAGCAAATTTTAATTTGGCAGCCTCATTATTTTATACCTGATGCAGCTAAGAACAAACCTAGGACAATCTTAAGTTTCATAGTACATATATTTTGAAAACATGGACCTTGATTTACATGTTTTTATCCATAGGGTGCTATTCCTATATACACAAAATGAAAAAGAAAGCCACTTCAAAGCGCTTCCGTTAGTTTCACTATATTAAACAATTAGCACAGTGGTTCTTTGACATGTGCCAAAAATGCTAGATTAAGACTAGACAATTCCAAAAATTATACTTAAATGAACTGAAAAGAAAAGATGAAGAGAAATACAGCTCTGACGGTGTCGCAGACGAAACTGTATGGATATGTATCAGGCTAAGTTAAGAGGCGAAATGATTCGCCTCCTGTATTATTATTATGCTTGACTGAATTAGCGATCTGACAAATAGGTCGGTGGTTTCAAAATAAAATGGACAAAAGTCTTGACCAAGCCTTTGATGTAATATATAGCATTTTAATACCAAAAAGCACACAGAATGAATATTGAAACGTAACAATTAAAAATGAAGCTATTGACAGTTTATAGATCATAGATGTTTGGATATACCTCTAGACAGTAAATTTAATCTTAAAGTGGCAGTAATAGGTCAAGCTGTTTGATTTCATCTTCCAATGTTTTATTTTATTTTATGTTCCATTTTTTATTGTTTTTGTGCGCAGTACCGGCAATCATATATTTCCACCCTAAAGAAAGAGCATTGCCATTTAAAGTATCTAAAATATTTACAGAATTAAATCTTCGCCGCTACCCAAAACGGATCCAGTGAGTTTTAAGCCAGGATTCCATATGTGCGGATACGGATACGCATACGGATACGGCAAAAAAAAAACAACAACTTGAAATTACATACAATGATTCCATATGTGCGGATGCGGATACGCGTACGAATACGGCAAAAAAACCCCTTGAAATTACATACAATAATTTCATATGTGCCGACACGGGTACGGTTTCTCATACGGATACCGGTACGATTTTCCTTACTGCACCATGTGGCGATTGAAATAGTATCCGTACCCAAAACGGACCGGAATTCCCTTGAAATGACGTGAAATGTCACATAATTTGGTGGTTATCCCTGGTATTTTATGATTGAAGCCACGTGGTTTTGTTTTAGACTAGGTGGGAGACTAGTACCCTTGGGGGATCCGCCGCAAAAAGACAGTTGACGGACCGAAAACCGCATATATGGAATCACAGCGTTTGCATAATCGTACGCCGTACCCGTATCCGCACGCTGTTTCCATATCCATACCCGTACATATGGAATCCTAGCTTCACCTTTTTTCCAAGTCGCGTACGAAAACAGACAGCGAAGCGCAACCATTACAGCAACGGATGGGATCTAGTGGAAAATCAGCCTAAAGCTAGGATTCCAAATATACGGGTATGGATACAGGTACAGATACGGCAAAAAATGCGCAACTTGAAATTACATACAATGATTCCATATGTGCCGATACTGGCACTGTTTCTCATAAGGATACGGGTACGATTTTTCTTACTGAACCATGTAGCGATTGAAATCGTGTCCGTACCCAAAACGGACCGGAATTCCCTTGAAATGACATGAAATGTTACATAATTTGGTGCTGTATCCCTGGTATTTTAGAATTGAAGCCATATTGTAGGCTTGTGTGATCCGCCGCAAAAAGACAGTTGACAGACCGTGCACTGCTTATATGTAATCACACCCTTTGCATCATCGTATGCCGTACCCGTATCCGCACGCCCGTACCCGTATCCGTACCCGCACAAATGGAATCCTAGCTTCATACACGGGGCAACTCCAAGTGCAAGCCAAGACCTTTCTTGGTTTAGGTTATTTTTTGCCTCCCCACAAACGAAGCACACCCACGGACCGTTTCTCATCATTTTAGGTATTCTAATAACAAGAGTAAAAGAGGTACTTATCACATTCGACGTAGTACAATATAATGAGTAATACCGATACTGCAGGTGTAAGTAATGATGGGAACCATTTCAACGGGTTAAAATTGCATTTCCCCGTGATTTACATCTGTGTGCGCGGCAAAACAGGACAAAGTATGGCATATTATTGTAATTTTCTCTTGTCCTAGAACTTTTATGTAATATGCATTTATATGTACAGGAACATACACATGAAATAAAACAATACACCCAATGTTTCCACTGAAAAGAATTCTTTCGTGCTGTTTTCATGCTACTTGTGATATGTCGTGGTTCGTACCTCACTGTCGTGGCTTTTGCGTCGTGCTACCGATTCCATTGCATTATTTCAGATGTGTTTTGTATGTCAAGTACAAGCCACGACGAGGAAGGACAAGACGTGACTTGATAGGAAGTTACCGAAAAATACGTTGCAAACCCATTTTTTCACATTTTTGAAATATATCAATAGGCCTTACTGAAAGCAACACTGATAAGTTATTTCGCTTTCAATTTGTCAGCGAAAATTTATCGGCGCTGTGACACGCGGCCATGTCAACATCTTGTCAACAATCTCAATCAAACCCAGGGAGCAACAAAAGGTTGGCCCAACATTGGTCCAGCTTTGGAAATGATGGCCATGGCATTGGGCCAATGTTGGGCCAATTTTCAATTCTAGCTGGGGACGTAAACATTTCACGAACTCGAATGTTTCCCTGGCTTTTTATTTTTTGCGACGGGTTTCACCAATACATCCGAGTTAATGCCAGTTGTGTAGAATAACGTATACTATATATGTTTACCCAGTAAAACTTACTTGCCTCCTCCGGAAAAGGTGCGTCCTGTAGTTCCTTTGGGGCGAAACAAAACATAACGTTCTTTTGGAGAAAGGTCTTTGATTGCGGTTTGGGTTGCCCCGTGAAGAGGATCAGGCTACGCCACAGAAACACTTACCCGTATTCCGAGCGGTCTACATTGCTGGAACTTTGCCGGCATAGGCAAGACAACATTTTACCATGGTAAACTGGGTTTTTTTTCTCCGATTTTTTTTAGCATGACCAGTGTGGCCCCAAATTTGCGTGACTAGTTTTATCCCATGCCAGCTTACCCGGGTGATCCATATCCTAACATCAACGATCGTAGAGTTACCGAACTAGGGGTAACTAAACTGCTTTCTAACTTAATACCATCAATACCTCAGGACCGGACGACATATTAAGCCAGATACTGAAAAAAAATGGCCTTCGAGATCTCGCCTGCGTTAACAGCTTAAATTAACCAGTATATAAATACAGGTCAACATCCAAACGACTGTAAAACGGACACCATATCGCCAATTTTTAAAAAAAGGACGGTAGACATACTCCATCTAATTATCGCCCAGTGTCGCTGACATGTGTTTGCTCTGAATTGTCAGGACACATTGTTGTTTTTCATGTTCTTGATCATTGGGACCATCACAACATTTTAAACCCCTTACAACATGATCACCGACGGAAACGTTCAACAGTGACCCAATTACTTTAATTTAACAACAGCAGCGAAGTGTTATGGCATGGACCAGCATACCTTACCCACTTGACCTTTGACCTCAAAAAGTAGGTCAAATATAGAGCTATGACCTCGATTTTCAATAGGCGTCTAGATCACTCCATGAAGCCTCTTGTGTGTAAGTTTTAGATCGCTAGATGCAGGTTTTCAATAGTTAGAGTGGTAACGTTGCTCAGCACATGTGACCATTGTGTGACCTTGAGAATTAGGTCAAAGTCAACTATGCTTGCACACAAAGTAGGCCATATAGGAGTGTACTATCATGTGCAATTTGAAAGTCATGTCTAAAAAATTTCTGATGTTACAGTGGTAAACAAAATTTAATGAATAGGTCACTGTGACCATGGGACGGACGGACGGCGCCGGGTAGGACAATACCCGTTGGCCTCATAAGGCCGAAGGGGAATAAATAAGGTATCACTAGTTTTTGCTTGTAATGCCAGGACTTAGAGAACTTGCATGTTCTTGTATATGCACGAATATACAACAAAAAGCAACATTCAAATTTAAACTAACCCAGAGAAAATGATTCCATATATATATACTTTCTCACAGAGGGCACACCAACTAGATCTAACTGCCCAAACATTTAGGCTCCAACCAAAATGTAAGGGTTCTTGCAGTCTACAAATTGTGAAGTCCACTCCTGGGCAAATTAAAGCTGGCACTGTGGCAGTGTTATATCAGTATACGATTCTAAATGAACTAACAGTAACTTTTTTGTCCATTTCCATAAAACTGTGAACATTAATTAATTTGATTCCACACATATTGCTAAGTGCTCACAACAGTGTATTAGAGAAGTACAGCATAGATAATGAAAACCTGACAAGGTCACAAGTGATGACATTTGTATTATAGAACTTACAATACTCAAAGCAAGGTTTATGAACATTAAAAAAATGTTTACACTTTAGATTTTAACAAGTCTCCATATTATTTCTGACTCCAATATGATATGCTCAATAATATTCACTGCGATTTTTGTGACATTCATAATAAAGCTCAATTGCACTTCGATTTCAAGCAACCCGACAGAAAAGCCGGCCTTCCTGAATTTCCTACTTTAAATCTTACAAAAAAATAATTAAAATTAATCAAAAAGTAATCACATTCTTTGATATTTTGTACTTCCCACATGATCATGTGCCTCATTTAGTTAAAAAAATAGAAATATAACACTTACAAATGCATCCATTTTCTATATTTTGGACTAAATTTGTACAATCATTTTTCTGCATTTGCACAGTCAAATTTTATGAAAAAATATTGCAAGTATAGGTTAAAGGCAGAAAATAAAAAGATGTCAGTCTATATCTCATTTTAAAATATATAAATTTATGTAGTCATTCATGTGAGCGAATTTGGTTTTTTCGTTTATTTGTTTTGTTTAATCTTGACACATCAGCAAAAAGATATTGACAAGAAACTGGTATTATGGGAACTTGTCATACATATGTATATTACACATTCCTGTTTCAATGGATACCAAAATTTACTTACAATATAACTAGAACTGTGCGAGTCAGTCACATCATTGCAAATTATATATTTAGATGGGCTTCATTGTTGCTTCTTTGGAAAATTTGGTTACGAAGGTTCTGAGTGAAGTCCAGCCCAACAAGGATTTGATCCATTCCTCACGGTTTCACTCATTATAATATGTACGGCTGATCCCCTTCATAATTCAAATTTAACTGTGGAGCATGTAAAAAAAGAATGCCTAGAAAGAAACAAAATGACTGTGACAGTCCTGTGTTCAGCTTACATGTACCTATACCCTTAAGATTTGCCTAAAAAAAGAACAAATAAATTCATAAAAAATCCAAAAATCAATGGAGCATGACCATTTGAACAACTCTGGCAGAGACCCACCCAAGGTGCATTGCCATCAAGTTTGAAGTCAATCTGACTAATGATTTGGAGAAGTACCCAAATTGAAAAAATTGTTAAAAATCAGGAATCAAAAGCAGTGCCTCCTAGTGATAAAATTTGCAAAAAAAAAAAAAAAAAAAGAAAAAAGAGAGAGAAAAAAAAAAAATCAAAACAGCACAAGTTGTTGAACAAATTAAGGTCTGAGAGTCCCCAGAAGTATCCCTATGCAATTTTGAAGCAATTGGAAGAGTGGTTGCAGAAAAGAAAATTGCCAAAATTTGAATGAATAATTCCATTAAAATCTTTTTTAAAATCAAAGAAGCATGACCACTTGAGTAAACTTGGTAGAGATCTACCCAAGGTACATATCCACCAAATTTGGAGTAAATCTGACAAACACGTAAATAGTCGAAAATGTGAATTGTGGATGACACGGGACAGACACACGACGGATGCCTAACCATCACATAACCTCAGCTGAGTCTCAAGTCAGGTGAGTTAATCACAGATGAGGAATATCTTTACCCAGTGAACAATTTAGTTTGAGCTTTCCACAAGCTATATTTCCATCGGGTTTAAGAATCTAAGTGACAGTTTTGGAGAATTCGAAATAGCAAAAACACATGCAAAAATTCATAAACAAGAGGGCTCTCGTGAGCCCATGCTCATCTGACCTATGATGAACAAAGCAAAGTCAGTGTTTGTAACAAGTAGGATTTTCCTACTTTTGTGGGATTTTGGAAGAATTGTAGGATTAAGTAGGATTTTGAGTGAAAATGCTCAAATTTGTATGGTTTTTTGCCTCTAATTCATAAAAACAATAAAAAATATATGTTAATTTGAGCATTTTTACATGCTGTTAGACTTTCTTTAGCTTTGACAACAGGGCAAAGAAAACTCACCAATGGCAATATATCTTAACACGGTTCTATTTGTAAATATTTGCAACAAAAATTGCTGACAAAGCTCCAATATTTTAATGTCTTGAGTGGTCAGTGCTGCTATTGTTGATCAAGAGCAGTACAATATTACAGCATTCTTCTGACATTCTGAATGAATAACTAACCTGTATGATGGGCAATGGAGACTTGCTGAAAGCTTTGATACAATCAATCATTTGGAGGGAAGGGAAGGGAAGGGAAGGGAAAGGAATGGAAGGGAAGGGAAGGGAAGGGAAGAGAAGGGGTAAAAAAAAACCCTCCCTCCCACATCACTTTTTTGGAAAGCCACTGACGATAAACCAGGATAAATTTTAAGTGGCCAAAGTTACATTTTCACCAAGTGTTAGAACAATTTGAGTCACAGTTTTGAAGAAGTTGAAAGTAGGGAGAACAAACAAAAATGCATATCCCCCCCCCCAAAAAAAATAAATAAAAATGGTAGTGCCACCTTGTAAAATTGAGGTCTGGGGGTCCACAGAAGTGTTCCTATGCAATTTCAATGCAAGTGGCTTGGCAGTCTCAGAGATGATTTGGTCAAAAAACCGAAAACACAAAAAAATCATACAAAATTCCAGAACTTACTGGAGCATGACCATCTGAATAAGTTTGGCAGACAGTCACGTGGGGTACATGCCCACAAAGTTTGAAGTGAATCTGGTTGACCATTTTATAAGTTAAAAATGTGAATTTCCATTGCAATCCCCATGGACTCGCATAGTGTAACCTTTGGCTCGGTTAATTTTGTTGGTTCTACTGCATGCTCAGTGAAGGCAGAGACATCTCTTGTTTTGAAGATATTCCCATTTAATGTGTTTCAAATATTTCCACCAGAATCAATAAATATAAACCTTCAATGTGCCCCAGTCAAGCTGTCATATTATGTCCCCATAGTTTGGTACCCTGGAGTTAGAAGAATACTTTTGAAATTTTAAAGAAAATTTGGAATTTAGAAAGGATGGGCCAAAAATTATGCTTACTTGCTTGCCAGGCAGAAACCAAAGAGGCAGGGCATGCTAACTTTTTCACCAATATTGTAGCACATGCCCAAGCCACTACAGGGTTAACAGGTGTTAATTAAAAAGACAAAAACTACATGTAAAACTTCACCTTGCCTAGAAAGATTAAGATGCTATAAAGTTCAATTCAACACACAAGCATGGTACCGGTACTCATGATATAGTCAGGTAAAACAACTCGTCTCACAGGCAAATCCACCCAAGTACTCTCCCATTCCTTAAAACTGCGTTACATGGGGAATTTTTCTGCATATATTATATTCACATTCTGTGGAGATGCATGGGACAATGAGGAAGCAGATGGGGGTCACCTCATGTGTTACTCTACAAATGGGATGTATTTAATGTGGTCAGCACTCTTTCTCCTGACTAGAAGAGAGTTTTTCATGTCAAAAAAAAAAAAAAACAAACAAACAAACAAACAAAAAAATACAAACAAAAAAATTATGCATCCCCTAAGCAGCTGGCTCTCACCAGAGGCCATCCCTCTAAGAGGGCCACCATTCTTCTGCAGAAAGTTTGACCTTGACCTTTGATCTCAAGGTCACCCCTTAGCAAATTTAAGGGAAGTCTCACCTGGGTAAATGATGACAAAGTTTGATAGACTTGACTAAACACTATATGCTTCTCCTCCTACAGGGGATCCACACTCTTGATGGTATAGGTAACTACAGACAAATGTATATTTGGCTGGAAGTACCCACATGTTACATGTTCCCAGCAGCATCATACAGTGATCACCACTGCTGAAACAAGAGCCTGTTAGAACAACACACTGTGCTGGTGATAAGTCTGACAGCCACTGACAGGGAACCTTGAGGTGGATGGACAGTTGTCAGTGTTGACACAAGTAGCACACATTCTACCTGCATCTTTATCATTAACTCCTTGCAGTTCCATAACCTGAAAGAAATCTTAATTACTATGTCAGTACATTTGCATTGCAGCTCACATTCACTATGAGCCCATGGTAATGGTATAGGTACACGCCCATTCACTGGTTAAAACTTGTATTGTTGATCAGCTACACATCATGTTGCTGCATACATGAAATCTGCACAGGATCTACACAGAAAGAAAGTTACCTCAGTCTGTAACAAGCTACTGGTGGTTACAATATATAATTATCGATAGGAATTGATGCATTGCCCAAAGCATAACTGCGAACTGAACAATTCGTTAAAAATCAGGAATCTGGAGGTAGCCTACTTGTATCATAAGAACTTAAAGTCCATGTTACCCAGAAGTCCACAAGTCTATATGACATCTGATGTACAATGGGTTCACTACAGATTTTAAATCTTTGTAAGCTTTATTATTTCCCCACTTATGGGGGTTGTAATATATGTGTCAAGATGGTCGTGCTCATTGATCACTCATTGATCCCTTACAATGTCTGGTACTTATCAGGTAGACGTACCTGAATACAGTGTGCTGTTCAACAAGATGTCTTCTGTCGAGTGTTAATATCGCAGTTGTTACCATATCAGATTCACAAGTTGTACAAATCCACCAACGGGGGTGAAGATTTAAGGGGAGGGGGATGTTTAACAAATGGAAAATTGAGTTCCGAGGGATCTATCACTTGACACGTAACTAAGTTGGGGTGACATGTCTTGATATGGTTGTTTATGGAGCCTGCAGCCCTGTTTCAGTTCCTTGTTGAACTGTTACATGACTTGCAAATCAGCAAACAGGCTTATCCTTTGCATGTAACGTAATTCTCAGCTTTCTAAGTAACATGCAGCATGCCGACCTACTCTCTGTTAAGCAAAAGAGGGGTAATTTGCAGCCACCCTACTGTACAAACAGGGTTTGCATGTTAACATGCACCCTGCCACAGTTCCATCTGGTCCTATCTGATAAAGATAATGGCAAATGTCGGCACCATTACCACACAAATTGGTTTCAATCCTATATTATCGTAAATCAATACAAAGAAAAATAGAAGGAAATACTATGTGCGTAAGCTGCAGATTGAAGTCAAAGTTATGACACTCAAATCTATGTTTAACGGCTTCAGTAGAAAGGTTTTAGGACCAGGCGAACATGTCCGCACCATTAACATGCTAATCTGTTTCGATCGTATAGTATCGTAAATCAATACAAACAAAAGAAAAGAAAATATTAGGTGCATCAGCTGCAGATAAAAGTCAAAGTTATGACACTCAAATCTACCTTTACCGGCTCATGTACCAAGGTTTTAGGATATTGGGGAAATGTCGGCACCATAACCACACCAATTGGTTTTGATCAAGTGTAATCGTAAATAAATACAAAGAAAAAAGAAGGAAATACTATGTGTGTAAGCTGCAGATTGAAGTCTAAGTTATGACACTCAAATCTACCTGTACCGGCTTACGTACCAAGGTTTTAGAACTAAATGTACATGTCCGCATCATTACCACACCAATTGGTTTCGATCGTATATTATCGTAAATCAATAAAAATAAAAACAAAGGAAATACTATGTGCGTAAGCTGCAGACTGAAGTCAAAGTTATGACGCTCAAATCTAACTTTACTGGCTTACGTACCATGGTTTTTGGGACCAGGGGAACGTGTCATGTCCGCACCATTAACACGCCAATCTGTTTCGATCGTATAGTATCGTAAATCAATACAAAGAAAAGAAAGGAAATACTATGTGCATAAGCTGCAGATTAAAGTCAAAGTTATGACACTCAAATCTATCTTTACTGGCTTATGTACCAAGGTTTTAGGACCATGCGAACAAATCCACACCATTACCACACTAATCAGTTTCGATCCTAAACTATTGTTACTTAATACAAAGAAAAAAGAAAGGAAATGAAATGTGCTTAAGCTGCAGATTGAAGTCAAAATAATGACATTGAAATCTACCTTTACCGGCTTACGTAGAAAGGTTTTAGGACAAGGGGGACATGTTGGCACTATTACCATAGCAATTGGTTTCGATTATATATTATCATAAATCAATACAACGATAACGAATGAAATACTCTGTGCCTAATCTGCAGATTGAAGTCAAAGGTATCACATCCAAATCTACCTTTACCGGTTTACGTACCAAGGTTTTAGGACCTGGCGAACATGTCAGCACCATTACCAAACTAATCTGTTTCAATCTGATATTATCGTAAATCAATACAAAGAGAGAAGAAGGAAATATTATGTGTGTCAGCTACATATTGAAGTCAAACTTATGACACTCAAATCTACCTTTACCGGCTTACGTACCAAGATTTTAGGACAATGCGATCATGTCCACACCACTACCACACTAATCGGTTCCGATCATATATCATCATAAATAAATACAAAGAAAAATAAAGGAAATACTATGTGGGTAAGGTTCAGATTGAACTGAAAGGTACGACATTCAAATCTACCTTTCTCGGCTTACGTACCAAGATTTTAGGACCAGGCGAACATGTCCACACCATTACTACACAAATCTGGTTCGATCGTATATAATTGTAAATCAATACAAAGAAAAAAAGAAGGAAATACTATGTGCGTAAGCTGCAGATTGAAGTCAAAGGTATGACACTCAAATCTACCTTTACCGGCCTACGTACCAAGGTTTTAGGACCAAGAGAATATGTCAGCACCATTACTACACTAATCTCTTTCGATCGTATATTATCCTAAATCAGTACAAAGAAAAAAGAAGGAAATACTATGTGCGCAAGCTGAAGATTGAAGTCAAAATTATGACACTGAAATCTACCTTTACCGGCTTCCACACCAAGGTTTTAGGACAAGGCAAACATGTCTGCACCATTACCACATTAATTTGTTTAGATCGTATATTATCGTAACCAATACAAAGAAAAGAGAGGGAAATACTATGTGCATCAGGTTCAAATTGAAGTCAAGGGTATGACATTCAAATCTACCTTTACCGGCTTGCGTACCAAGGTTTTACGACAAGAGGGACATGTCGCCCCCATTATCACACCAATTGGTTTCAATCATATATTATCATGAATTAGTACAACGGTAATAGAATGAAATATTTGGTGCGTAATCTGCAGATTGAAGTCAAAGGTATCACATCCAAATCTACCTTTACCGGCTTACGCACCAAGGTTTTAGGACCTGGCAAACATGTCAGCACCATTGCCACCCTAATCTGTTTCGATCTGATATTATCGTAAATCAATAAAAAGAAAAAGAAGGAAATACTATTTGTGCAAGCTAAAGATTGAAATCAAAGTTATGACACTCAAGTCTACCTTTACAGGCTTACGTACTTAGGTTTTAGGACCAAGCGAACATGTCTACACAATTACCACATTAATCTGTTTCATTCTTATATTATCGCAACCAATACAAAGAAAAAAGAAGGAAATACTATGTGCGTAAGGTGCAGATTGAAGTCAAAGGTATGACACTCAAATCTACCTCTACCGGCTTGCGTACCAAGGTTTTAGGACCATGAGAATTTGTCAGCACCAATACCACACTAATCTGTTTCGATCTTGTATTATCTTAAATCAATACAAAGAAAAAAGAAGGAAATACTATGTGCGAAAGCCAAAAATTGAAGTCAAAGGTATGACATTCAAATCTACCTTTACCGGCTTACGTACCAAAGTTTTAAGACCAAGAGAATATGTCAGCACCACTTCCACACTAATACATTTCGATCCTATATTATCGTAAATCATTACAAAGAAAAATAAAGGATATACTATGTGCGTAAGGTGCAGATTGAAGTCAAAGGTATGTCATTCAAATCTACCTTTACCGGCTTATGCACCAAAATTTTAGGACCTCGCGAACTTGTCAGCACCATTACCACACTAATCTGTTTAGATCGTATACTATCGTAAATAAATACAAAGAAAAAAGAAGGAAAAACTATGTGCGTAAGCTGAAGATTGAAGTCAAAGCTATGACACTCAAATCTACCTTAAATGGCTTACCTACCAAGGTTTTAGGATCTGGCGAACAGGTCAGCACCATTACCACACTAATCTGTTTAGATCTTATATTATCTTAAATCAATACAAAGAAAAAAGAAGGAAATACTATGTGTGTCAGGTTCAGATTGAATTCAAAGGCATGACTTCAAATCTACCTTTAGTGGCTTACGTACCAAGGTTTTAAAACCAGGCGCAAGTTTCAGAACCATTATTACACGAATCTGTTTCAATCGTATATTATCGTAAATCAATACAAAGAAAAAAGAGGGAAATACTATGTGCGTAAGCTGCAGATTGAAGTCAAAGGTATTACACTCAAATCTACCTCTACCGGCTTACGTACCAAGGTTATATGACAAAGAGAACATGTCAGCACCATTATCAAACTAATATGTTTCGATCTTATACTATCGTAAATAAATACAAAGAAAAATAAAGGAAATACTATGTGCGTAAGGTTCAGATTGAAATCAAAGGTATGACATTCAAATCTACCTTTACAGGCTGACGCACCAAGGTTTTAGGACCTGGCAAACTTGTCAGAACCATTACCACACTAATCTGTTTAGATCGTATACTATCGTAAATAAATACAAAGAAAAAAGAAGGAAATACTATGTGCGTAAGCTGAAGATTGAAGTCAAAGTAATGACACTCAAATCTACCTTTACTGGCTTACATACCAAGGTTATAGGACAAAGCGAACATGTCTACACCACTACCACATTAATCTGTTTCGATCGTGCATAATCGTAACCAATACAAAGAAAAAAGAAGGAAATACTATGTGCATCAGGTTCAAATTGAAGTCAAGGGTATGACATTCAAATCTACCTTTACCGGCTTGCGTACCAAGGTTTTAGGGCAAGGAGGACATGTCGCCCCCATTATCACACCAATTGGTTTCAATCATATATTATCATGAATTAATACAATGGAAATAGAATGAAATACTTTGTGCGAAATCTGCAGATTGAAGTCAAAGGTATCACATCCAAATCTACCTTTACCGGCTTACGCACCAAGGTTTTAAGACCTGGTGAACATGTCTGCACCATTACCACACTAATCTGTTTTGATCTGATATTATTGTAAATCAATAAAAAGAAAAAAGAAGGAAATACGATTTGCACAAGCTAAAGATTGAAATCAAAGTTATAACACTCAAATCTACCTTTATGGGCTTACGTACTTAGATTTTTGGACCAAGCGAACATGTCTACACCATGACCACATTAATCTGTTTCACTCGTATATCATCGCAACCAATACAAAGAAAAAAGAAGGAAATACTATGTGCGTCAGGTTCAGATTGAAGTGAAACGTATGACATTCAAATCTACCTTTGCCGGCTTACACACCAAGGTTTTAGGCCCAGGCGAACATGTCGGCATCATTACCACACTAATCTGTTTTGATCGTATATTATCGTAAATATATACAAAGAAAAAAGAAGGAAATACTATGTGCGTAAGCTGCAGATTGAAGTCAAAGGTATGACACTCAAATCTACCTCTACCGGCTTACGTACCAAGGTTTTAGGACCAAGAGAATATGTCAGCACCAATACCACACTAATCTGTTTCGATCTTGTATTATCGTCAATAAATAAGAAGAAAAATAAAGAAAATACTATGTGCGTCAGGCTCAGATTGAAATCAAAGGTATGACATTCAAATCTACCTTTACCGGCTTACGCACCAAGGTTTTCGGACCTCTCAAACTTGTCAGCACCATTGCCACATTAATCTGTTTAGATCGTATACTATCGTAAATAAATACAAAGAAAAAAGAAGGAAATACTATGTGCGTAAGCTGAAGATTAAAGTCAAAGTTATGACACTCAAATCTACCTTAAACGGCTTACCTACCAAGGTTTTAGGACCTGGCGAACAGGTCAGCACCATTACCACACTAATCTGATTTTATATTATCGTAAATCAATTCAAACAAAAAAGAAGGAAATACTATGTGCGTCAGGTTCAGATTGAAGTCAAAGGCATGACATACAAATCTATCTTTGCCGGCTTACATACCAAGGTTTTAAAACC
Source organism: Hermodice carunculata (assembly GCA_964020975.1). Lineage (NCBI taxonomy): Eukaryota > Metazoa > Annelida > Polychaeta > Eunicida > Amphinomidae > Hermodice > Hermodice carunculata. The sequence goes on along the minus strand of OZ026624.1, from coordinate 1,059,852 downwards.
ATGCGAACATGTCCGAACCATTACTACATTAATCTGTTTTGATCGTTTATTATCGTAAATGTAAACAAAGAAAAAGAAGGAAATACTATTTGCGCAAGCTAAAGATTGAAGTCAAAGTTATGACACTCAAATCTACCTTTACCGGCTTATGCACCTAGGTTTTAGGACCAAGCGAACATGTCTGCACCATTACCACATTAATCTGTTTAACTCCTATATTATCGCAACCAATACAAACAAAAAAAAGACGGAAACACTATGTGCGTCAGGTTCAAATTGAAGTCAAAGGTATGACATTCAAATCTACCTTTACCAGCTTACGTACCAAGGTTTTAGGACAAGGGGGACATGTCGGCACCATTACCACACCAATTGGTTTCGATCCTATATTATCGTAAATCAATACAAAGAAATATAAAGGAAATACTATATGCGCAAGCTGAAGATTGAAGTCAAAGTTATGAAACTCAAATCTACCTTTACCAGCTTACGTACCAAGGTTTTAGGACCAAGCAAATATGTGTACATCATTACCACATTAATCTGTTTCGATCGTACATTATCGTAACAAATACAAAGAAAAAGGAAGGAAATACTATGTGCGTAAGCTGCAGATTCAGGTCAAAGGTATGACACTCAAATCTACCTTTACCGGCCTACGTACCAAGGTTTTAGGACCAAGAGAATATGTCAGGACCATTACCACATTAATCTGTTTCGATCGTACATTATTGTAACCAATACAAAGATAAGAGAAGTAAATACTATGTGTGTCAAGTTCAGATTGAAGTGAAAGGTATGACATTCAATCTACCTTTAACGGCTTACGCACCAAGGTTTTAGGACAAGGGGAACATGTCCGCACCATTACTACACTATTCTGTTTCGATTGTATATTATTGTAAATCCGTACAAAGAAAAAACAGGGAAATACTATGTGCGCAAGCTAAAGATTGAAGTCAAAGTTATGACACTCAAATCTTCCTTTACTGGCTTATGTACTTAGGTTTTAGGCCCAAGGGAACATGTCTAAACCATTAACACATTAATCTGTTTCACTCGTATATTATCTCAACCAATACAAACAAAAAATAGGGAAATACTATGTGCATCAGGTTCAGATTGAAGTCAAAGGAATGACATTCAAATCTACCTTTACCGACTTACGCACCAAGGTTTTAGGACCTGGCAAACATGTCAACACCATTACCACACTAATCTGTTTAGATCTATACTATCGTAAATAAGTACAAAGAAAAAAAGGAGGAAATACTATGTGCGTAAGCTGAAGATTGAAGTCAAAGTTATGACACTCAAATCTACCTTTACCGGCTAACATACCAAGGTTTTAGGACCAAGCGAACATGTTTACACCATTACCACATTAATCTGTTTCGATCGTATATTATTGTAAATTAGTACAAAGAAAAAGAAGGAAATACTATGTGCCTCAGGTTCAAATTGAAGTCAAGAGTATGACATTCAAATATACCTTTACCGGCTTGCGTACAAAAATTTTACGACAAGAGGGACATGTCCCCCCATTATCACACCAATTGGTTTCGATCATATATTGTCATGAATTAATACAACGGAAAAAGAATGAAAAACTCTGGGCATATTCTGCAGATTGAAGTCAAAGGTATCGCATCCATATCTACCTTTACCGGCTTACACACCAAGGTTTTAGGACCTGGCGAACATGTCAGCACCATTACCACACTAATCTGTTTCGATCAGATATTATCGTAAATCAATACAAAGAAAAAAGTAGGAAATACTATGTGCGCTAACTAAGGATTGAAGTCAAAGTTATGACACTCAAATTTACCTTTACCAGCTTACATACTTAGGTTTTTGGACCAAACAAACATGTCTATACCTTTACCACATTAATCTGTTTCATTCCTATATTATTGTAACCAATACAAACAAAAAAGAAGGAAATACTATGTGCGTAAGGTTCAGATTGAAGTCAAAGGTATGACATTCAAATCTACCTCTACCGGCTTATGTACCAAGGTTTAAAGACCAAGAGAATATGTCAGCACCACTACCACACTAATATATTTCGATCCTATATTGTCGTAAATCAATACAAAGAAAAGTAAAGGAAATACTATGTGCTTAAGGTTCAGATTGCAGTCAAAGGTTTGACATTCAAATCTACCTTTACCGGCTTACGCACCAAGGTTTTAGGACCTGGCAAACATGTCAGCACCATTAACACACTTATCTGTTTCGATCTTATATTATCGTAAATCAATACAAAGAAAAAAGAAGGAAATACTATGTGGGCAAGCTAAAGATTGAAGTCAAAGTTATGACATTCAAATTTACATTTACCGGCTTACGTACTAAGGTTTTAAGGCCAAGCGAACATGTCTACACAATTACCACATTAATCTGTTTCGATCGTACATTATCGTAACCAATACAAAGAAAAAAGAGGGAAATACTATGTGCGTCAGGTTCAGATTGAAGTGAAAGGTATGACATTCAAATCTACCTTTACCAGCTTACGTCCCTAGGTTTTAGGACCAAGGGAATATGTCAGCAACATTACCAAAATAATCTGTTTCAATCTTATATTATCGTAAAGAAACACAAAGAAAAAAAAAGGAAATACTATGTGCGTAAGCTGAAGATTGAAGTCAAAGTTATGACACTCAAATCTATCTTTACCAGCTGACGTACGAAGGTTTTAGGACAAATCGTACATGTCTGCACCATTACCACACTAATCTGTCTAGAGCGAATATTATTATAATCAATACAAAGAAAAAAGAAGGAAATACTATGTGCGTCAGGTTTAAATTGAAGTCAAAGGTATCACATTCAAATCTACCTTTAGTGGCTTACGTACCAAGGTTTTAAAACCAGGTGAAAGTTTCTGAACCATTATTACACTAATCTGTTTCGATCGTATATTATCTTAAATCAATACAAAGATAAAAGAAGGAAATACTATGTGTGCAAGCTGCATATTGAAGTGAAAGGTATGACACTCAAATCTACCTCTACAGGCTTACGTACCAAGGTTATAGGACAAAGAGAACATGTCAGAGCCATTATCAAACTAATCTGTTTCGATCTTATACTATCGTAAATAAATACAAAGAAAAATAAAGGAAATACTATATGCATAAGGTTCAGATTGAAATCAAAGGTATGACATTCAAATCTACCTTTACAGGCTGACGCACCAAGGTTTTAGGACCTGGCAAACTTGTCAGCACCATTACCACACTAATCTGTTTAGATCGTATACTATCGTAAATAAATACAAAGAAAAAAGAAGGAAATACTATGTGCGTAAGCTGAAGATTAAAGTCAAAGTTATGACACTCAAATCTACCTTAAACGGCTTACCTACCAAGGTTTTAGGACCTGGCGAACAGGTCAGCACCATTACCACACTAATCTGATCTTATATTATCGTAAATCAATTCAAACAAAAAAGAAGGAAATACTATGTGCGTCAGGTTCAGATTGAAGTCAAAGGCATGACATACAAATCTATCTTTGCCGGCTTACATACCAAGGTTTTAAAACCATGCGAACATGTCCGAACCATTACTACATTAATCTGTTTTGATCGTATATTATCGTAAATGAAAACAAAGAAAAAGAAGGAAATACTATTTGCGCAAGCTAAAGATTGAAGTCAAAGTTATGACACTCAAATCTACCTTTACCGGCTTATGCACCTAGGTTTTAGGACCAAGCGAACATGTCTGCACCATTACCACATTAATCTGTTTAACACCTATATTATCGCAACCAATACAAACAAAAAAAAGACGGAAACACTATGTGCGTCAGGTTCAAATTGAAGTCAAAGGTATGACATTCAAATCTACCTTTACCAGCTTACGTACCAAGGTTTTAGGACAAGGGGGACATGTCGGCACCATTACCACACCAATTGGTTTCGATCCTATATTATCGTAAATCAATACAAAGAAATATAAAGGAAATACTATATGCGCAAGCTGAAGATTGAAGTCAAAGTTATGAAACTCAAATCTACCTTTACCAGCTTACGTACCAAGGTTTTAGGACCAAGCAAATATGTGTACATCATTACCACATTAATCTGTTTCGATCGTACATTATCGTAACAAATACAAAGAAAAAGGAAGGAAATACTATGTGCGTAAGCTGCAGATTCAGGTCAAAGGTATGACACTCAAATCTACCTTTACCGGCCTACGTACCAAGGTTTTAGGACCAAGAGAATATGTCAGGACCATTACCACATTAATCTGTTTCGATCGTACATTATTGTAACCAATACAAAGATAAGAGAAGTAAATACTATGTGTGTCAAGTTCAGATTGAAGTGAAAGGTATGACATTCAATCTACCTTTAACGGCTTACGCACCAAGGTTTTAGGACAAGGGGAACATGTCCGCACCATTACTACACTATTCTGTTTCGATTGTATATTATTGTAAATCAGTACAAAGAAAAAACAGGGAAATACTATGTGCGCAAGCTAAAGATTGAAGTCAAAGTTATGACACTCAAATCTTCCTTTACTGGCTTATGTACTTAGGTTTTAGGCCCAAGGGAACATGTCTAAACCATTAACACATTAATCTGTTTCACTCGTATATTATCTCAACCAATACAAACAAAAAATAGGGAAATACTATGTGCATCAGGTTCAGATTGAAGTCAAAGGAATGACATTCAAATCTACCTTTACCGACTTACTCACCAAGGTTTTAGGACCTGGCAAACATGTCAACACCATTACCACACTAATCTGTTTAGATCTATACTATCGTAAATAAGTACAAAGAAAAAAAGGAGGAAATACTATGTGCGTAAGCTGAAGATTGAAGTCAAAGTTATGACACTCAAATCTACCTTTACCGGCTAACATACCAAGGTTTTAGGACCAAGCGAACATGTTTACACCATTACCACATTAATCTGTTTCGATCGTATATTATTGTAAATTAGTACAAAGAAAAAGAAGGAAATACTATGTGCCTCAGGTTCAAATTGAAGTCAAGAGTATGACATTCAAATATACCTTTACCGGCTTGCGTACAAAAATTTTACGACAAGAGGGACATGTCCCCCCATTATCACACCAATTGGTTTCGATCATATATTGTCATGAATTAATACAACGGAAAAAGAATGAAAAACTCTGGGCATATTCTGCAGATTGAAGTCAAAGGTATCGCATCCATATCTACCTTTACCGGCTTACACACCAAGGTTTTAGGACCTGGCGAACATGTCAGCACCATTACCACACTAATCTGTTTCGATCAGATATTATCGTAAATCAATACAAAGAAAAAAATAGGAAATACTATGTGCGCTAACTAAGGATTGAAGTCAAAGTTATGACACTCAAATTTACCTTTACCAGCTTACATACTTAGGTTTTTGGACCAAACAAACATGTCTATACCTTTACCACATTAATCTGTTTCATTCCTATATTATTGTAACCAATACAAACAAAAAAGAAGGAAATACTATGTGCGTAAGGTTCAGATTGAAGTCAAAGGTATGACATTCAAATCTACCTCTACCGGCTTATGTACCAAGGTTTAAAGACCAAGAGAATATGTCAGCACCACTACCACACTAATATATTTCGATCCTATATTGTCGTAAATCAATACAAAGAAAAGTAAAGGAAATACTATGTGCTTAAGGTTCAGATTGCAGTCAAAGGTTTGACATTCAAATGTACCTTTACCGGCTTACGCACCAAGGTTTTAGGACCTGGCAAACATGTCAGCACCATTAACACACTTATCTGTTTCGATCTTATATTATCGTAAATCAATACAAAGAAAAAAGAAGGAAATACTATGTGGGCAAGCTAAAGATTGAAGTCAAAGTTATGACATTCAAATCTACATTTACCGGCTTACGTACCAAGGTTTTAAGGCCAAGCGAACATGTCTACACAATTACCACATTAATCTGTTTCGATCGTACATTATCGTAACCAATACAAAGAAAAAAGAGGGAAATACTATGTGCGTCAGGTTCAGATTGAAGTGAAAGGTATGACATTCAAATCTACCTTTACCAGCTTACGTCCCTAGGTTTTAGGACCAAGGGAATATGTCAGCAACATTACCAAAATAATCTGTTTCAATCTTATATTATCGTAAAGAAATACAAAGAAAAAAAAAGGAAATACTATGTGCGTAAGCTGAAGATTGAAGTCAAAGTTATGACACTCAAATCTATCTTTACCAGCTGACGTACGAAGGTTTTAGGACAAATCGTACATGTCTGCACCATTACCACACTAATCTGTCTAGAGCGAATATTATTATAATCAATACAAAGAAAAAAGAAGGAAATACTATGTGCGTCAGGTTTAAATTGAAGTCAAAGGTATCACATTCAAATCTACCTTTAGTGGCTTACGTACCAAGGTTTTAAAACCAGGTGAAAGTTTCTGAACCATTATTACACTAATCTGTTTCGATCGTATATTATCTTAAATCAATACAAAGATAAAAGAAGGAAATACTATGTGTGCAAGCTGCATATTGAAGTGAAAGGTATGACACTCAAATCTACCTCTACAGGCTTACGTACCAAGGTTATAGGACAAAGAGAACATGTCAGAGCCATTATCAAACTAATCTGTTTCGATCTTATACTATCGTAAATAAATACAAAGAAAAATAAAGGAAATACTATATGCATAAGGTTCAGATTGAAATCAAAGGTATGACATTCAAATCTACCTTTACAGGCTGACGCACCAAGGTTTTAGGACCTGGCAAACATGTCAGCACCATTACCACACTAATCTGTTTAGATCGTATACTATCGTAAATAAATACAAAGAAAAAAGAAGGAAATACTATGTGCATAAGCTGAAGATTGAAATCAAAGTAATGACACTCAAATCTACCTTTACCAGCTTACATACGAAGGTTTAGGACAAAGCGAACATGTCTACACCATTACCACATTAATCTGTTTCGATCGTACATAATCTTAACCAATACAAAGAAATAAGAAGGAAATACTATGTGCATCAGGTTCAAATTGAAATCAACGGTATGACATTCAAATCTACCTTTACCGGCTTGCGTACCGAGGTTTTACGACAAGGCGGACATGTCGCCCCCATTATCACACCAATTGGTTTCAATCATATATTATCATGAATTAATACAATGGAAATAAAATGAAATACTTTGTGCGAAATCTGCAGATTGAAGTCAAAAGTATCACATCCAAATCTACCTTTACTGGCTTACGCACCAAGGTTTCAAGACCTGGCGAACATGTCTACACCATTGCCACACTAATCTGTTTCGATCTGATATTATTGTAAATCAATAAAAAGAAAAAAGAAGGAAATACTTTGTGCGTCAGGTTCAGATTAAAGTGAAAGGTATGACATTCAAATCTACCTTTGCCGGCTTGAGACCAAGGTTTTAGGCACAGGCGAACATGTCGGCATCATTACCACAATAATCTGTTTCGATCGTATATTCTCGTAAATATATACGAAAGAAAAAGAAGGAAATACTATGTGTGTAAGCTGCAGATTGAAGTCAAAGGTATGACACTCAAATCTACCTCTACCGGCTTACGTACCAAGGTTTTAGGACCAAGAGAATATGTCAGCACCAACAACACACTAATTTGTTTCGGTCTTGTATTATCGTAAATAAATACAAAGAAAAATAAAGAAAATACTATGTGCGTCAGTTTCAGATTTAAAATCAAAGGTATGACATTCAAATCTACCTTTACCAGCTTACGCACCAAGGTTTTAGGACCTCGCAAACTTGTCAGCACCATTACCACACTAATCTGTTTAGATCGTATACTATCGTAAATAAATACAAAGAAAAAAGAAGGAAATACTATGTGCATAAGCTGAATATTGAAGTCAAAGTTATGACACTTAAATCTACCTTAAACGGCTTACCTACCAAGGTTTTAGGCCTTGGTGAACAGGTCAGCACCATTACCACATTAATCTGTTTCGATCTTATATTATTGTAAATCAATACAAAGAAAAAAGAAGGAAATACTATGTGTGCAAGCTGCAGATTGAAGTCAAAGGTATGACATTCAAATCTACCTTTACCGGCCTATGTACCAAGGTTTAGGACCAAGAGAATATGTCAGCACCAGAACCAAAATAATCTGGTTCGATCTTATATTATCGTAAATCAAAACAAACAAAAAAGAAGGAAATACTATGTGCGTAAGCTGAAGATTGAAGTCAAAATTATGACACTCAAATCTATCTTTACCTGCTGACTTACGAAGGTTTAAGGACAAATCGTACATGTCTGCACCACTGCTACACTAATCTGTCTACAGCAAATATTATTGTAATCAATACAAAGAAAAAAGATGGAAATACTAAGTGCGTCAGGTTTAAATTGAAGTCAAAGGTATCACATTCAAATCTACCTTTACCAGCTTACGGACCAAGGTTTTAGGACAAGGGGGACATGTCGGCACCATTACCACACCAATTGGTTTCGATCATATATTATCATGAATTAATACAACGGAAAAAGAATGATATACTCTGTGCGTAATCTACCGATTGAAGTCAAAGGCATCACATCCAAATCTACCTTTACCGGCTTACATACCAAGGTTTTAGGACAAGGTGAACATGTCCACACCATTACCAAACTACTCTGTTTAGATCGTATATTATCGTATATCAATACAAAGAAAAAAAAAGGAAATACTATGTGTGTAAGGTTCTGATTGAAGTCAAAGGTATGACATTCAAATCTACCTCTACCGGCTTACGCACCAAGGTTTTAGGACAAGGTGAACATGTCCACACCATTACCAAACTACTCTGTTTAGATCGTATATTATCGTATATCAATACAAAGAAAAAAGAAGGAAATACTATGTGCGCAAGCTAAAGATTGAAGTCAAAGTTATGACACTCAAATCTACCTTAAACGGCTTACCTACCAAGGTTTTACGACCAAGCGAACATGTCTACACCATTACCACATTAATCTGTTTCGATCAAACATTATCGTAACCAATACAAAGAAAAAAGAAGGAAATAATATGTGCGTCAGGTTCAGATTGAAGTGAAAGGTATGATATTCAAATCTAACTTTACCAGCCTTGGTACCAAGGTTTTAGGACCAAGAGAATATGTCCACACCACTACCACACTAATCTGTTTAGATCATATATTATCGTAAGTCAGTACAAAGAAAAAAGAAAGAAATAATATGTGCGCAAGCTAAAGATTGAAGTCAAAGTTATGACACTGAAATCTACCATTACCGGCTTACACACCCAGGTTTTAGGACAAGGCGAAAATGTCTGCAATATTACCGAATTAATCTGTTTAGATCGTATATTATCATAAGCAATACAAAGAAAAAAGAAGGAAATACTATGTGCGTCAGGTTCAAATTGAAGTCAAGGGTATGACATTCAAATCTACCTTTACCGGCTTCCGTACCAAGGTTTTACGACAAGGGGGACATGTCGTCCCCATTATCACACCAATTGGTTTCGATCATATATCACCATGAATTAATACAACGAAAAAAGAATGAAATACTCTGTGCGTAATCTGCATATTGAAGTCAAAGGCATCACATCCAAATCTACCTTTACCAGCTTACACACCAAGGTTTTAGGATCTGAAGAACATGTCAGCACCATTACCACAAAAATCTGTTTCGATCTTGTATTGTCGTAAATCGATACAAAGAAAAAAGAAGGAAATACTATGTGCGCAAGCTAAAGATTGAAGTCAAAGTTATGACACTCAAATCTACCTTTACCGGCTTACGTACCAAGGTTTTAGGACCAAGCGAACATGTCTACACCATTACAACATTAATCTGTTTTGATTGTACATTATCGTAACCAATACAAAGAAAAAAGAACGAAATACTATGTGCGTCAGGTTCAGATTGAAGTGAAAGGTATGACATTAAAATCTACCTTTGCTGGCTTACGTACCAAGAATTTAGGACCAGGCGAACATGTCCGCACCATTACTACACTAATCTGTTTCGATCGTATATTATTGTAAATCAATACAAAGAAAAATAAAGGAAATACTATATGCGTAAGGTTCAGATTGAAGTCAAAGGTATGACATTCAAATCTACCTTTACCTGCTTTTCGACCAAGGTCATAGGACCAGGCGAACATGTCAGCACCATTACTAAACTAATCTGTTTCGATCGTATATTATCGTAAATCAGTACAAAGAAAAAAGAAGAAAATGCTATGTGCGAAAGCTAAAAATTAAAGTCAAAGGTATGACATTCAAATGTACCTTTACCAGCTTACGTACTAAGGTTTTACCACCAAGCGAACATGTCTACACCATTGCCACATTAATCTGTTTCGATCGTACATTATCGTAACGAATACAAAGAAAAAAGAAGGAAATACTATATGCGTAATCTACAGATTGAAGTCAAAGGCATCACATCCAAATCTTCCTTTACCTGCTTACATACCAAGGTTTTAGGACAAGGCGAACATGTCCACACCACTACCACACTTATCTGTTTAGATCATATATAATCGTAAATAAGTACAAAGAAAAAAGAAGGAAATTCTATGTGCGCAAGCTGAAGATTGAAGTCAAAGTTATGACACTCAAATCTACCATTACCGGCTTACACACCAAGGTTTTAGGACAAGGCGAACATGTCTGCACCATTACCACATTAATCTGTTTAGATCGTATATTATCGTAACCAATACAAAGAAAAGAGAGGGAAATACTATGTGCATCAGGTTCAAATTGAAGTCAAAGGTATGACATTCAAATCAACCTTTACCGGCTTGCGTACCAAGGTTTTACGACAAGGGGGACATGTCGCCCCCATTATCACACCAATTGGTTTCAATCATATATTATCATGAATTAATACAACGGAAATAGAATGAAATACTTTGTGCGTAATCTGCAGATTGAAGTCAAAGGTATCACATCCAAATCTACCTTTACCGGCTTACGCACCAAGGTTTTAGGACCAGGCGAACATGTCAGCACCATTGCCACCTTAATCTGTTTCGATCTGATATTATCGTAAATCAATAAAAAGAAAAAAGAAGGAAATACTATTTGTGCAAGCTAGATTGAAATCAAAGTTATGACACTCAAATCTACCTTTACCGGCTTACGTACTGAGGTTTTAGGACCAAGCGAACATGTCTACACAATTACCACATTAATCTGTTTCATTCTTATATTATCGCAACCAATACAAAGAAAAAAGAAGGAAATACTATGTGCGTAAGGTGCAGATTGAAGTCAAAGGTATGACACTCAAATCTACCTCTACCGGCTTACGTACCAAGGTTTTAGGACCAAGAGAATATGTCAGCACCAATACCACACTAATCTGTTTCGATCTTGTATTATCGTAAATAAATACAAAGAAAAATAGACAAAATACTATGTGCGTCAGGTTCAGATTGAAATCAAAGGTATGACATTCAAATCTACCTTAACTGGCTTATGCAACAAAATTTTAGGACCTCGCAAACTTGTCAGCACCATTACCACACTAATCTGTTTCAATCGTATATTATCGCAAATCAATACAAAGAAAAAAGAAGGAAATACTATGTGCCTAAGCTGCAGATTGAAGTCAAAGGTATGACACTCAAATCTACCTCTACCGGCTTACGTACCAAGGTTATAGGACAAAGAGAACATGTCAGCACCATTATCAAACTAATCTGTTTCGATCTTATACTATCGTAAATAAATACAAAGAAAAATAAAGGAAATACTATGTGCGTAAGGTTCAGATTGAAATCAAAGGTATGACATTCAAATCTACCTTTACAGGCTGACGCACCAAGGTTTTAGGACCTGGCAAACTTGTCAGCACCATTACCACACTAATCTGTTTAGATCGTATACTATCGTAAATAAATAAAAAGAAAAAGAAGGAAATACTATGTGCGTAAGCTGAAGATTGAAGTCAACGTAATGACACTCAAATCTACCTTTACCGGCTTACATACCAAGGTTTTAGGACAAAGCGAACATGTCTACACCATTACCACATTAATCTGTTTCGATCGTGCATAATCGTAACCAATACAAAGAAAAAAGAAGGAAATACTATGTGCATCAGGTTCAAATTGAAGTCAAGGGTATGACATTCAAATCTACCTTTACCGGCTTGCGTACCAAGGTTTCAGGGCAAGGAGGACATGTCGCCCCCATTATCACACCAATTGGTTTCAATCATATATTATCATGAATTAATACAATGGAAATAGAATGACATACTTTGTGCGAAATCTGCAGATTGAAGTTAAAGGTATCACATCCAAATCTACCTTTACTGGCTTACGCACCAAAGTTTTAAGACCTGGCGAACATGTCTACACCATTACCACACTAATCTGTTTCGATCTGGTATTATTGTAAATCAATAAAAAGAAAAAAGAAGGAAATACTATTTGCACAAGCTGAAGATTGAAATCAAAGTTATGACACTCAAATCTACCTTTACCGGCTTAGGTACTTAGGTTTTTGGACCAAGCGAACATGTCTACACCATGACCACATTAATCTGTTTCACTCGTATATTATCGCAACCAATACTAAGAAAAAAGAAGGAAATACTATGTGCGTCAGGTTCAGATTGAAGTGAAACGTATGACATTCAAATATACCTTTGCCTGCTTACGCACCAAGGTTTTAGGACCTCGCAAACTTGTCAGCACTATTGCCACATTAATCTGTTTCGATCGTGCATAATCGTAACCAATACAAAGAAAAATCAAGAAAATACTATGTGCATCAGGCTCAGATTGAAATCAAAGGTATGACATTCAAATCTCCCTTTACCAGCTTACGCACCAATGTTTTAGGACCTCGCAAACTTGTCAGCACTATTGCCACACTAATCTGTTTAGATCGTATACTATCGTAAATAAATACAAAGAAAAAAGAAGGAAATACCATGTGCGTAAGCTGAAGATTGAAGTCAAAGTTATGACACTCAAATCTACCTTAAACGGCTTACCTACCAAAGTTTAAGGACCTGGCGAACAGGTCAGCACCATTACCACACTAATCTGTTTCGATCTTATATTATCGTAAATCAATACAAAGAAAAATAAAGGATATACTATGTGCGTAAGGTGCAGATTGAAGTCAAAGGTATGACATTCAAATCTACCTTTACCAGCTTACCTACCAAGATTTTAGGACCAAGCGAACATGTCTACACCATTACCACAATAATATGTTTCGATCGTACATTATCGTAACCAATACAAAGAAAAAAGAAGGAAATACTATGTGTGTCAGGTTCAGATTGAAGTGAAAGGTATGACATTCAAATCTACCTTTGCCGGCTTACGTACCAAGGTTTTCGGACCAGGCGAACATGTCTGCACCATTACTACACTAATCTGTTTCGATCTTATATTATTGTAAATCAATACAAAGAAAATATAAGGAAATACCATGTGCGCAAGCTGAAGATTGAAGTCAAAGTTATGACACTGAAATCTACCTTTACCTGCTTACACACCAAGGTTTTAGGATAAGGCGAACATGTCTGCACCATTACCACATTAATCTGTTTAGATCGTATATTATCGTACCCAATACAAAGAAAAGGGAAAGATATACTATGTGCATCCAGTTCAAATTGAAGTCAAGAGTATGACATTCAAATCTACCTTTACCGGCTTGCGTACCAAGGTTTTACGACAAGGGGGACATGTCGCCCCCATTATCACACCAATTGGTTTCAATCATATATTATCATGAATTAATACAACGGAAATAGAATGAAATACTTTGTGCGTAATCTACAGATTGAAGTCAAAGGTATCACATCCAAATCTACCTTTACCGGCGAACGCACCAAGGTTTTAGGACCTGGCGAACATGTCAGCACCATTGCCACACTAATGTGTTTCGATCTGATATTATCGTAAATCAATAAAAACAAAAAAGAAGGAAATACTATTTGCGCAAGTTAAAGATTGAAATCAAAGTTATGACACTCAAATCTACCTTTAAAGGCTTACGTACTTAAATTTTAGGACCAAGGGAACATGTCTACACCATTACCACATTAATCTGTTTCACTCGTATATTATCGCAACCAATACAAAGAAAAAAGAAGGAAATACTATGTGCGTAAGGTTCAGATTGAAGTGAAACGTATGACATTCAAATCTACCTTTGCCTGCTTACGCACCAAGGTTTTAGGCCCAGGCGAACATGTCGGCATCATTACAACACTAATCTGTTTCGATCGTATATTATGGTAAATATATACAAAGAAAAAAGCAGGAAATACTATGTGCGTAAGCTGCAGATTGAAGTCAAAGGTATGACACTCAAATCTACCTCTACCGGCTTACGTACCAAGGTTTTAGGACCATGAGAATATGTCAGCACCATTACCACACTACTCTGTTTCAATCTTGTATTATCGTAAATAAATACAAAGAAAAATAAAGAAAATACTATGTGCGTCAGGCTCAGATTGAAATCAAAGGTATGACATTCAAATCTACCTTTACCGGCTTACGCACCAAGGTTTTAGGACCTCGCAAACTTGTCAGAACCATTGCCACACTAATCTGTTTAGATCGTATACTATCGTAAATAAATACAAAGAAAAAAGAAGGAAATACTATGTGCGTAAGCTGAAGATTGAAATCAAAGTTATGACACTCAAATCTACCTTAAACGGCTTACCTACCAAGGTTTTAAGACCTGGCAAACAGGTCAGCACCATTACCACACTAATCTGTTTCGATCTTATATTATCGTAAATCAATACAAAGAAAAATAAAGGATATACTATGTGCGTAAGGTGCAGATTGAAGTCAAAGGTATGACATTCAAATCTACCTTTACCAGCTTACGTACCAAGGTTTTAGGACCAAGCGAACATGTCTACACCATTACCACATTAATCTGTTTCGATCGTACATTATCGTAACCAATACAAAGAAAAAAGAAGGAAATACTATGTGTGTCAGGTTCAGATTGAAGTGAAAGGTATGACAATCAAATCTACTTTTGCCGGCTTACGTACCAAGGTTTTAGGACCAGTCGAACATGTCCGCACCATTATTACACTAATCTGTTTCGATCGTATATTATTGTAAATCAATACAAAGAAAATATAAGGAAATACCATGTGCGCAAGCTGAAGATTGAAGTCAAAGTTATGACACTGAAATCTACCTTTACCTGATTACACACCAAGGTTTTAGGACAAGGCGAACATGTCTGCACCATTACCACATTAATCTGTTTAGATCGTATATTATCGTAACCAATACAAAGAAAAGACAAAAATATTCTAAGTGCATCCGATTCAAATTGAAGTCAAGGGTATGACATTCAATTCTACCTTTACTGGCTTGCGTACCAAGGTTTTACGACAAGAGGGACATGTCGCCCCCATTATCACACCAATTGGTTTCAATCATATATTATCATGAATTAATACAACGGAAATAGAATGAAATACTTTGTGCGTAATCTGCAGATTGAAGTCAAAGGTATCACATCCAAATCTACCTTTACCGGCGTACGCACCAAGGTTTTAGGACCTGGCGAACATGTCAGCACCATTGCCACACTAATGTGTTTTGATCTGATATTATCGTAAATCAATAAACACAAAAAAGAAGGATATACTATTTGCGCAAGTTAAAGATTGAAATCAAAGTTATGACACTCAAATCTACCTTTACCGGCTTATGTACTTAAATTTTAGGACCAAGCGAACATGTCTACACCATTACCACATTAATCTGTTTCACTCATATATTATCGCAACCAATACAAAGAAAAAAGAAGGAAATACTATGTGTGTCAGGTTCAGATTGAAGTGAAAGGTATGACATTCAAATCTGCCTTTGCCGGCTAACGCACCAAGGTTGTAAGCCGTGGCGAACATGTCAGCATCATTACCACGCTAATCATTTTCGATCGTATACTATCGTAAATAAATACAAAGAAAAAAGCAGGAAATACTATGTGCGTAAGCTGGAGATTGAAGTCAAAGTAATGACACTCAAATCTACCTTTACCGGCTTACATACCAAGGTTTTAGGACAAGGCGAACATGTCTACACCATTACCACATTATTCTGTTTCGATCGTACATAATCGTAACCAATACAAAGAAAAGAGAAGGAAATACTATGTGCGTCAGGTTCAAATTGAAGTCAAAGGTAAGACATTCAAATCTACCTTTACTGGCATGCGTACCAAGGTTTTACGACAAGGGGGACATGTCCCCCCCATTATCACACCAATTGGTTTCGATCATATATTATCATGAATTAATACAACGGAAAAAGAATGAAATACTCTGTGCGTAAGCTGCAGATTGAAGTCAAATGTATCACATCCAAATCTACCTTAACCGGCTTATGCACCAAGGTTTTAGGACCAGGCGAACATGTCAGCACCATTACCACACTTATCTGTTTCGATCTGATATTATCGTAAATCAATACAAAGAAAAAAGAAGGAAATACTATGTGCGCAAGCTAAAGATTGAAGTCACAGTTATGACACTCAAATCTACCCTAACCGGCTCTAATGCACTTAGGTTTATGGACTTAGCGAACATGTCTACACCATTACCACATTAATCTGTTTCGATCGTACATTATCGTAACCAATACAAAAAAAAAAAGAAGGAAATACTATGTGTGTCAGGTTCAGATTGAAGTGAAAGGTATGACATTCAAATCTACCTTTACTGGCTTGTGTACCAAGGTTTTACGACAAGGGGGACATGTCGTCCCCATTATCACACCAATTGGTTTCGATCATATATCATCATGAATTAATACAACGAAAAAAGAATGAAATACTCTGTGCGTAATTTGCATATTGAAGTCAAAGGCATCACATCCAAATCTACCTTTAACAGCTGACGCACCAAGGTTTTAGGACCTGAAGAACATTTCAGCACCATTACCACCCTAATCTGTTTCGATCTTGTATTGTCGTAAATCAATACAAAGAAAAAAGAAGGAAATACTATGTGCGCAAGCTAAAGATTGTAGTCAAAGTTATGACATTCAAATCTACCTTTACCGGCTTACGTACCAAGGTTTTAGGACCAAGCGAACATGTCTACACCATTACCACATTAATCTGTTTTGATCGTACATTATCGTAACCAATACAAAGAAAAAAGAAGGAAATACTATGTGCGTCAGGTTCAGATTGAAGTGAAAGGTATGACATTCAAATGTACCTTTCCTGGCTTACGTACCAAGAATTAAGGACCAGGCGAACATGTCCGCACCATTACTTCACTAATCTGTTTCGATCGTATATTAATGTCAATCAATACAAAGAAAAATATCGGAAATACTATGTGCGTAAGGTTCAGATTGAAGTCAAAGGTATGACATTCAAATCTACCTTTACCTGCTTATGTACCAAGGTTTAAGGACCAGGCGAACACGTCGGCACCATTACTAAACTAATCTGTTTCGATTGTATATTATCCTAAATCAGTACAAAGAAAAAAGAAGGAAATACTATGTGCGAAAGCTAAAAATTAAAGTCAAAGGTATGACATTCAAATCTACCTTTACCGGCTTACGTACCAATTTTTTAACACCAAAAGAATATGTCAGCACCACTACCACACTAATATGTTTCGATCCTATATTATCGTAAATCAGTACAAAGAAAAATAATGAAAATACTATGTGCGTAAGCTGCAGATTGAAGTGAAAGGTATGACATTCAAATCTACCTTTACCGGCTTACGCACCAAGGTTTTAGGACCTGGCGAACATGTCAGCACCATTGCCATCCTAATCTGTTTTGATCTGATATTATCGTAAATCAATAAAAAGAAAAAAGAAGGAAATACTATTTGTGCAAGCTAAAGATTGAAATCAAAGTTATGACACTCAAATCTACCTTTACTGCCTTACTTACTTAGGTTTTAGGACCAAGCGAACATGTCTACACAATTACCACATTAATCTGCTGCACTCTTATATTATCGCAACCAATACAAAGAAAAAAGAAGGAAATACTATGTGCGTAAGCTGCAGATTGAAGTCAAAGGTATGACACTCAAATCTACCTCTACCGGCTTACGTACCAAGGTTTTAGGACCAAGAGAATATGTCAGCACCATTACCACACTACTTTGTTTCAATCTTGTATTATCGTAAATAAATACAGAGGAAAATAAAGAAAATACTATGTGCGTCAGCTTCAGATTGAAATCAAAGGTATGATATTCAAATCTACCTGTACCGGCTTACGCACAGAGATTTTAGGACCTGGCAAACTTGTCAGCACCATTACCACACTAATCTGTTTAGATCGTATACTATCGTAAATAGATACAAAGAAAAACGAAGGAAATGCTATGTGCGTAAGCTGAATATTGAAGTCAAAGTTATGACACTCAAATCTACCTTAAACGGCTTACCTACCAAGGTTTTAGGACCTGGCGAATGGGTCAGCACCACTACAACACTAATCTGTTTCGATCTTATATTATTGTAAATCAATACAAACAAAAAAGAAGGAAATACTATGTGTGTCATGTTCAGATTGAAGTCAAAAGCATGACATTCAAATCTATCTTTGCCGGCTTACATACCAAGGTTTTAAAACCATGCGAACATGTCCGAACCATTACTACATTAATCTGTTTTGATCGTATATTATCGTAAATGAAAAACAAAGAAAAAAGAAGGAAATACTATTTGCGCAAGCTAAAAATTGAAGTCAAAGTTATTACACTCAAATCTACCTTTACCAGCTTATCCACTTATGTTTTAGGACCAAGCGAACATGTCTGCACCATTACCACATTAATCTGTTTCACTCGTATATTATCGCAACCAATACAAACAAAAAAAAGAAGGAAACACTATGTGCGTCAGGTTCAAATTGAAGTCAAAGGTATGACATTCAAATCTACCTTTGCCGGCTTATGTACCAAGGTTTTGAAACCAGGGGAACATTTCCGAAACATTACTACACTTATTTGTTTCGATCGTATATTATCGTAAATCAATACAAAGAAAAAAGAAGGAAATACTATGTGCGTAAGCTGCAGATTGAAGTCAAAGGTACGACACTCAAATCTACCTCTACCGGCTGACGTACCAAGGTTATAGGACCAAGAGAACATGTCAGAGCCATTATCAAACTAATCTGTTTCGATCTTATACTATCGTAAATAAATACAAAGAAAAATAAAGGAAATACTATGTGCGTAAGGTTCAGATTGAAGTCAAAGGTATGATATTCAAATCTACCTTTACAGGCTGACGCACCAAGGTTTTAGGACCTGGCAAACTTGTCAGAACCATTACCACACTAATCTGTTTAGATCGTATACTATCGTAAATAAATACAGAGAAAAAAGAAGGAAATACTATGTGCGTAAGCTGAAGATTGAAGTCAAAGTAATGACACTCAAATCTACCTTTACCGGCTTACATACCAAGGTTTTAGGACAAAGCGAACATGTCTACACCATTATAACATTAATCTGTTTCAATCGTTCATAATTGTAACCAATACAAAGAAAAAAGAAGGAAATACTATGTGCGTCAGGTTCAAATTGAAGTCAAAGGTAAGACATTCAAATCTACGTTTACTGGCATGCCTACCAAGGTTTTACGACAAGGGGGACATGTCGCCCCCATTATCACACCAATTGGTTTCGATCATATATTATCATGAATTAATACAACGGAAAAAGAATGAAATACTCTGTGTGTAAGCTGCAGATTGAAGTCAAAGGTATCACATCCAAATCTACCTTAACCGGCTGAAGCACCAAGGTTTGAGGACCTGGCGAACATGTCAGCACCATTACCACACTAATCTGTTTCAATCTGATATTATCGTAAATCAATACAAAGAAAAAAGAAGGAAATACTATGTGCGCAAGCTAAAGATATAAGTGAAAGGTATAACACACTCAAATCTACCTTTACCGGCTTATACACTTAGGTTTTAGGACCAAGCAAACATGTCTGCACCATTACAACATTAATCTGTTTCACTCGTATATTATCGTAACCAATACAAAGAAAGAAGAAAGAAATACTATGTGCGTCAGGTTCAGATTGAAGTGAAAGGTATGACATTCAAATCTTCCTTTGCCGGCTTACGTACCAAGGTTTTAGTGTGGTAGTTGTGCAGACATGTACGATTGGTCCTAAAACCTTGGTGCGTAAGCCGGTAAAGGAAGATTTGAGTGTCATAACTTTGACTTCAATCTTCAGCTTGCGCACATATGATTACCTTCTTTTTTCTTTGTATTGATTTATGATAATATACGATCTAAGCAGATTAGGGTGGAAATGGTGCTGACATATTTGCCAGGTCCTAAAACCTTGGTGCGTAAGCCGGTAAAGGTAGATTTGGATGTGATACCTTTGACTTCAATCTGTATATTACACAGAGAGTATTTCATTCTTTTTCCTTTGTATTAATTCATGACAATATATGATCGAAACCAATTGGTGTGGTTATGGTGCTGACATGTCCCCCTTGTCCTAAATCCTTGGCACGTAAGCTGGTAATGGTAGATTTGAATGTCATACCTTTGACTTAAATCTTCAGCTTGCGCACATAGTATTTCCTTCTTTTCTCTTTGTATTGATTTTCGATAATATACGATCTAAGCAGAT
Organism: Hermodice carunculata; assembly: GCA_964020975.1. NCBI lineage: Eukaryota > Metazoa > Annelida > Polychaeta > Eunicida > Amphinomidae > Hermodice > Hermodice carunculata. Next base: position 1,039,163 of record OZ026624.1, on the reverse strand, counting down.
TAATGTGTTAATGGTGCAGACATGTTTGCCTGGTCCTAAAACCTTGGTATGTAAGCGGGTAGAGGTAGATTTGAGTTTCCTCTGACTTTGACTTCAATCTTCAGCTTGCGCCCATAGTATTTCCTTCTTTTTTCTTTGTATTGATTTACGATAATATACGATCTAAATAGATTTATGTGGTAATGGTGTAGACATGTTTGCTTGGTCCTAAAACCTTGGTATGTAAGCCGATAAAGGTAGATTTGAGTGTCATAACTTTGACTTCAATCTGCAGCTTACGCGCATAGTATTTCTTTCTTTTCTCTTTTCATATATTTACGATAATATACGATGGAAACCCAGTAATGTGGTAATGGTGCTGACATGTTTTCTTCATCTTGAAACCTTGATACGTAAACCGGTAAAGGTGGATTTGAATGTCATACCTTTGTCTTCAATCTGCAGATTACGCACATAGTATTTCATTCTCTCTCCGTTGTATTAATTTATGATAATAGTTTGTCGAAACAGATTGGTGTGGTAATGGTGCAGACATGTCCCCCTTGTCCTAAAACCTTGGTACGTAAGCTGGTAAAAGTAGATTTGAATGTCATTTTTTTGACGTCAATCTGGAGGTTGCCCACATAGTATTTCCTTCTTTTCTCTTTATATTATTTTTTTAGAATATACGATGAAAACACATTGGTGTTTTAATAGTGCGAACATGTTCGCCTGATCCTAAAACCATGGCATCACATCCAAATCTACCTTTACCTGTTTACGTACCAGGGTTTTAAAACCATGCGAACATGTCCGCACCACTACCGCAATAATCTGTTTCAATCGTATATAATCGTAAATCAATGCAAAGAAAAAAGAAGGAAATACTATGTACGTCAGGTTCAGATTGAAGTCAAAGGCATGACATTCAAATCTACCTTTGCCGGCTTATGTACCAAGGTTTTGAAACCAGGCGAACATTTCCGAAACATTACTACACTAATTTGTTTCAATCTTATATTATCGTTAATCAATACAAAGAAAAAAGAAGGAAATACTATGTGCGTAAGCTGCAGATTGAAGTCAAAGGTATGACACTCAAATCTACCTCTACCGGCTTACGTACCAAGGTTATAGGACCAAGAGAACATGTCAGCACCATTATCAAACTAATCTGTTTCGATCTTATACTATCGTAAATAAATACAAAGAAAAATAAAGGAAATACTATGTGCGTAAGGTTCAGATTGAAGTCAAAGGTACGACATTCAAATCTACCTTTACAGGCTGACGCACCAAGGTTTTAGGACCTGGAAAGCTTGTCAGCACCATTACCACACTAATCTGTTTCGATCGTATACTATCGTAAATAAATACAAAGAAAAAAGAAGGAAATACTATGTTCGAAGCTGAAGATTGAAGTCAAAGTAATGACACTCAAATCTACCTTTACCGGCTTACATACCAAGGTTTTAGGACAAAGCAAACATGTCTACACCATTACCACATTAATCTGTTTCAATCGTACATAATCGTAACCAATACAAAGAAAAAAGAAGGAAATACTATGTGCGTCAGGATCAAATTGAAGTCAAAGGTAAGACATTCAAATCTACCTTTACTGGCATGCGTACCAAGGTTTTACGACAAGGGGGACATGTCGACCCCATTATCACACCAATTGGTTTCGATCATATATTATCATGAATTAATACAATGGAAAAAGCATGAAATACTTTGTGCGTAAGCTGCAGATTGAAGTCAAAGGTATCACATCCAAATCTACCTTTACCGGCTTACGCACCAAGGTTTGAGGACCTGGCGATCATGTCAGCACCATTGCCACACTAATCTGTTTCGATCTGATATTATCGTAAATCAATAAAAAGAAAAAAGAAGGAAAAACTATTTGCGCAAGCTAAACATTGAAATCAAAGTTATGACACTCAAATCTACCTCTACCGCCTTACGTACCAAGGTTTTAGGACCAAGAGAATATGTCAGCACCATTACCACACTAATCTGTTTCGATCTTGTATTATCGTAAATAAATACAAAGAAAAATAAAGAAAATACTATGTGTGAAAGGTTCAGATTAGAATCAAAGGTATGACATTCAAATTTACCTTTACCGGCTGACGCACCAAGGTTTTAGGACCTCGCAAACTTGTCAGCACCATTACCACACTAATCTGTTTAGATCGTATACTATCGTAAATAAATACAAAGAAAAAAGGTGGAAATACTATGTGCGTAAGCTGAATATTAAAGTCAGAATATGACACTCAAATCTACCTTAAACCGCTTACCTACCAAGGTTTTAGGCCCTGGAGAACAGGTCAGCACCATTACCACACTAATCTGTTTCGATTGTATACTATCGTAAATAAATACAAAGAAAAAAGAAGGAAATACTATGTGTGTAAGCTGCAGATTGAAGTCAAAGGTATGACATTCAAATCTACCTTTACCAGCTTACGTACCAAGGTTTTAGGACCAAGAGAATATGTCAGCACCATTACCAAAATAATCTGTTTCGATCTTATATTATCGTAAAGAAATACAAAGAAAAAAGAAGGAAATACTATGTGTGTAAGCTGAAGATTGAAGTCAAAGTTATGACACTCAAATCTATCTTTACCTGCTGACGTACGAAGGTTTTAGGACCAATCGTACATGTCTGCACCACTACCACACTAATCTGTCTAGAGCAAATATTATTGTAATCAATACAAAGAAAAATGTAGGAAATACTATGTGCGTCAGGTTTAAATTGAAGTCAAAGGTATGACATTCAAATCTACCTTTACCAGCTTACGTACCAAGGTTTTAGGACAAGGGGGACATGTCGGCACCATTACCACACCAATTGGTTTCGATCATATATTATCTTAAATCAATACAAAGAAAAAAGAAGGAAATACTATGTGCGTAATCTACTGATTGAAGTCTATGGCATCACATCCAAATCTACCTTTACCGGCTTACATACCAAGGTTTTAGGACCAGGCGAACATGTCCACACCACTACCACACTAATCTGTTTAGATCGTATATTATCTTAAATCAATACAAAGAACAAAGAAGGAAATACTATGTGGGAAAGCCAAAAATTGAAGTCAAAGGTATGACATTCAAATATACCTTTACCGGCTTACGTACCAAGGTTTTAAGACCAAGAGAATATGTCAGCACCACTACCACACTAATATGTTTCGATCCTATATTATCGTAAATCAATACAAAGAAAAATAAAGGATATACTATGTGCGTAAGATTCAGATTGAAGTCAAAGGTATGACATTCAAATCTACCTTTACCAGCTTACCTACCAAGGTTTTAGGACCAAGCGAACATGTCTACACCATTACCACATTAATCTGTTTCGATCGTACATTATCGCTACCAATACAAAGAAAAAAGAAAGAAATACTATGTGCGTCAGGTTCAGATTGAAGTGAAAGGTATGACATTAAAATCTACCTTTGCCGGCTTACGCACCAAGGTTTTAGGCCCAGGCGAACATGTCGGCATCATTACCACACTAATCTGTTTCGATGGTATATTATCGTAAATATATACAAAGAAAAAAGAGGGAAATACTATGTGGGTAAGCTGCAGATTGAAGTCAAAGATATGACACTCAAATCTACCTCTACCGGCTTACGTACCAAGGTTTTAGGACCAAGAGAATATGTCAGCACCATTACCACACTAATCTGTTTCGATTGTATACTATCGTAAATAAATACAAAGAAAAAAGAAGGAAATACTATGTGTGTAAGCTGCAGATTGAAGTCAAAGGTATGACATTCAAATCTACCTTTACCAGCTTACGTACCAAGGTTTTAGGACCAAGAGAATATGTCAGCACCATTACCAAAATAATCTGTTTCGATCTTATATTATCGTAAAGAAATACAAAGAAAAAAGAAGGAAATACTATGTGTGTAAGCTGAAGATTGAAGTCAAAGTTATGACACTCAAATCTATCTTTACCTGCTGACGTACGAAGGTTTTAGGACCAATCGTACATGTCTGCACCACTACCACACTAATCTGTCTAGAGCAAATATTATTGTAATCAATACAAAGAAAAATGTAGGAAATACTATGTGCGTCAGGTTTAAATTGAAGTCAAAGGTATGACATTCAAATCTACCTTTACCAGCTTACGTACCAAGGTTTTAGGACAAGGGGGACATGTCGGCACCATTACCACACCAATTGGTTTCGATCATATATTATCTTAAATCAATACAAAGAAAAAAGAAGGAAATACTATGTGCGTAATCTACTGATTGAAGTCTATGGCATCACATCCAAATCTACCTTTACCGGCTTACATACCAAGGTTTTAGGACCAGGCGAACATGTCCACACCACTACCACACTAATCTGTTTAGATCGTATATTATCTTAAATCAATACAAAGAACAAAGAAGGAAATACTATGTGGGAAAGCCAAAAATTGAAGTCAAAGGTATGACATTCAAATATACCTTTACCGGCTTACGTACCAAGGTTTTAAGACCAAGAGAATATGTCAGCACCACTACCACACTAATATGTTTCGATCCTATATTATCGTAAATCAATACAAAGAAAAATAAAGGATATACTATGTGCGTAAGATTCAGATTGAAGTCAAAGGTATGACATTCAAATCTACCTTTACCAGCTTACCTACCAAGGTTTTAGGACCAAGCGAACATGTCTACACCATTACCACATTAATCTGTTTCGATCGTACATTATCGCTACCAATACAAAGAAAAAAGAAAGAAATACTATGTGCGTCAGGTTCAGATTGAAGTGAAAGGTATGACATTAAAATCTACCTTTGCCGGCTTACGCACCAAGGTTTTAGGCCCAGGCGAACATGTCGGCATCATTACCACACTAATCTGTTTCGATGGTATATTATCGTAAATATATACAAAGAAAAAAGAGGGAAATACTATGTGGGTAAGCTGCAGATTGAAGTCAAAGATATGACACTCAAATCTACCTCTACCGGCTTACGTACCAAGGTTTTAGGACCAAGAGAATATGTCAGCACCATTACCACACTAATCTGTTTCGATCTTGTATTATCGTAAATAAATACAAAGAAAAATAAAGAAAATACTATTTGCTCAGGTTCAGATTGAAATCAAAGTTATTGTATTTGTGTCTTTTTGCCCAGAACCACTTCCTAGTAGTCAATATCCTATTCCGCAGTTCGAACTCTTTACTCTCCATAAGCTAACCTGTCCCTGTCTAACCTGTATACATATGGAATTACTATTGTCTATATTGCACACGTTCCTCTGTAAAATTTTGACATAGGCTGTATCAGCCCAAATAAATTAAAGGGTCTTCAGCGGGTAACTACTCAACATGTTTCGGAGCCTTTTACCCGTACATGTCTCTCTGAGTAGCGGCTCCTTGTCTAAGCTAAATATTCAGCAAAGACAACCCACATAATAAAGAATAAATAGGAACGTGGCAAATGATGAATTAGCTAAATACATGAAGTTTTGCTTATAAATGCAGAGCTTCGTTATGAAAGAAGAACCCCTGTCAAACAAACCATAATTACTAAATTTGTATAGTACAGGTTCTGATAAGAACAATTTGACTTACCCCTGAACCAATATGTACCCTTTCTGGCTGGACAGTTTATCCCAGTTAAACCACCCGCCAGTGTATAACTGAAGTGGAAACAAGCTGGGGCCTTATATTCAGTCCCAGTGATAGTAAAATAAACAGTTGTAACTAGACCACCTGTACAAACCAAGGGAAATCCCAACAAGGACTGTAACAATGGACATCCTGCACCAGAAATGTAAAACAAACTCTGTGATGACACCTACCCCCCAAACAATTAAGCTCTATTTAACTGCCAACTCTGAGTAAATGTATCAACTTAATGTGTCAGGTTTGTGACATTTAAGAAAATACTGTCAATTTTGAGTAAATGTGCATTTAGGCATGTCAGAAAAGAATGAAAGTCATTAGCATTTATGTCAAAAAACATGTAATCAAAACAGTTTTTCTTAACAGGATTTTGAGTACAATTAGGCAAGCTTGTAACTGTCGTCAGTAGCTGCTTGCTACCTATAGCCCGTGGGGGTTTGACCTAACAGAAAACAAGCTAGCCTAAAATGTCTGAAAGGTGAACATTAAAACAGAATGATGCCAAAAGATAAAGTTAAGTAGCAAAACCGACAAGTCTAAAAACTGTAAATTATTGTAGCCAAACTTTCTAATAATCTTTGGATATTAACAGCTAAATTATAGGAAAGTCAGAAAAGAATGAAAGTCATTATTTGTACTTAAGTCAAGAGAATGCAAAGGAAATGTAATATTTCTTAAACAGATATCAAGCACAATTAGGCGAGCTTGTAACTGTCGTCAGTAGCTGCTTGCTACCTATAGCCCGTGGGGGTTTGACCTAACAGAAAACAAGCTAGCCTAAAATGTCTGAAAGGTGAACATTAAAACAGAATGATGCCAAAAGATAAAATTAAGTAGCAAAACCGACAAGTCTAAAAACTGTAAATTATTGTAGCCAAACTTTCTAATAATCTTTGGATATTAACAGCTAAATTATAGGACAAGTCAGAAAAGAATGAAAGTCATTATTTGTACTTAAGTCAAGAGAATGCAACGAAAATGTAATATTTCTTAAACAGATATCGAGCACAATTAGGCAAGCTTGTAACTGTCGTCAGTAGCTGCTTGCTACACTCAAATCTACATTAAACGGCTTACCTACCAAGGTTTTAGGTTTTGGCGAACAGGTCAGGACCATTACCACTCTAATCTGTTTCGATCTTATATTATCGTAAATCAATACAAAGAAAAAAGAAGGAAACACTATGTGCGTCAGGTTCAGATTGAAGTCAAAGGCATGACATTCAAATGTACCTTTGCCGTCTTATGTACCAAGGTTTTAAAACCAGGCGAACATTTCCGAAACATTACTACACTAATCTGTTTCAATTGTATATTATAGTAAATCAATACAAAGAAAAAAGAAGGAAATACTATGTGCGTAAGCTGAAGATTGAAGTGAAAGTAATGACACTCAAATCTACCTTTACCGGCTTACATACCAAGGTTTTAGGAAAAAGCAAACATGTCTACACCATTACCACATTAATCTGTTTCGATCGTACATAATCGTAACCAATACAAAGAAAAAAGAAGGAAATACTATGTGCGTCAGGTTCAAATTGAAGTCAAAGGTAAGACATTCAAATCTACCTTTACTGGCATGCGTACCAAGGTTTTACGACAAGGGGGACATGTCGCCCCCATTATCACACCAATTGGTTTCGATCATATATTATCATGAATTAATACAATGGAAAAAGAATGAAATACTTTGTGTGTAAGCTGCAGATTGAAGTCAAAGGTATCACATCCAAATCTACCTTTACTGGCTTACGCACCAAGGTTTGAGGACCTGGCGAACATGTCAGCACCATTGCCACACTAATCTGTTTCGATCTGATATTATCGTAAATCAATAAAAAGGAAAAAAGAAGGAAATACTATTTGCGCAAGCTAAAGATTGAAATCAAAGTTATGACACTCAAATCTACCTTTAACGGCTTACGTACTTAGGTTTTAGGACCAAGCGAACATGTCTACACCATTACCACATTAATCTGTTTCACTGGTATATTATCGCAACCAATACAAAGAAAAAAGAGAGAAAGACTATGTGCATCAGGTTCAGATTGAAGTGAAAGGTATGACATTCAAATCTACCTTTGCCGGCTTACGCACCAAGGTTTTAGGCCCAGGCGAACATGTCGGCATCATTACCTTATTAATCTGTTTCGATCGTATATTATCGTAAATATATACAAAGAAAAAAGAAGGAAATACTATGTGTGTAAGCTGCAGATTGAAGTCAAAGGTATCATACTCAAATCTACCTCTACCGGCTTACGTACCAAGGTTTTAGGACCAAGAGAATATGTCAACACCACAACCACCCTAATATGTTTCGATCCTATATTATCCTACATCAATACAAAGAAAAGAGAAGGAAATACTATGTGCATCAGGTTCAAATTGAAGTCAAGGGTATGACATTGAAATCTACCTTTACCGGCTTGCGTACAAAGGTTTTACGACAAGGGGGACATGTCGCCCCCATTATCACACCAGTTGGTTTCAATCATATATTATCATGAATTAATACAGCAGAAATAGAATGAAATACTTTGTGCGTAATCTGCAGATTGAAGTCAAAGGTATCACATCCAAATCTACCTTTACCGGCTTACGCACCAAAGTTTGAGGACCTGGCGAACATGTCAGCACCATTGCCACACTAATCTGTTTCAATCTGATATTATCGTAAATCAATAAAAAGAAAAAAGAAGGAAATACTATTTGCGCAAGCTAAAGATTGAAATCAAAGTTATGACACTCAAATCTACCTTTACCGGCTTACATACTTAAATTTTAGGACCAAGCAAACATGTCTACACCATTACCACATTAATCTGTTTCGATCGTACATAATCGTAACCAATACAAAGAAAAAAGAAGGAAATACTATGTGCGTCAAGTTCAAATTGAAGTCAAAGGTAAGACATTCAAATCTACCTTTACTGGTATGCGTACCAAGGTTTTACGACAAGGGGGACATGTCGCCCCTATTATCACACCAATTGGTTTCGATCATATATTATCATGAATTAATACAACGGAAAAAGAATGAAATACTATATGCGTAATCTGCATATTGAAGTCAAGGGCATCACATCCAAATCTACCTTTACCAGCTTACGGACCAAGGTTTTAGGACCTGAAGAATATGTCAACACCATTACCACACTAATCTGCTTCGATCTTGTATTGTCTTAAATCAATACAAAGAAAAAAGAAGGAAATACTATGTGAGCAAGCTAAAGATTGAAGTCAAAGTTATGACACTCAAATCTACCTTAACCGGCTTACGTACCAAGGTTTTAGGACCAAGTGAACATGTCTACACCATTACCACATTAATCTGTTTTGATCGTACATTATCTTAACCAATACAAAGAAAAGAGAAGGAAATACTATGTGCGTCAGGTTCAGATTGAAGTGAAAGGTATGACATTCAAATCTACCTTTGCTGGCTTACGTACCAAGAATTTAGGACCAGGCGAATATGTCCGCACCATTACTACACTAATCTGTTTCGATCGTATATTATTGTAAATCAATACAAAGAAAAAATAAAGGAAATACTATGTGCGTAAGGTTCAGATTGAAGTCAAAGGTATGATATTCAAATCTACCTTTACCTGCTTATGTACCAAGGTTTTAGGAACAGGCGAACATGTCGGCACCATTACTAAACTAATCTGTTTCGATCGTATATTATCATAAATCAGTACAAAGAAAAAAGAAGAAAATACTATGTGCGAAAGCTAAAAATTAAAGTCAAAGGTATGACATTCAAATCTACCTTTACCGGCTTACGTACCAATTTTTTAAGACCAAAAGAATATGTCAGCACCACTACCACATTAATATGTTTCGATCCTATATTATCGTAAATCTGTACAAAGAAAAATAACGGAAATACTATGTGCGTAAGCTGCACATTGAAGTCAAAGGTATCATACTCAAATCTACCTTTACCGGCCCAAGTACCAAGGTTTTAGGACCAAGACAATATGTCAGCACCACTACCCAACTAATCTGTTTCGATCTTATATTATCGTAAATAAATACAAAGAAAAAAAAAGGAAATACTATGTGCGTAATCTACAGATTGAAGTCAAAGGCATCACATCCAAATCTACCTTTACCGGCTTACATATCAAGGTTTTAGGACAAGGCGAACATGTCCACACCACTACCACACTAATCTGTTTAGATCATATATTATCGTAAATAAGTACAAAGAAAAAATAAGGAAATACTATGTGCGCAAGCTGAAGATTGAAGTCAAAGTTATGACACTCAAATCTACCTTTACCGGCTTACACACCAAGGTTTTAGGACAACGCGAACATGTCTGCACCATTACCACATTAATCTGTTTAGAACGTACATAATCGTAAACAATACAAAGAAAAAAGAAGGAAATACTATGTGCATCAGGTTCAAATTGAAGTCAAGAGTATGACATTGATATCAACCTTTACCGGCTTGCGTACAAAGGTTTTACGACAAGGGGGACATGTCGCCCCCATTATCACACCAATTGGTTTCAATCATATATTATCATGAGATAATACAACGGAAATAGAATGAAATACTTTGCGCGTAATCTACAGATTGAAGTCAAAGGTATCACTTCCAAATCTACCTTTACCGGCTTACGCACCAAGGTTTTAGGACCTGGCGAACATGTCAGCACCATTGCCACCCTAATCTGTTTCGATCTGATATTATCGTAAATCAATAAAAAGAAAAAAGAAGGAAATACTATTTGTGCAAGCTAAAGATTGAAATCAAAGTTATGACACTCAAATCTACTTTTACCGGCTTACGTACTTAGGTTTTAGGACCAAGCGAACATGTCTACAGAATTAACACATTAATCTGTTTCACTCTTATATTATCGCAACCAATACAAAGAAAAAAGAAGGAAATACTATGTGCGCAAGCTGCAGATTGAAGTCAAAGGTATGACACTCAAATCTACCGCTACCGGTTTACGTACCAAGGTTTTAGGACCAAGAGAATATGTCAGCACCAATACCACACTAATCTGTTTCGATCTTGTATTATCGTAAACAAAAACAAAGAAAAATAAAGAAAATACTATGTGCGTCAGTTTCAGATTGAAATGAAAGGTATGACATTCAAATCTACCTTTACCGGCTTACCCACCAAGGTTTTAGGACCTCGCAAACTTGTGAGCACCATTACCACACTAATCTGTTTAGATGGTATACTGTCGTAAATAAATACAAAGAAAAAAGAAGGAAATACTATGTGCGTAAGCTGAAGATTGAAGTCAAAGCTATGACACTCAAATCTACCTTAAACGGCTTACATACCAAGGTTTTAGGATCTGGCGAACAGGTCAACACCATTACCACACTAATCGGTTTAGATCTTATATTATCGTAAATCAATACAAAGAAAAAAGAAGGAATACTATGTGTGTCAGGTTCAGATTGAATTCAAAGGCATGACATTCAAATCTACCTATAGTGGCTTACGTAGCAAGGTTTTACGACAAGGGGGACATGTCGCCCCCATTATCACACCAATTGGTTTCGATCATATATTATCATGAATTAATACAATGGAAAAAGAATGAAATACTTTGTGCGTAAGCTGCAGATTGAAGTCAAAGGTATCACATCCAAATCTACCTTTACCGGCTTATGCACCAAGGTTTGAGGACCTGGCGAACATGTCAGCACCATTGCCACACTAATCTGTTTCAATCTGATATTATCGTAAATCAATAAAAAGAAAAAAGAACGAAATACTATGTGCGCAAGCTTAAGATTGAAATCAAAGTTATGACACTCAAATCTACCTTTACAGGCTGACGTACTTAGGTTTTAGGACCAAGCAAACATGTTTACACCATTACCACATTAATCTGTTTCACTCGTATATTATCGCAACCAATACAAAGAAAAAAAAAGAAATACTATGTGCGTCAGGTTCAGATTGAAGTGAAAGGTATGACATTCAAATCTACCTTTGCCGGCTTGCGCACCAAGGTTTTAGGCCCAGGCGAACATGTCGGCATCATTACCACACTAATCTGTTTCGATCGTATATTATCGTAAATATATACAAAGAAAAAAGAAGGAAATACTATGTGTGTAAGCTGCAGATTGAAGTCAAAGGTATCATACTCAAATCTACCTCTACCGGCTTACGTACCAAGGTTTTAGGACCAAGAGAATATGTCAGCACCATTACCACACTAATCTGTTTCGATCTTGTATTATCGTAAATAAATACAAAGAAAGCAGAAGGAAATACTATGTGCGTAAGCTGAAGATTGAAATCAAAGTTATGACACTCAAATCTACCTTAAAAGGGCCTACTTACCAAGGTTTTAGGACTTGGCGAACAGGTCAGCACCATTACCACACTACTCTGTTCCGATCTTATATTATCGTAAATCAATACAAAGAAAAAAGAAGGAAATACTATGTGCAGTAGCTGAAGATTGAAGTCAAAGGCATGACATTCAAATCTACCTTTGCCGGATTATGTACCAAGGTTTTAAAACCAGGCGAACATTTCCGAAACATTACTACACTTATCTGTTTCGATCTGATATTATCGTAAATCAATACAAAGAAAAAAGAAGGAAATACTATGTGCGTAAGCTGCAGATTGAAGTCAAAGGTATGACACTCAAATCTACCTCTACCGGCTTAAGTACCAAGGTTATAGGACCAAGAGAACATGTCAGCACCATTATCAAACTAATCTGTTTCGATTTTATACTGTCGTAAATAAATACAAAGAAAAATAAAGGAAATACTATGTGCTTAATCTACAGATTGAAGTCAAAGGTATGACATTCAAATCTACCTTTACAGGCTGACGCACCAAGGTTTTAGGACCAAGAGAATATGTCAGCACCACTACCACACTAATCTGTTTCGATCTTGTATTATCGTAAATAAATACAAAGAAAAATAAATAAAATACTATGTGCGTCAGGTTCAGATTAAAATCAAAGGTATGAAATTCAAATATACCTTTGCCGGCTTGCACACCAAGGTTTTAGGCCCAGGCGAACATGTCGGCATCATTACCACACTAATCTGTTTCGATCATATATTATCGTAAATATATTCAAAGAAAAATAAAGAAAATACTATGTGCGTCAGGTTCAGATTGAAATCAAAGGCATGACATTCAAATCTACCTTTACAGGCTGACGCACCAAGGTTTAAGGACCTGGCAAACTTGTCAGCACCATTACCACACTAATCTGTTTAGATCGTATACTATCGTAAATAAATACAAATAAAAATAAAGGAAATACTATGTGCGTAATCTACAGATTGAAGTTAAAGATATGACACTCAAATCTACCTCTTCCGGCTTACGTACCAAGGTTTTAGGACCAAGAGAATATGTCAGCACCACTACCACACTAATCTGTTTCGATCTTGTATTATCGTAAATAAATACATAGAAAAATAAATAAAATACTATGTGCGTCAGGTTCAGATTGAAATCAAAGGTATGACATTCAAATCTACCTTTACCGGCTGACGCACCAATGTTTTAGGACCTGGCGAACAGGTCATCACCATTACCACACTAATCTGTTTCGATCTTATGTTATCGTAACCAATACAAAGAAAAAAGAAGGAAATACTATGTGCATCAGGTTCAGATTGAATTCAAAGGCATGACATTCAAATCTACCTTTGCATGCTTACGTACCAAGGTTTCAAAACCAGGCGAACATGTCCGAACCATTACTACGCTAATCTGTTTCAATCGTATCGCTTACGTACCAAGGTTATAGGACCAAGAGAATATGTCAGCACCATTACCACACTAATCTGATAAGATCGTATATTATCGTATATAAATACAAAGAAAAAAGAAGGAAATACTATGTGCGTAAAGATCAGATTGAAGTCAAAGGTATGACATTCAAATCTACCTTTTCCAGCTTAGGCACCAAGGTTTAAGGACCTCGCAAACTTGTCAGCACCATTACCACACTAATCTGTTTAGATCGTATACTATCGTAAATAAATACAAAGAAAAAAGAAGGAAATACTATGTGCGTAAGATGAAGATTGAAATCAAAGTTATGACACTCAAATCTACCTTAAACGGCTTACCTACCAAGGTTTTAGGACTTGGATAACAGGTCAGCACCATTACCACACTAATCTGTTTCGATCTTATATTATCGTAAATCAAAACACAGAAAAAAGAAGGAAATACTATGTGCATCAGGTTCAGATTGAAGTCAAAGGCATGACATTCAAATGTACCTTTGCCGTTTTATGTACCAAGGTTTTTAAACCAGGCGAACATTTTCGAAACATTACTACACTAATCTGTTTCGATCGAATATTATCCTAAATCAATACAAAGAAAAAAGAAGGAAATACTATGTGCGTAAGCTAAAAATTAAAGTCAAAGGTATGACATTCAAATCTACCTTTACCGGTTTACATACCAAGGTTTTAGGACAAAGCGAAAATGTCTACACCATTACCACATTAATCTGTTTCGATCGTACATAATCGTAACCAATACAAAGAATAAAGAAGGAAATACTATGTGTGTAAGCTGCAGATTGAAGTCAAAGGTATCATACTCAAATCTACCTCTACCGGCTTATGTACCAATTTTTTAAGACCAAAAGAATATGTCAGCACCACTACCACATTAATATGTTTCGATCCTATATTATCGTAAATCTGTACAAAGAAAAATAACGGAAATACTATGTGCGTAAGCTGCACATTGAAGTCAAAGGTATCATACTCAAATCTACCTTTACCGGCCCAAGTACCAAGGTTTTAGGACCAAGACAATATGTCAGCACCACTACCCAACTAATCTGTTTCGATCTTATATTATCGTAAATAAATACAAAGAAAAAAAAAGGAAATACTATGTGCGTAATCTACAGATTGAAGTCAAAGGCATCACATCCAAATCTACCTTTACCGGCTTACATATCAAGGTTTTAGGACAAGGCGAACATGTCCACACCACTACCACACTAATCTGTTTAGATCATATATTATCGTAAATAAGTACAAAGAAAAAATAAGGAAATACTATGTGCGCAAGCTGAAGATTGAAGTCAAAGTTATGACACTCAAATCTACCTTTACCGGCTTACACACCAAGGTTTTAGGACAACGCGAACATGTCTGCACCATTACCACATTAATCTGTTTAGAACGTACATAATCGTAAACAATACAAAGAAAAAAGAAGGAAATACTATGTGCATCAGGTTCAAATTGAAGTCAAGAGTATGACATTGATATCAACCTTTACCGGCTTGCGTACAAAGGTTTTACGACAAGGGGGACATGTCGCCCCCATTATCACACCAATTGGTTTCAATCATATATTATCATGAGATAATACAACGGAAATAGAATGAAATACTTTGCGCGTAATCTACAGATTGAAGTCAAAGGTATCACTTCCAAATCTACCTTTACCGGCTTACGCACCAAGGTTTTAGGACCTGGCGAACATGTCAGCACCATTGCCACCCTAATCTGTTTCGATCTGATATTATCGTAAATCAATAAAAAGAAAAAAGAAGGAAATACTATTTGTGCAAGCTAAAGATTGAAATCAAAGTTATGACACTCAAATCTACTTTTACCGGCTTACGTACTTAGGTTTTAGGACCAAGCGAACATGTCTACAGAATTAACACATTAATCTGTTTCACTCTTATATTATCGCAACCAATACAAAGAAAAAAGAAGGAAATACTATGTGCGCAAGCTGCAGATTGAAGTCAAAGGTATGACACTCAAATCTACCGCTACCGGTTTACGTACCAAGGTTTTAGGACCAAGAGAATATGTCAGCACCAATACCACACTAATCTGTTTCGATCTTGTATTATCGTAAACAAAAACAAAGAAAAATAAAGAAAATACTATGTGCGTCAGTTTCAGATTGAAATGAAAGGTATGACATTCAAATCTACCTTTACCGGCTTACCCACCAAGGTTTTAGGACCTCGCAAACTTGTGAGCACCATTACCACACTAATCTGTTTAGATGGTATACTGTCGTAAATAAATACAAAGAAAAAAGAAGGAAATACTATGTGCGTAAGCTGAAGATTGAAGTCAAAGCTATGACACTCAAATCTACCTTAAACGGCTTACATACCAAGGTTTTAGGATCTGGCGAACAGGTCAACACCATTACCACACTAATCGGTTTAGATCTTATATTATCGTAAATCAATACAAAGAAAAAAGAAGGAATACTATGTGTGTCAGGTTCAGATTGAATTCAAAGGCATGACATTCAAATCTACCTATAGTGGCTTACGTAGCAAGGTTTTACGACAAGGGGGACATGTCGCCCCCATTATCACACCAATTGGTTTCGATCATATATTATCATGAATTAATACAATGGAAAAAGAATGAAATACTTTGTGCGTAAGCTGCAGATTGAAGTCAAAGGTATCACATCCAAATCTACCTTTACCGGCTTATGCACCAAGGTTTGAGGACCTGGCGAACATGTCAGCACCATTGCCACACTAATCTGTTTCAATCTGATATTATCGTAAATCAATAAAAAGAAAAAAGAACGAAATACTATGTGCGCAAGCTTAAGATTGAAATCAAAGTTATGACACTCAAATCTACCTTTACAGGCTGACGTACTTAGGTTTTAGGACCAAGCAAACATGTTTACACCATTACCACATTAATCTGTTTCACTCGTATATTATCGCAACCAATACAAAGAAAAAAAAAGAAATACTATGTGCGTCAGGTTCAGATTGAAGTGAAAGGTATGACATTCAAATCTACCTTTGCCGGCTTGCGCACCAAGGTTTTAGGCCCAGGCGAACATGTCGGCATCATTACCACACTAATCTGTTTCGATCGTATATTATCGTAAATATATACAAAGAAAAAAGAAGGAAATACTATGTGTGTAAGCTGCAGATTGAAGTCAAAGGTATCATACTCAAATCTACCTCTACCGGCTTACGTACCAAGGTTTTAGGACCAAGAGAATATGTCAGCACCATTACCACACTAATCTGTTTCGATCTTGTATTATCGTAAATAAATACAAAGAAAGCAGAAGGAAATACTATGTGCGTAAGCTGAAGATTGAAATCAAAGTTATGACACTCAAATCTACCTTAAAAGGGCCTACTTACCAAGGTTTTAGGACTTGGCGAACAGGTCAGCACCATTACCACACTACTCTGTTCCGATCTTATATTATCGTAAATCAATACAAAGAAAAAAGAAGGAAATACTATGTGCAGTAGCTGAAGATTGAAGTCAAAGGCATGACATTCAAATCTACCTTTGCCGGATTATGTACCAAGGTTTTAAAACCAGGCGAACATTTCCGAAACATTACTACACTTATCTGTTTCGATCTGATATTATCGTAAATCAATACAAAGAAAAAAGAAGGAAATACTATGTGCGTAAGCTGCAGATTGAAGTCAAAGGTATGACACTCAAATCTACCTCTACCGGCTTAAGTACCAAGGTTATAGGACCAAGAGAACATGTCAGCACCATTATCAAACTAATCTGTTTCGATTTTATACTGTCGTAAATAAATACAAAGAAAAATAAAGGAAATACTATGTGCTTAATCTACAGATTGAAGTCAAAGGTATGACATTCAAATCTACCTTTACAGGCTGACGCACCAAGGTTTTAGGACCAAGAGAATATGTCAGCACCACTACCACACTAATCTGTTTCGATCTTGTATTATCGTAAATAAATACAAAGAAAAATAAATAAAATACTATGTGCGTCAGGTTCAGATTAAAATCAAAGGTATGAAATTCAAATATACCTTTGCCGGCTTGCACACCAAGGTTTTAGGCCCAGGCGAACATGTCGGCATCATTACCACACTAATCTGTTTCGATCATATATTATCGTAAATATATTCAAAGAAAAATAAAGAAAATACTATGTGCGTCAGGTTCAGATTGAAATCAAAGGCATGACATTCAAATCTACCTTTACAGGCTGACGCACCAAGGTTTAAGGACCTGGCAAACTTGTCAGCACCATTACCACACTAATCTGTTTAGATCGTATACTATCGTAAATAAATACAAATAAAAATAAAGGAAATACTATGTGCGTAATCTACAGATTGAAGTTAAAGATATGACACTCAAATCTACCTCTTCCGGCTTACGTACCAAGGTTTTAGGACCAAGAGAATATGTCAGCACCACTACCACACTAATCTGTTTCGATCTTGTATTATCGTAAATAAATACATAGAAAAATAAATAAAATACTATGTGCGTCAGGTTCAGATTGAAATCAAAGGTATGACATTCAAATCTACCTTTACCGGCTGACGCACCAATGTTTTAGGACCTGGCGAACAGGTCATCACCATTACCACACTAATCTGTTTCGATCTTATGTTATCGTAACCAATACAAAGAAAAAAGAAGGAAATACTATGTGCATCAGGTTCAGATTGAATTCAAAGGCATGACATTCAAATCTACCTTTGCATGCTTACGTACCAAGGTTTCAAAACCAGGCGAACATGTCCGAACCATTACTACGCTAATCTGTTTCAATCGTATCGCTTACGTACCAAGGTTATAGGACCAAGAGAATATGTCAGCACCATTACCACACTAATCTGATAAGATCGTATATTATCGTATATAAATACAAAGAAAAAAGAAGGAAATACTATGTGCGTAAAGATCAGATTGAAGTCAAAGGTATGACATTCAAATCTACCTTTTCCAGCTTAGGCACCAAGGTTTAAGGACCTCGCAAACTTGTCAGCACCATTACCACACTAATCTGTTTAGATCGTATACTATCGTAAATAAATACAAAGAAAAAAGAAGGAAATACTATGTGCGTAAGATGAAGATTGAAATCAAAGTTATGACACTCAAATCTACCTTAAACGGCTTACCTACCAAGGTTTTAGGACTTGGATAACAGGTCAGCACCATTACCACACTAATCTGTTTCGATCTTATATTATCGTAAATCAAAACACAGAAAAAAGAAGGAAATACTATGTGCATCAGGTTCAGATTGAAGTCAAAGGCATGACATTCAAATGTACCTTTGCCGTTTTATGTACCAAGGTTTTTAAACCAGGCGAACATTTTCGAAACATTACTACACTAATCTGTTTCGATCGAATATTATCCTAAATCAATACAAAGAAAAAAGAAGGAAATACTATGTGCGTAAGCTAAAAATTAAAGTCAAAGGTATGACATTCAAATCTACCTTTACCGGTTTACATACCAAGGTTTTAGGACAAAGCGAAAATGTCTACACCATTACCACATTAATCTGTTTCGATCGTACATAATCGTAACCAATACAAAGAATAAAGAAGGAAATACTATGTGTGTAAGCTGCAGATTGAAGTCAAAGGTATCATACTCAAATCTACCTCTACCGGCTTATGTACCAATTTTTTAAGACCAAAAGAATATGTCAGCACCACTACCACATTAATATGTTTCGATCCTATATTATCGTAAATCTGTACAAAGAAAAATAACGGAAATACTATGTGCGTAAGCTGCACATTGAAGTCAAAGGTATCATACTCAAATCTACCTTTACCGGCCCAAGTACCAAGGTTTTAGGACCAAGACAATATGTCAGCACCACTACCCAACTAATCTGTTTCGATCTTATATTATCGTAAATAAATACAAAGAAAAAAAAAGGAAATACTATGTGCGTAATCTACAGATTGAAGTCAAAGGCATCACATCCAAATCTACCTTTACCGGCTTACATATCAAGGTTTTAGGACAAGGCGAACATGTCCACACCACTACCACACTAATCTGTTTAGATCATATATTATCGTAAATAAGTACAAAGAAAAAATAAGGAAATACTATGTGCGCAAGCTGAAGATTGAAGTCAAAGTTATGACACTCAAATCTACCTTTACCGGCTTACACACCAAGGTTTTAGGACAACGCGAACATGTCTGCACCATTACCACATTAATCTGTTTAGAACGTACATAATCGTAAACAATACAAAGAAAAAAGAAGGAAATACTATGTGCATCAGGTTCAAATTGAAGTCAAGAGTATGACATTGATATCAACCTTTACCGGCTTGCGTACAAAGGTTTTACGACAAGGGGGACATGTCGCCCCCATTATCACACCAATTGGTTTCAATCATATATTATCATGAGATAATACAACGGAAATAGAATGAAATACTTTGCGCGTAATCTACAGATTGAAGTCAAAGGTATCACTTCCAAATCTACCTTTACCGGCTTACGCACCAAGGTTTTAGGACCTGGCGAACATGTCAGCACCATTGCCACCCTAATCTGTTTCGATCTGATATTATCGTAAATCAATAAAAAGAAAAAAGAAGGAAATACTATTTGTGCAAGCTAAAGATTGAAATCAAAGTTATGACACTCAAATCTACTTTTACCGGCTTACGTACTTAGGTTTTAGGACCAAGCGAACATGTCTACAGAATTAACACATTAATCTGTTTCACTCTTATATTATCGCAACCAATACAAAGAAAAAAGAAGGAAATACTATGTGCGCAAGCTGCAGATTGAAGTCAAAGGTATGACACTCAAATCTACCGCTACCGGTTTACGTACCAAGGTTTTAGGACCAAGAGAATATGTCAGCACCAATACCACACTAATCTGTTTCGATCTTGTATTATCGTAAACAAAAACAAAGAAAAATAAAGAAAATACTATGTGCGTCAGTTTCAGATTGAAATGAAAGGTATGACATTCAAATCTACCTTTACCGGCTTACCCACCAAGGTTTTAGGACCTCGCAAACTTGTGAGCACCATTACCACACTAATCTGTTTAGATGGTATACTGTCGTAAATAAATACAAAGAAAAAAGAAGGAAATACTATGTGCGTAAGCTGAAGATTGAAGTCAAAGCTATGACACTCAAATCTACCTTAAACGGCTTACATACCAAGGTTTTAGGATCTGGCGAACAGGTCAACACCATTACCACACTAATCGGTTTAGATCTTATATTATCGTAAATCAATACAAAGAAAAAAGAAGGAATACTATGTGTGTCAGGTTCAGATTGAATTCAAAGGCATGACATTCAAATCTACCTATAGTGGCTTACGTAGCAAGGTTTTACGACAAGGGGGACATGTCGCCCCCATTATCACACCAATTGGTTTCGATCATATATTATCATGAATTAATACAATGGAAAAAGAATGAAATACTTTGTGCGTAAGCTGCAGATTGAAGTCAAAGGTATCACATCCAAATCTACCTTTACCGGCTTATGCACCAAGGTTTGAGGACCTGGCGAACATGTCAGCACCATTGCCACACTAATCTGTTTCAATCTGATATTATCGTAAATCAATAAAAAGAAAAAAGAACGAAATACTATGTGCGCAAGCTTAAGATTGAAATCAAAGTTATGACACTCAAATCTACCTTTACAGGCTGACGTACTTAGGTTTTAGGACCAAGCAAACATGTTTACACCATTACCACATTAATCTGTTTCACTCGTATATTATCGCAACCAATACAAAGAAAAAAAAAGAAATACTATGTGCGTCAGGTTCAGATTGAAGTGAAAGGTATGACATTCAAATCTACCTTTGCCGGCTTGCGCACCAAGGTTTTAGGCCCAGGCGAACATGTCGGCATCATTACCACACTAA
The DNA here is from genome assembly GCA_964020975.1 of Hermodice carunculata. Lineage (NCBI taxonomy): Eukaryota > Metazoa > Annelida > Polychaeta > Eunicida > Amphinomidae > Hermodice > Hermodice carunculata. The sequence goes on along the minus strand of OZ026624.1, from coordinate 1,017,795 downwards.
TCTGTTTCGATCGTATATTATCGTAAATATATACAAAGAAAAAAGAAGGAAATACTATGTGTGTAAGCTGCAGATTGAAGTCAAAGGTATCATACTCAAATCTACCTCTACCGGCTTACGTACCAAGGTTTTAGGACCAAGAGAATATGTCAGCACCATTACCACACTAATCTGTTTCGATCTTGTATTATCGTAAATAAATACAAAGAAAGCAGAAGGAAATACTATGTGCGTAAGCTGAAGATTGAAATCAAAGTTATGACACTCAAATCTACCTTAAAAGGGCCTACTTACCAAGGTTTTAGGACTTGGCGAACAGGTCAGCACCATTACCACACTACTCTGTTCCGATCTTATATTATCGTAAATCAATACAAAGAAAAAAGAAGGAAATACTATGTGCAGTAGCTGAAGATTGAAGTCAAAGGCATGACATTCAAATCTACCTTTGCCGGATTATGTACCAAGGTTTTAAAACCAGGCGAACATTTCCGAAACATTACTACACTTATCTGTTTCGATCTGATATTATCGTAAATCAATACAAAGAAAAAAGAAGGAAATACTATGTGCGTAAGCTGCAGATTGAAGTCAAAGGTATGACACTCAAATCTACCTCTACCGGCTTAAGTACCAAGGTTATAGGACCAAGAGAACATGTCAGCACCATTATCAAACTAATCTGTTTCGATTTTATACTGTCGTAAATAAATACAAAGAAAAATAAAGGAAATACTATGTGCTTAATCTACAGATTGAAGTCAAAGGTATGACATTCAAATCTACCTTTACAGGCTGACGCACCAAGGTTTTAGGACCAAGAGAATATGTCAGCACCACTACCACACTAATCTGTTTCGATCTTGTATTATCGTAAATAAATACAAAGAAAAATAAATAAAATACTATGTGCGTCAGGTTCAGATTAAAATCAAAGGTATGAAATTCAAATATACCTTTGCCGGCTTGCACACCAAGGTTTTAGGCCCAGGCGAACATGTCGGCATCATTACCACACTAATCTGTTTCGATCATACATTATCGTAAATATATTCAAAGAAAAATAAAGAAAATACTATGTGCGTCAGGTTCAGATTGAAATCAAAGGCATGACATTCAAATCTACCTTTACAGGCTGACGCACCAAGGTTTAAGGACCTGGCAAACTTGTCAGCACCATTACCACACTAATCTGTTTAGATCGTATACTATCGTAAATAAATACAAATAAAAATAAAGGAAATACTATGTGCGTAATCTACAGATTGAAGTTAAAGATATGACACTCAAATCTACCTCTTCCGGCTTACGTACCAAGGTTTTAGGACCAAGAGAATATGTCAGCACCACTACCACACTAATCTGTTTCGATCTTGTATTATCGTAAATAAATACATAGAAAAATAAATAAAATACTATGTGCGTCAGGTTCAGATTGAAATCAAAGGTATGACATTCAAATCTACCTTTACCGGCTGACGCACCAATGTTTTAGGACCTGGCGAACAGGTCATCACCATTACCACACTAATCTGTTTCGATCTTATGTTATCGTAACCAATACAAAGAAAAAAGAAGGAAATACTATGTGCATCAGGTTCAGATTGAATTCAAAGGCATGACATTCAAATCTACCTTTGCATGCTTACGTACCAAGGTTTCAAAACCAGGCGAACATGTCCGAACCATTACTACGCTAATCTGTTTCAATCGTATATTATCGTAAATCAATACAAAGAAAAAAGATGGAAATACTATGTGCGTAAGCTGCAGATTGAAGTCAAAGGTATGACACTCAAATCTACCTCTACCGGCTTACGTACCAAGGTTATAGGACCAAGAGAATATGTCAGCACCATTACCACACTAATCTGATAAGATCGTATATTATCGTATATAAATACAAAGAAAAAAGAAGGAAATACTATGTGCGTAAAGATCAGATTGAAGTCAAAGGTATGACATTCAAATCTACCTTTTCCAGCTTAGGCACCAAGGTTTAAGGACCTCGCAAACTTGTCAGCACCATTACCACACTAATCTGTTTAGATCGTATACTATCGTAAATAAATACAAAGAAAAAAGAAGGAAATACTATGTGCGTAAGATGAAGATTGAAATCAAAGTTATGACACTCAAATCTACCTTAAACGGCTTACCTACCAAGGTTTTAGGACTTGGATAACAGGTCAGCACCATTACCACACTAATCTGTTTCGATCTTATATTATCGTAAATCAAAACACAGAAAAAAGAAGGAAATACTATGTGCATCAGGTTCAGATTGAAGTCAAAGGCATGACATTCAAATGTACCTTTGCCGTTTTATGTACCAAGGTTTTTAAACCAGGCGAACATTTTCGAAACATTACTACACTAATCTGTTTCGATCGAATATTATCCTAAATCAATACAAAGAAAAAAGAAGGAAATACTATGTGCGTAAGCTGAAGATTGAAGTCAAAGTAATGACATTCAAATATACCTTTACCGGTTTACATACCAAGGTTTTAGGACAAAGCGAAAATGTCTACACCATTACCACATTAATCTGTTTCGATCGTACATAATCGTAACCAATACAAAGAAAAAAGAAGGAAATACTATGTGCGTCAGGTTCAAATTGAACTCAAAGGTAATACATTCAAATCTACCTTTACTGGCATGCGATGCAAGGTTTTACGACAAAGGGGACATGTCGCCCCCATTATCACACCAATTGGTTTCAATCATATATTATCATGAATTAATACAATGGAAAAAGAATGAAATACTCTGTGCGTAAGCTGCAGATTGAAGTCAAAGGTATCACATCCAAATCCACCTTTACCGGCTTACGCACCAACGTTTCAGGACCTGGCTAACATGTCAGCACCATTGCCACACTAATCTGTTTCAATCTGATATTATCGTAAATCAATAAAAAGAAAAAAGAAGGAAATACAATTTGCGCAAGCTAAAGATTGAAATCAAAGTTATGACACTCAAATCTACCTTTACCGGCTTACGTACTTAGGTTTTAGGACCAAGCAAACATGTCTGCACCATTACCACATTAATCTGTTTCACTCGTATATTATTGCAACCAATACAAAGAAAAAAAAAAGAAATACTATGTGCGTCAGGTTCAGATTGAAGTGAAAGGTATGACATTCAAATCTACCTTTGCCGGCTTACGCACCAAGGTTTTAGGCCCAGGCGAACATGTCGCCATCATTACCACACTAATCTGTTTCAATCGTATATTATCGTAAATATATACAAAGAATAAAGAAGGAAATACTATGTGTGTAACCTGCAGATTGAAGTCAAAGGTAACATACTCAAATCTACCTCTACCGGCTTACGTACCAAGGTTTTAGGACCAAGAGAATATGTCAACACCATTACCACACTAATCTGTTTCGATCTTGTATTATCGTAAATAAATACAAAGAAAAATAAAGAAAATACTATGTGCGTCAGGTTCAGATTGAAATCAAAGGCATGACATTCAAATCTACCTTTACCAGCTCACGCACCAAGGTTTTAGGACCTTGCAAACTTGTCAGCACCATTACCACACTAATCTGTTTAGATCGTATACTATCGTAAATAAATACAAAGAAAAAAGAAGGAAATACTATGTGCGTAAACTGAAGATTGAAGTCAAAGTAATGACACTCAAATCTATCTTTACCGGCTTACATACCAAGGTTTTAGGACAAAGCAAACCTGTCTACACCATTACCACATTAATCTGTTTCGATCGTACATAATCGTAACCAATACAAAGAAAAAAGAAGGAAATACTATGTGCGTCAGGTTCAAATTGAAGTCAAAGGTAAGACATTCAAATCTTCCTTTACTGGCATGCGTACCAAGGTTTTACGACAAGGGGGACATGTCGCCCCAATTATAACACCAATTTGTTTCGATCATATATTATCATGAATTAATACAATGGAAAAAGAATGAAATACTCTGTGCGTAAGCTGCAGATTGAAGTCAAAGGTATCACATCCAAATCTACCTTTACCGGCTTACGCACCAAGGTTTGAGGACCTGGCGAACATGTCAGCACCATTGCCACACTAATCTGTTTCGATCTGATATTATCGTAAATCAATAAAAAGGAAAAAAGAAGGAAATACTATTTGCGCAAGCTAAAGATAAAAATCAAAGTTATGACACTCAAATCTACCTTTAACGGCTTACGTACTTAGGTTTTAGGACCAAGCAAAAATGTCTACACCATTACCACATTAATCTGTTTCACTGGTATATTATCACAACCAATACAAAGAAAAAAGAGAGAAAGACTATGTGCATCAGGTTCAGATTGAAGTGAAAGGTATGACATTCAAATCTACCTTTGCCGGCTTGCACACCAAGGTTTTAGGCCCAGGCGAACATGTCGGCATCATTACCACACTAATCTGTTTCGATCGTATATTATCGTAAATACATACAAAGAAAAAAGAAGGAAATACTATGTGTGTAAGCTGCAGATTGAAGTCAAAGGTATCATACTCAAATCTACCTCTACCGGCTTACGTACCAAGGTTTTAGGACCAAGAGAATATGTCAACACCACAACCACCCTAATATGTTTCGATCCTATATTATCCTACATCAATACAAAGAAAAGAGAAGGAAATACTATGTGCATCAGGTTCAAATTGAAGACAAGGGTATGACATTGAAATCTACCTTTACCGGCTTGCGTAGAAAGGTTTTACGACAAGGGGGACATGTCGCCCCCATTTTCACACCAGTTGGTTTCAATCATATATTATCATGAATTAATACAGCAGAAATAGAATGAAATACTTTGTGCGTAATCTGCAGATTGAAGTCAAAGGTATCACATCCAAATCTACCTTTACCGGCTTACGCACCAAGGTTTGAGGACCTGGCGAACATGTCAGCACCATTGCCACACTAATCTGTTTCGATCTGATATTATCGTAAATCAATCAAAAGAAAAAAGAAGGATATACTATTTGCGCAAGCTAAAGATTGAAATCAAAGTTATGACACTCAAATCTACCTTTACCGGCTTACGAACTTAAATTTTAGGACCAAGAGAACATGTCTACACCATTACCACATTAATCTGTTTCGATCGTACATAATCGTAACCAATACAAAGAAAAAGGAAGGAAATACTATGTGCGTCAAGTTCAAATTGAAGTCAAAGGTAAGACATTCAAATCTACCTTTACTGGTATGCGTACCAAGGTTTTACGACAAGGGGGACATGTCGCCCCTATTATCACACCAATTGGTTTCGATCATATATTATCATCAATTAATATAACGCAAAAAAGCATGAAATACTCTGTGCGTAAGCTGCACATTGAAGTCAAAGGTATCACATCCAAATCTACCTTAACCGGCTTATGCACTAAGGTTTTAGGACCAGGCGAACATGTCAGCACCATTACTTCACTAATCTTTTTCGATTTGATATTATCGTAAATCAATACAAAGAAAAAAGAAGGAAATACTATGTGCGCAAGCTAAAGATTGAAGTCAAAGTTATGACACTCAAATCTACCTTAACCGGCTTATGCACTTAGGTTTTAGGACTAAGCGAACATGTCTGCACCATTACCACATTAATCTGTTTCACTCGTATATTATCGCAACCAATACAAACAAAAAAAAAGAAGGAAAAACTATGTGCGTCAGGTTCAAATTGAAGTCAAAGGTATGACATTCAAATCTACCTTTACCAGCTTACGTACCAAGGTTTTAGGACAAGGGGGACATGTCGGCACCATTACCACACCAATTGGTTTTGATCATATATTATCATGAATTAATACAACGGAAAAAGAATGAAATACTATATGCGTAATCTGCATATTGAAGTCAAAGGCATCACATCCAAATCTACCTTTACCAGCTTACGCACCAAGGTTTTAGGACCTGAAGAACATGTCAACACCATTACCACACTAATCTGCTTCGATCTTGTATTGTCGTAAATCAATACAAAGAAAAAAGAAGGAAATACTATGTGAGCAAGCTAAAGATTGAAGTCAAAGTTATGACACTCAAATCTACCTTAACCGGCTTACGTACCAAGGTTTTAGGACCAAGTGAACATGTCTACACCATTACCACATTAATCTGTTTTGATCGCACATTATCTTAACCAATGCAAAGAAAAGAGAAGGAAATACTATGTGCGTCAGGTTCAGATTGAAGTGAAAGGTATGACATTCAAATCTACCTTTGCTGGCTTACGTACCAAGAATTTAGGACCAGGCGAATATGTCCGCACCATTACTACACTAATCTGTTTCGATCGTATATTATTGTAAATCAATACAAAGAAAAAATAAAGGAAATACTATGTGCGTAAGGTTCAGATTGAAGTCAAAGGTACGATATTCAAATCTACCTTTACCTGCTTATGTACCAAGGTTTTAGGAACAGGCGAACATGTCGGCACCATTACTAAACTAATCTGTTTCGATCGTATATTATCATAAATCAGTACAAAGAAAAAAGAAGAAAATACTATGTGCGAAAGCTAAAAATTAAAGTCAAAGGTATGACATTCAAATCTACCTTTACCGGCTTACGTACCAATTTTTTAAGACCAAAAGAATATGTCAGCACCACTACCACATTAATATGTTTCGATCCTATATTATCGTAAATCTGTACAAAGAAAAATAAAGGAAATACTATGTGCGTAAGCTGCACATTGAAGTCAAAGGTATCATACTCAAATCTACCTTTACCGGCCCAAGTACCAAGGTTTTAGGACCAAGACAATATGTCAGCACCACTACCAAACTAATCTGTTTCGATCTTATATTATCGTAAATAAATACAAAGAAAAAAGAAGGAAATACTATGTGCGTAATCTACAGATTGAAGTCAAAGGCATCACATCCAAATCTACCTTTACCGGCTTACATATTAAGGTTTTAGGACAAGGCGAACATGTCCACATCACTTCCACACTAATTTGTTTAGATCATATCTTATCGTAAATAAGTACAAAGAAAAAATAAAGAAAAACTATGTGCGCAAGCTGAAGATTGAAGTCAAAGTTATGACACTCAAATGTACGTTTACCGGCTTACACACCAAGGTTTTAGGACAAAGCGAACATGTCTGCACCATTACCACATTAATCTGTTTAGAACGTACATAATCGTAACCAATACAAAGAAAAAAGAAGGAAATACTATGTGCATCAGGTTCAAATTGAAGTCAAGAGTATGACATTGATATCAACCTTTACCGGCTTGCGTACAAAGGTTTTACGACAAGGGGGACATGTCGCCCCCATTATCACACCAATTGGTTTCAATCATATATTATCATGAATTAATACAACGGAAATAGAATGAAATACTTTGCGCGTAATCTACAGATTGAAGTCAAAGGTATCACATCCAAATCTACCTTTACCGGCTTACGCACCAAGGTTTGAGGACCTGGCGAACATGTCAGCACCATTGCCACCCTAATCTGTTTCGATCTGATATTATCGTAAATCAATAAAAAGAAAAAAGAAGGAAATACTATTTGTGCAAGCTAAAGATTGAAATCAAAGTTATGACACTCAAATCTACCTTTGCCGGCTTACGTACTTAGGTTTTAGGACCAAGCGAACATGTCTACAGAATTAACACATTAATCTGTTTCACTCTTATATTATCGCAACCAATACAAAGAAAAAAGAAGGAAATACATTGTGCGCAAGCTGCAGATTGAAGTCAAAGGTATGACACTCAAATCTACCGCTACCGGTTTACGTACCAAGGTTTTAGGACCAAGAGAATATGTCAGCACCAATACCACACTAATCTGTTTCGATCTTTGTATTATCGTAAACAAAAACAAAGAAAATTAAAGAAAATACTATGTGCGTCAGGTTCAGATTGAAATCAAAGGTATCACATTCAAATCTACCCATACTGGCTTACGCACCAAGGTTTTAGGACCTCGCAAACTTGTCAGCACCATTACCACACTAATCTGTTTAGATGGTATACTGTCGTAAATAAATACAAAGAAAAAAGAAGGAAACACTATGTGCGTAAGCTGAAGATAGAAGTCAAAGCTATGACACTCAAATCTACCTTAAACGGCTTACATACCAAGGTTTTAGGATCTGGCGAACAGGTCAACACCATTACCACACTAATTGGTTTAGATCTTATATTATCGTAAATCAATACAAAGAAAAAAGAAGGAATACTATGTGTGTCAGGTTCAGATTGAATTCAAAGGCATGACATTCAAATCTACCTAAAGTGGCTTACGTAGCAAGGTTTTACGACAAGTGGGGGACATGTCGCCCCCATTATCACACCAATTGGTTTCGATCATATATTATCATGAATTAATACAATGGAAAAAGAATGAAATACTTTGTGCGTAAGCTGCAGATTGAAGTCAAAGGTATCACATCCAAATCTACCTTTACCGGCTTATGCACCAAGGTTTGAGGACCTGGCGAACATGTCAGCACCATTGCCACACTTATCTGTTTCAATCTGATATTATCGTAAATCAATAAAAAGAAAAAAGAACGAAATACTATGTGCGCAAGCTTAAGATTGAAATCAAAGTTATGACACTCAAATCTACCTTTACAGGCTGATGTACTTAGGTTTTAGGACCAAGCAAACATGTCTACACCATTACCACATTAATCTGTTTCACTCGTATATTATCGCAACCAATACAATGAAAAAAAAAAGAAATACTATGTGAGTCAGGTTCAGATTGAAGTGAAAGGTATGACATTCAAATCTACCTTTGCCGGCTTGCGCACCAAGGTTTTAGGCCCAGGCGAACATGTCGGCATCATTACCACACTAATCTGTTTCGATCGTATATTATCGTAAATATATACAAAGAAAAAAGAAGGAAATACTATGTGTGTAAGCTGCAGATTGAAGTCAAAGGTATTATACTCAAATCTACCTCTACCAGCTTACCTACCAAGGTTTTAGGACCAAGAGAATATGTCAGCACCATTACCACACTAATCTGTTTCGATCTTGTATTATCGTAAATAAATACAAAGAAAGCAGAAGGAAATACTATGTGCGTAAGTTGAAGATTGAAATCAAAGTTATGACACTCAAATCTACCTTAAAAGGGCTTACCTACCAAGGTTTTAGGACTTGGCAAACAGGTCAGCACCATTACCACACTAATCTTTTTCGATCTTATATTATCGTAAATCAATACAAAGAAAAAAGAAGGAAATACTATGTGCGGTAGCTGAAGATTGAAGTCAAAGGCATGACATTCAAATCTACCTTTGCCGGATTATGTACCAAGGTTTTAAAACCAGGCGAACATTTCCGAAACATTACTACACTTATCTGTTTCGATCTGATATTATCGTAAATCAATACAAAGAAAAAAGATGGAAATACTATGTGCGTAAGCTGCAGATTGAAGTCAAAGGTATGACACTCAAATCTACCTCTACCGGCTTACGTACCAAGGTTATAGGACCAAGAGAACATGTCAGCACCATTATCAAACTAATCTGTTTCGATTTTATACTGTCGTAAATAAATACAAAGAAAAATAAAGGAAATACTATGTGCGTAATCTGCAGATTGAAGTTAAAGATATGACACTCAAATCTACCTCTACAGGCTTACGCAGCAAGGTTTTAGGACCAAGAGAATATGTCAGCACCACTACCACACTAATCTGTTTCGATCTTGTATTATCGTAAATAAATACAAAGAAAAATAAATAAAATACTATGTGCGTCAGGTTCAGATTGAAATCAAAGGTATGAAATTCAAATATACCTTTACCGGCTGACGCACCAATGTTTTAGGACCTGGCGAACAGGTCAGCACCATTACCACACTAATCTGTTTCGATCTTATATTATCGTAACCAATACAAAGAAAAAAGAAGGAAATACTATGTGCATCAGGTTCAGATTGAATTCAAAGGCATGACATTCAAATCTACCTTTGCCTGCTTACGTACCAAGGTTTCAAAACCAGGCGAACATGTCCGAACCATTACTACACTAATCTGTTTCGATCGTATATTATCGTAAATCAATACAAAGAAAAAAGATGGAAATACTATGTGCGTAAGCTGCAGATTGAGGTCAAAGGTATGACACTCAAATCTACCTCTATCGGCTTACATACCAAGGTTATAGGACAAGAGAATATATGTCAGCACCATTACCACACTAATCTGATTAGATCGTATATTATTGTATATAAATACAAAGAAAAAAGAAGGAAATACTATGTGCGTAAAGATCAGATTGAAGTCAAAGGTATGACATTCAAATCTACCTTTTCCAGCTTAGGCACCAAGGTTTAAGGACCTCGCAAACTTATCAGCACCATTACCACACTAATCTGTTTTAATCGTATACTATCGTAAATAAATACAAAGAAAAAAGAAGGAAATACTATGTGCGTAAGATGAAGATTGAAATCAAAGTTATGACACTCAAATCTACCTGAAACGGCTTACCTACCAAGGTTTTAGGACTTGGATAACAGGTCAGCACCATTACCACTCTCATCTGTTTCGATCTTATATTATCGTAAATCAATACAAAGAAAAAAGAAGGAAATACTATGTGCGTCAGGTTCAGATTGAAGTCAAAGGCATGACATTCAAATGTACCTTTGCCGTTTTATGTACCAAGGATTTTAAAACCAGGCGAACATTTCCGAAACATTACTACACTAATCTGTTTCGATCGAATATTATCCTAAATCAATACAAAGAAAAAAGAAGGAAATACTATGTGCGTAAGCTGAAGATTGAAGTCAAAGAAATGACATTCAAATATACCTTTACTGGCTTACATACCAAGGTTTTAGGACAAAACAAACATGTCTACACCATTACCACATTAATCTGTTTCGATCCTACATAATCGTAACCAATACAAAGAAAAAAGAAGGAAATACTATGTGCGTCAGGTTCAAATTGAACTCAAAGGTAAGACATTCAAATCTACCTTTACTGGCATGCGTACCAAGGTTTTACGACAAGGGGGACATGTCGCCCCCATTATCACACCAATTGGTTTCGATCATATATTATCATGAATTAATACAATGGAAAAAGAATGAAATACTTTGTGCGTAAGCTGCAGATTGAAGTCAAAGGTATCACATCCAAATCTACCTTTACCGGCTTACGCCCCAAGGTTTGAGGACCTGGCGAACATGTCAGCACCATTGCCACACTAATCTGTTTCGATCTGATATTATCGTAAATCAATCAAAAGAAAAAAGAAGGAAATACTATTTGCGCAAGCTAAAGATTGAAATCAAAGTTATGACACTCAAATCTACCTTTACAGGCTTACGTAGTTAGGTTTTAGGACCAAGCAAACATGTCTACACCATTACCACATTAATCTGTTTCACTCGTATATTATCGCAACCAATACAAAGAAAAAAAAAAGAAATACTATGTGCGTCAGGTTCAGATTGAAGTGAAAGGTATGACATTCAAATCTACCTTTGCCGGCTTGCACACCAAGGTTTTAGGCCCAGGCGAACATGTCGGCATCATTACCACACTAATCTGTTTCGATCGTATATTATCGTAAATATATACAAAGAAAAAAGAAGGAAATACTATGTGTGTAACCTGCAGATTGAAGTCAAAGGTATCATACTCAAATCTACCTCTACCGGCTTACGTACCAAGGTTTTAGGACCAAGAGAACATGTCAGCACCATTACCACACTAATCTGTTTCGATCTTGTATTATCGTAAATAAATACAAAGAAAAATAAAGAAAATACTATGTGCGTCAGGTTCAGATTGAAATCAAAGGCATGACATTCAAATCTACCTTTACAGGCTGACGCACCAAGGTTTTAGGACCTGGCAAACTTGTGAGCACCATTACCACACTAATCTGTTTAGATCGTATACTATCGTAAATAAATACAAAGAAAAATAAAGGAAATACTATGTGCGTAATCTACAGATTGAAGTTAAAGATATGACACTCAAATCTACCTCTTCCGGCTTACGCACCAAGGTTTTAGGACCAAGAGAATATGTCAGCACCACTACCACACTAATCTGTTTCGATCTTTTATTATCGTAAATAAATACATAGAAAAATAAATAAAATACTATGTGCGTCAGGTTCAGATTGAAATCAAAGGTATGAAATTCAAATCTACCTTTACCGGCTGACGCACCAATGTTTTAGGACCTGGCGAACAGGTCCAAACCATTACTACACTAATCTGTTTCGATCTTATATTATCGTAACCAATACAAAGAAAAAAGAAGGAAATACTATGTGCATCAGGTTCAGATTGAATTCAAAGGCATGACATTCAAATCTACCTTTGCATGCTTACGTACCAAGGTTTCAAAACCAGGCGAACATGTCCGAACCATTACTACGCTAATCTGTTTCGATCGTATATTATCGTAAATCAATACAAAGAAAAAAGATGGAAATACTATGTGCGTAAGCTGCAGATTGAAGTCAAAGGTATGACACTCAAATCTACCTCTACCGGCTTACGTACCAAGGTTATAGGACCAAGAGAATATGTCAGCACCATTACCACACTAATCTGATAAGATCGTATATTATCGTATATAAATACAAAGAAAAAAGAAGGAAATACTACGTGCGTAAAGATCAGATTGAAGTCAAAGCTATGACACTCAAATCTACCTTTTCCAGCTTAGGCACCAAGGTTTAAGGACCTCGCAAACTAGTCAGCACCATTACCACACTAATCTGTTTAGATCGTATACTATCGTAAATAAATACAAAGAAAAAAGAAGGAAATACTATGTGCGTAAGATGAAGATTGAAATCAAAGTTATTACACTCAAATCTACCTTAAACGGCTTACTTACCAAGGTTTTAGGACTTGGATAACAGGTCAGCACCATTACCACACTAATCTGTTTCGATCTTATATTATCGTAAATCAATACAAAGAAAAAAGAAGGAAATACTATGTGCGTCAGGTTCAGATTGAAGTCAAAGGCATGACATTCAAATGTACCTTTGCCGTTTTATGTACCAAGGTTTTAAAACCAGGCGAACATTTTCGAAACATTACTACACTAATCTGTTTCGATCGAATATTATCCTAAATCAATACAAAGAAAAAAGAAGGAAATACTATGTGCGTAAGCTGAAGATTGAAGTCAAAGTAATGACATTCAAATATACCTTTACCGGTTTACATACCAAGATTTTAGGACAAAGCGAAAATGTCTACACCATTACCACATTAATCTGTTTCGATAGTACATAATCGTAACCAATACAAAGAAAAAAGAAGGAAATACTATGTGCGTCAGGTTCAAATTGAACTCAAAGGTAAGACATTCACATCTACTTTTACTGGCATGCGTACCAAGGTTTTACGACAAGGGGGACATGTCGCCCCCATTATCACACCAATTGGTTTCAATCATACATTATCATGAAATAATACAATGGAAAAAGAATGAAATACTCTGTGCGTAAGCTGCAGATTGAAGTCAAAGGTATCACATCCAAATCTACCTTTACCGGCTTACGCCCCAAGGTTTGAGGACCTGGCGAACATGTCAGCACCATTGCCACACTAATCTGTTTCGATCTGATATTATCGTAAATCAATCAAAAGAAAAAAGAAGGAAATACTATTTGCGCAAGCTAAAGATTGAAATCAAAGTTATGACACTCAAATCTACCTTTACAGGCTTACGTAGTTAGGTTTTAGGACCAAGCAAACATGTCTACACCATTACCACATTAATCTGTTTCACTCGTATATTATCGCAACCAATACAAAGAAAAAAAAAAGAAATACTATGTGCGTCAGGTTCAGATTGAAGTGAAAGGTATGACATTCAAATCTACCTTTGCCGGCTTGCACACCAAGGTTTTAGGCCCAGGCGAACATGTCGGCATCATTACCACACTAATCTGTTTCGATCGTATATTATCGTAAATATATACAAAGAAAAAAGAAGGAAATACTATGTGTGTAACCTGCAGATTGAAGTCAAAGGTATCATACTCAAATCTACCTCTACCGGCTTACGTACCAAGGTTTTAGGACCAAGAGAACATGTCAGCACCATTACCACACTAATCTGTTTCGATCTTGTATTATCGTAAATAAATACAAAGAAAAATAAAGAAAATACTATGTGCGTCAGGTTCAGATTGAAATCAAAGGCATGACATTCAAATCTACCTTTACAGGCTGACGCACCAAGGTTTTAGGACCTGGCAAACTTGTGAGCACCATTACCACACTAATCTGTTTAGATCGTATACTATCGTAAATAAATACAAAGAAAAATAAAGGAAATACTATGTGCGTAATCTACAGATTGAAGTTAAAGATATGACACTCAAATCTACCTCTTCCGGCTTACGCACCAAGGTTTTAGGACCAAGAGAATATGTCAGCACCACTACCACACTAATCTGTTTCGATCTTTTATTATCGTAAATAAATACATAGAAAAATAAATAAAATACTATGTGCGTCAGGTTCAGATTGAAATCAAAGGTATGAAATTCAAATCTACCTTTACCGGCTGACGCACCAATGTTTTAGGACCTGGCGAACAGGTCCAAACCATTACTACACTAATCTGTTTCGATCTTATATTATCGTAACCAATACAAAGAAAAAAGAAGGAAATACTATGTGCATCAGGTTCAGATTGAATTCAAAGGCATGACATTCAAATCTACCTTTGCATGCTTACGTACCAAGGTTTCAAAACCAGGCGAACATGTCCGAACCATTACTACGCTAATCTGTTTCGATCGTATATTATCGTAAATCAATACAAAGAAAAAAGATGGAAATACTATGTGCGTAAGCTGCAGATTGAAGTCAAAGGTATGACACTCAAATCTACCTCTACCGGCTTACGTACCAAGGTTATAGGACCAAGAGAATATGTCAGCACCATTACCACACTAATCTGATAAGATCGTATATTATCGTATATAAATACAAAGAAAAAAGAAGGAAATACTACGTGCGTAAAGATCAGATTGAAGTCAAAGCTATGACACTCAAATCTACCTTTTCCAGCTTAGGCACCAAGGTTTAAGGACCTCGCAAACTAGTCAGCACCATTACCACACTAATCTGTTTAGATCGTATACTATCGTAAATAAATACAAATAAAAAAGAAGGAAATACTATGTGCGTAAGATGAAGATTGAAATCAAAGTTATTACACTCAAATCTACCTTAAACGGCTTACCTACCAAGGTTTTAGGACTTGGATAACAGGTCAGCACCATTACCACACTAATCTGTTTCGATCTTATATTATCGTAAATCAATACAAAGAAAAAAGAAGGAAATACTATGTGCGTCAGGTTCAGATTGAAGTCAAAGGCATGACATTCAAATGTACCTTTGCCGTTTTATGTACCAAGGTTTTAAAACCAGGCGAACATTTTCGAAACATTACTACACTAATCTGTTTCGATCGAATATTATCCTAAATCAATACAAAGAAAAAAGAAGGAAATACTATGTGCGTAAGCTGAAGATTGAAGTCAAAGTAATGACATTCAAATATACCTTTACCGGTTTACATACCAAGATTTTAGGACAAAGCGAAAATGTCTACACCATTACCACATTAATCTGTTTCGATAGTACATAATCGTAACCAATACAAAGAAAAAAGAAGGAAATACTATGTGCGTCAGGTTCAAATTGAACTCAAAGGTAAGACATTCACATCTACTTTTACTGGCATGCGTACCAAGGTTTTACGACAAGGGGGACATGTCGCCCCCATTATCACACCAATTGGTTTCAATCATACATTATCATGAAATAATACAATGGAAAAAGAATGAAATACTCTGTGCGTAAGCTGCAGATTGAAGTCAAAGGTATCACATCCAAATCTACCTTTACCGGCTTACGCACCAACGTTTCAGGACCTGGCTAACATGTCAGCACCAGTGCCACACTAATCTGTTTCGATCTGATATTATCGTAAATCAATAAAAAGAAAAAAGAAGGAAATACAATTTGCGCAAGCTAAAGATTGAAATCAAAGTTATGACACTCAAATCTACCTTTACCGGCTTACGTACTTAGGTTTTAGGACCAAGCAAACATGTCTGCACCATTACCACATTAATCTGTTTCACTCGTATATTATTGCAACCAATACAAAGAAAAAAGAAAGAAATACTATGTGCGTCAAGTTCAGATTGAAGTGAAAGGTATGACATTCAAATCTACCTTTGCCGGCTTACGCACCAAGGTTTTAGGCCCAGGCGAACATGTCGGCATCATTACCACACTAATCTGTTTCGATCGTATATTATCGTAAATATATACAAAGAAAAAAGAAGGAAATACTATGTGCGTAACCTGCAGATTGAAGTCAAAGATAGGACACTCAAATCTACCTCTACCGGCTTACGTACCAAGGTTTTAGGACCAAGAGAATATGTCAGCACCACTACCACACTAATCTGTTTCGATCTTGTATTATCGTAAATAAATACAAAGAAAAATAAAGAAAATACTCTGTGCATCAGGTTCAGATTGAAATCAAAGGTATGACATTCAAATCGACCTTTGCCGGCTTACGTACCAAGGTTTTAAAACCAGGCGAACAGGTCCAAACCATTACTACACTAATCTCTTTCGATCGCATATTATCGTAAATCAATACAAAGAAAAAAGAAGGAAATACTATGTGCGTAAGCTGCAGATTGAAGTCAAAGGTATGACACTCAAATCTACCTCTACCGGCTTACGTACCAAGGTTATAGGACCAAGAGAATATGTCAGCACCATTATCAAAGTAATCTGTTTCGATCTTGTACTGTCGTAAATAAATACAAAGAAAAATTAAGGAAATACTATGTGAGTAAGGTTCAGATTGAAGTCAAAGGTATGATATTAAAATCTACCTTTACAGGCTGACGCACCAAGGTTTTAGGACCTCGCAAACTTGTCAGCACCATTATCAAACTAATCTGTTTAGCTCGTATACTATCGTAAATAAATACAAAGAAAAAAGAAGGAAATACTATGTGCGTCAGGTTCAAATTGAAGTGAAAGGTATGACATTCAAATCTACCTTTGCCGGCTTGCGCACCAAGGATTTTGGCCAAGGCGAACATGTCGGCATCATAACCACACTAATCTGTTTCGATGGTATATTATCGTAAATATATACAAAGAAAAAAGAAGGAAATACTATGTGCGTAAGCTGCAGATTGAAGTCAAAGATATGACACTCAAATCTACCTCTACCGGCTTACATACCAAGGTTTTAAGACCAAGAGAATATGTCAGCACCACTACCACACTAATCTGTTTTGATCTTGTATTATCGTATATAAATACAAAGAAAAATAAAGAAAATACTATGTGTGTCAGGTTCAGATTGAAATCAAAGGTATGACATTCAAATCTACCTTTGCCGGCTTACGTACCAAGGTTTTAAAACCAGGCAAACAGGTCCGAACCATTACTACACTAATCTCTTTTGATCGTATATTATCGTAAATCAATACAAAGAAAAAAGAAGGAAATAACATGTGCATAAGCTGCAGATTGAAGTCAAAGGTATGACACTCAAATCTACCTCTACCGGCTTACGTACCAAGGTTATAGGACCAAGAGAATATGTCAGCACCATTATCAAAGTAATCTGTTTCGATCTTATACTATCATAAATAAATACAAAGAAAAATAAAGGAAATACTATGTGCGTAAGGTTCAGATTGAAATCAAAGGTATGATATTAAAATCTACCTTTACAGGCTGACGCACCAAGGTTTTAGGACCTCGCAAACTTGTCAGCACCATTATCAAACTAATCTGTTTAGATCGTATACTATCGTAAATAAATACAAAGAAAAAAGAAGGATATACTATGTGCGTAAGCTGAAGATTGAAGTCAAAGTAATGACACTCAAATCTACCTTTACCGGCTTACATACCAAGGTTTTAGGACAAAGCGAACATGTCTACAGCATTACCACATGAATCTGTTTCGATCGTACATAATGGCAACCAATACAAAGAAATAAAAAGGAAATACTATGTGCATCAGGCTCAAATTGAAGTCAAAAGTAAGACATTCAAATCTACCTTTACTGGCATGCGTACCAAGGTTTTACGACAAGGGGGACATGTCGCCCCCATTATCACACCAATTGGTTTCGATCATATATTATCATGAATTAATACAATGGAAAAAGAATGAAATACTCTGTGCGTAAGCTGCAGATTGAATTTAAAGGTATCACATCCAAATCTACCTTAACCGGCTTACGCACCAAGGTTTTAGGACCTGGCGAACATTTCAGCACCATTACCACACTAATCTGTTTCAATCTGATATTATCGTAAATCAATAAAAAGAAAAAAAAAGGAAATACTATGTGCGCAAGCTAAAGATTGAAGTCAAAGTTATGACACTCAAATCTACCTTTACCGGCTTATGCACTTAGGTTTTAGGACCAAGCAAACATGTCTGCACCATTACCACATTAATCTGTTTCCTTGTATATTATCGTAACCAATACAAAGAAAAAAGAAAGAAATACTATGTGCGTCAGGTTCAGATTGAAGTGAAAGGTATGACATTCAAATCTACCTTTGCCGGCTTAGGTACCAAGGTTTAAGGGCCAGGCGAATATGTCCGCACCATTACTACACTAATCTGTTTTGATCGTATATTATCGTAAATCAATACAAAAAAAAAGAAGGAAATACTATGTGTGTAAGCTGCAGATTGAAGTCAAAGGTATGACACTCAAATCTACCTGTACCGGCTTACGTACCAAGGTTTTAGTGTGGTAGTGGTGCAGACATATACGATTGGTCCTAAAACCTTGGTGCGTAAGCCGGTAAAGGAAGATTTGAGTGTTATAACTTTGACTTCAATCTTCAGCTTGCGCACATATGATTTCCTTCTTTTTTCTTTGTATTGATTTACGATCATATACGATCTAAGCAGATTAGTGTGGGAATTGTGCAGACATGTTACCTTGGTCCCAAAACCTTGGTACGTAAGCCGGTAAAGGTACATTTGAATGTCATAAACTGACTTCATTCTGCAGCTGACACATATAGTATTTCCTTTTTTTCTCTTTGTATTGATTTACGATAATATGCGATCGAAACAGATTAATGTAGGGATGGTGCGGACATGTTAATTCACATGGTGCTAAAACCTTGGTACGTAAACCGGTAAAGGTAGATTTGGATGTGATACCTTTGACTTCAATCTGTATATTACACAGAGAGTATTTCATTCTTTTTCCTTTGTATTAATTCATGACAATATATGATCGAAACCAATTGGTGTGGTTATGGTGCTGACATGTCCCCCTTGTCCTAAATCCTTGGTACGTAAGCTGGTAATGGTAGATTTGAATGTCATACCTTTGACTTCAATCTTCACCTTGCGCACATAGTATTTCCTTCTTTTCTCTTTGTATTGATTTACGATAATATACGATCTAAGCAGATTAATGTGTTAATGGTGCAGACATGTTCGCCTGGTCCTCAAACCTTGGTATGTAAGCGGGTGATGGTAGATTTGAGTATCATGGCTTTGACTTCAATCTTCAGCTTGCGCACATAGTATTTCCTTCTTTTTTCTTTGTATTGATTTACGATAATATACGATCTAAATAGATTTATGTGGTTATTGTGTAGACATGTTCGCTTGTTCCTAAAACCTTGGTATGTAAGCCGGTAAAGGTAGATTTGAGTGTCATAACTTTGACTTCAATCCGCAGCTTACGCGCATAGTATTTCTTTCTTTTCTCTTTTCATATATTTACGATAATATACGATGGAAACCCAGTAATGTGGTAATGGTGTTGACATGTTTTCTTCGTCTTGAAACCTTGGTACATAAACCGGTAAAGGTGGATTTGAATGTCATACCTTTGTTTTCAATCTGCAGATTACGCACATAGTATTTCATTCTCTCTCCGTTGTATTAATTTATGATAATAGTTTGTCGAAACCGATTGGTGTGGTAATGGTGCAGACATGTCCCCCTTGTCCTAAAACCTTGGTACGTAAGCTGGTAAAGGTAGATTTGAATGTCATTATTTTGACGTCAATCTGGAGGTTGCCCACATAGTATTTCCGTTATTTCTCTTTACATTATTTTTTTAGAATATACGATGAAAACAGATTGGTGTTTTAATAGTGCTGACATGTTCGCCTGATCCTAAAAACCTTGGCATCACATCCAAATCTACCTTTACCTGTTTACGTACCAGGGTTATAAAACCATGCGAACATGTCGGCACCACTACCACAATAATCTGTTTCAATCGTATATTATCGTAAATCAATACAAAGAAAAAAGAAGGAAATACCCTGTGCGTCAGGTTCAGATTAAAGTCAAAGGCATGACATTCAAATCTACCTTTGCCGGCTTATGTACCAAGCTTTTTAAACCAGGCGAACATTTCCGAAACATTACTACACTAATCTGTTTCGATCGTATATTATCGTCAATCAATACAAAGAAAAAAGAAGGAAATACTATGTGCGTAAGCTGCAGATTGAAGTCAAAGGTATGACACTCAAATCTACCTCTACCGGCTTACTTACCAAGGTTATAGGACCAAGAGAACATGTCAGCACCATTATCAAACTAATCTGTTTCGATCTTATACTATCATAAATAAATACAAAGAAAAATAAAGGAAATACTATGTGCGTAAGGTTCAGATTGAAGTCAAAGGTATGACATTCAAATCTACCTTTACAGGCTGACGCACCAAGGTTTTAGGACCTTGCAAACTTGTCAGCACCATTACCACACTAATCTGTTTAGATCGTATACTATCGTAAATAAATACAAAGAAAAAAGAAGGAAATACTATGTGCGTAAGCTGAAGATTGAAGTCAAAGTAATGACACTCAAATCTACCTTTACCGGCTTACATACCAAGGTTTTAGGACAAAGCGAACATGTCTACACCATTACCACATTAATCTGTTTCGATCGTACATAATCTAACCAATACAAAGAAAAAAGAAGGAAATACTATGTGCGTCAGGTTCAAATTGAAGTCAAAGGAAAGATATTCAAATCTACCTTTACTGGCATGCCTACCAAGGTTTTACGACAAGGGGGACATGTCGCCCCCATTATCACACCAATTGGTTTCGATCATATATTATCATGAATTAATACAATGGAAAAAGAATGAAATACTTTGTGCGTAAGCTGCAGATTGAAGTCAAAGGTATCACATCCAAATCTACCTTTACGGGCATACGCACCAAGGTTTGAGGACCTGGCGAACATGTCAGCACCATTCCCACACTAATCTGTTTCGATCTGATATTATAGTAAATCAATAAAAAGAAAAAGGAAGGAAATACTATTTGTGCAAGCTAAACATTGAAATCAAAGTTATGACACTCAAATCTACCTTTACAGGCTTACGTACTTAGGATTTAGGACCAAGCGAACATGTCAGCACCATTACCACATTAATCTGTTTCACTCGTATATTATCGCAAACAATACAAAGAACAAAGAAAGAAATACTATGTGCGTCAGGTTCAGATTGAAGTGAAAGGTATGACATTCAAATCTACCTTTGCCGGCTTGCGCACCAAGGATTTTGGCCAAGGCGAACATGTCGGCATCATAACCCCACTAATCTGTTTCGATCGTATATTATCGTAAATATATACAAAGAAAAAAGAAGGAAATACTATGTGCGTAAGCTGCAGATTGAAGTCAAAGATATGACACTCAAATCTACCCCTACCGGCTTACGTACCAAGGTTTTAGGACCAAGAGAATATGTCAGCACCATGACAAAACTAATCTGTTTTGATCTTGTATTATCGTATATAAATACAAAGAAAAATAAAGAAAATACTATGTGCGTCAGGTTCAGATTGAAATCAAAGGTATGACATTCAAATCTGCCTTTGCCGGCTTACGTACCAAGGTTTTAAAACCAGGCGAACATGTCCGAACCATTACTACACTAATCTCTTTCGATCGTATATTATCGTAAATCAATACAAAGAAAAAAGAAGGAAATACTATGTGCGTAAGCTGCAGATTGAAGTCAAAGGTATGACACTCAAATCTACCTGTACAGGCTTACGTACCAAGGTTTTAGTGTGGTAGTGGTGCAGACATATACGATTGGTCCTAAAACCTTGGTGCGTAAGCCGGTAAAAGAAGATTTGAGTGTCATAACTTTGACTTCAATCTTCAGCTTGCGCACATATGATTTCCTTCTTTTTTCTTTGTATTGATTTACGATCATATAAGATCTAAGCAGATTAGTGTGGGAATTGTGCAGACATGTTACCTTGGTCCCAAAACCTTGGTACGTAAGCCGGTAAAGGTACATTTGAGTGTCATAAACTGACTTCATTCTGCAGCTGACACATAAAGTATTTCCTTTTTTTCTCTTTGTATTTATTTACGATAATATGCGATGGAAACAGATTAATGTGGGGATGGTGCGGACATGTTCACATGGTGCTAAAACCTTGGTACGTAAACCGGTAAAGGTAGATTTGAATGTCATACCTTTGACTTTAATCTTCAGCTTGCGCACATAGTATTTCCTTCTTTTCTCTTTGTATTGATTTTCGATAATATACGATCTAAGCAGATTAATGTGTTAATGGTGCAGACATGTTCGCCTGGTCCTCAAACCTTGGTATGTAAGCGGGTGATGGTAGATTTGAGTATCATGACTTTGACTTCAATCTTCAGCTTGCGCACATAGTATTTCCTTCTTTTTTCTTTATATTGATTTACGATAATATACGATCTAAATAGATTTATGTGGTAATGGTGTAGACATGTTCGCTTGTTCCTAAAACCTTGGTATGTAAGCCGGTAAAGGTAGATTTGAGTGTCATAACTTTGACTTCAATCCGCAGCTTACGCGCATAGTATTTCTTTCTTTTCTCTTTTCATATATTTACGATAATATACGATGGAAACCCAGTAATGTGGTAATGGTGCTGACATGTTTTCTTCGTTTTGAAATCTTGGTATGTAAACCGGTAAAAATGGATTTGAATGTCATACCTTTGTCTTCAATCTGCAGATTACGCACATAGTATTTCATTCTCTCTCCGTTGTATTAATTTATGATAATAGTTTGTCGAAACCGATTGGTGTGGTAATGGTGCGGACATGTCCCCCTTGTCCTAAAACCTTGGTACGTAAGCTGGTAAAGGTAGATTTGAATGTCATTATTTTGACGTCAATCTGGAGGTTGCCCACATAGTATTTCCGTTATTTCTCTTTATATAATTTTTTTTAGAATATACGATGAAAACAGATTGGTGTTTTAATAGTGCTGACATGTTCGCCTGATCCTAAAACCTTGGCATCACATCCAAATCTACCTTTACCTGTGTACTAGCCAGGGTATAAAAACCATGCGAACATGTCGGCACCACTACCACAATAATCTGTTTCAATCGTATATTATCGTAAATCAATACAAAGAAAAAAGAAGGAAATACTATGTGCGTCAGGTTCAGATTAAAGTCAAAGGCATGACATTCAAATCTACCTTTGCCGGCTTATGTACCAAGGTTTTAAAACCAGGCGAACATTTTCGAAACATTACTACACTAATCTGTTTCGATTGAATATTATCGTAAATCAATACAAAGAAAAAAGAAGGAAATACTATGTGCGTAAGCTGCAGATTGAAGTCAAAGGTATATGACACTCACATCTACCTCTACCGGCTTACGTACCAAGGTTATAGGACCAAGGGAACATGTCAGCACCATTACCACACTAATCTGTTTAGATCGTATACTATTGTAAATAAATACAAAGAAAAAAGAAGGAAATACTATGTGCGTAAGCTGAAGATTGAAGTCAAAGTAATGACACTCAAATCTACCTTTACCGGCTTACATACAAAGGTTTTTGTAGGACAAAGCAAACATGTCTACACCATTACCACATTAATCTGTTTCGATCGTACATAATCGTAACCAATACAAAGAAAAAAGAAGGAAATACTATGTGCGTCAGGTTCAAATTGAACTCAAAGGTAATTAAGACATTCAAATCTACCTTTCCTGGCATGCGTACCAAGGTTTTACGATAAGGGGGACATGTCGCCCCCATTATCACACCAATTGGTTTCGATCATATATTATCATGAATTAATACAATGGAAAAAGAATGAAATACTTTGTGCGTAAACTGCAGATTGAAGTCAAAGGTATCACATCCAAATCTACCTTTACCGGCTTACGCACCAAGGTTTGAGGACCTGGCAAACATGTCAGCACCATTCCCACACTAATCTGTTTCGATCTGATATTATCGTAAATCAATTAAAAGAAAAAAGAAGGAAATACTATTTGCGCAAGCTAAACATTGAAATCAAAGTTATGACACTCAAATCTACCTTTACCGGCTTACGTACTTAGGTTTTAAGACCAAGCAAACATGTCTACAACATTACCACATTCATCTGTTTCACTCGTATATTATTGCAACCAATACAAAGAAAAAAGAAGGAAATACTATGTGCGTCAGGTTCAGATTGAAGTGAAAGGTATGACATTCAAATCTACCTTTGCCGGCTTGCGCACCAAGGTTTTAGGCCCAGGCGAACATGTCGGCATCATTACCACACTAATCTGTTTAGATCGTATATTATCGTAAATATATACAAAGAAAAAAGAAGGAAATACTATGTGCGTAAGCTGCAGATTGAAGTCAAAGATATGACACTCAAATCTACCTCTACCGGCTTACGTACCAAGGTTTTAGGACCAAGAGAATATGTCAGCACCACTACCACACTAATCTGTTTCAATCTTGTATTATCGTAAATAAATACAAAGAAAAATAAATGAAATACTATGTGCGTCAGGTTCAGATTGAAATCAAAGGTATGAAATTCAAATCTACCTTTACCGGCTGACGCACCAAGGTTTTAGGACCTCGCGAACAGGTCAGCACCATTACCACACTAATCTGTTTCGATCTTATATTATCGTAACCAATACAAATAAAAAAGAAGGAAATACTATGTGCATCAGGTTCAGATTGAATTCAAAGGCATGACATTCAAATCTACCTTTACTGATAAAGGTGGATTTGGATGTAATACCTTTGACTTGAATCTGCAGATTAGGCACAGAGTATGTCATTCTTTTTCCGTTGTATTGATTCATGATAATATATATGATCGAAACCAATTGGTGTGGTAGTGATGCCGACATGTCCCCCTTGTCTTAAAACCTTGGTACATAAGCTGGTAAAGGTAAATTAGAATGTCATGCCTTTGACTTCAATATGAACCTGACGCACATAGTATTTCTATTTCAATAATATACGATCTAAACAGATTAGTGTGGGAATTGTGCAGACATGTTACCTTGGTCCAAAAACCTTGGTACGTAAGCCGGTAAAGGTACATTTGAGTGTCATAAACTGACTTCATTCTGCAGCTTACACATATAGTATTTCCTTTTCTTCTCATTGTATTGATTTACGAAAATATGCGATCGAAACAGATAAATGTGGGGATGGTGCGGACATGTTCACATGGTGCTAAAACCTTGGTACGTAAACCGGTAAAGGTAGATTTGGATGTGATACCTTTGACTTCAATCTGTATATTACACACAGAGTGTTTAATTCTTTTTATATTGTAGTAATTCATGACAATATATGATCGAAACCAATTGGTGTTGTTATGGTGCTGACATGTCCCCCTTGTCCTAAATCCTTGGTACATAAGCTGGTAATGGTAGATTTGAATGTCATACCTTTGACCTCAATCTGAATCTGACGCACACAGTATTTCCTTCTTTTCATTTGCATTGATTACGATAATATACGATCGAAACAGATTAGTGTGGTAGTGGTGCAGACATGCACGCATGGTCCTAAAACCTCGGTACGTAAGCCGGTACAGGTAGATTTGAGTATCATAATTTTGACTTCAATCTTCAGCTTGCGCACATGGTATTTCCTTCTTTTCTCTTTGTATTGATTTTCGATAATATACGATCTAAGCAGATTAGTGTGG
Source organism: Hermodice carunculata (assembly GCA_964020975.1). Classification (NCBI taxonomy): domain Eukaryota; kingdom Metazoa; phylum Annelida; class Polychaeta; order Eunicida; family Amphinomidae; genus Hermodice; species Hermodice carunculata. The sequence goes on along the minus strand of OZ026624.1, from coordinate 991,736 downwards.
TAATGGTGCAGACATGTTCCCTTGGTCCTAAAACCTTGGTATGTAAGCCGGTGACGGTAGATTTGAGTATCATGACTTTGACTTCAATCTTCATCTTGCGCACATAGTATTTCCTTCTTTTTTCTTTGTATTGATTTACGATAATATACGATCTAAATAGATTAATGTGGTAATGGTGTAGACATGTTTTATTGGTCCTAAAACCTTGGTTTGTAAGCCCGTAAAGGTAGATTTGAGTGTCATAACTTTGACTTCAATCCGCAGCTTACGCGCATAGTATTTCTTTCTTTTCTCTTTCATATATTTACGATGGAATACGATGGAAACACATTAGTGTGGTAGTGGTGCTGACATGTTTTCTTTGTCTTAAAACATTGGTACGTAAACCGGTAAAGGTGGATTTGAATGTCATACCTTTGTCTTCAATCTGCAGATTACGCACATAGTATTTCATTCTCTCTCCTTTGTATTAATTTATGATAATAGTTTGTCGAAACCAATTGGTGTGGTAATGGTGCAGACATGTACCCCTTGTCCTAAAACCTTGGTACGTAAGCAGGTAAAGGTAGATTTGAATGTCATTAGTTTGACGTCAATCTGGAGGTTGCCCACATAGTATTTCCTTCTTTTCTCTTTGTATTATTTTTTTAGAATATACGATCGAAACAGATTAGTGTGGTAATAGTGCGAACATGTTCGCCTGGTCCTAAAACCTTGGTATCACATCAAAATCTACCTTTACCGGTTTATGTACCAAGGTTTTAATACCATGCGAACATGTCGGCACGACTATAACAATAATCTGTTTCAATCGTATATTATAGTAAATCAATACAAAGAAAAAAGAAGGAAATACCATGTGCGTAAGCTGTAGATTGAAGTCAAAAGTATGACACTCAAATCTACCTTTACCGGCTTACGTACCTAGGTTTTAGGACCAAGCGAACATGTCAGAACCATTGCCACACTAATCTGTTTCAATCATATATTATCGTAAATAAATACAAAGAAAAATAAAGGAAATACCGTGTGCATAAGGTTCAGATTGAAGTCAAAGGTATGAAATTCAAATCTACCTTTACCGGCTTACGTACCAAGGTTTTAGGACCAGGCCCACATGTTCACAATATTACCACATTAATCTGTGTCAATCGTATATTATCGTAAATCAATACAAAGAAAAAAGAAGCAAATACTATGTGGGAAAGCTAGAGATTGAAGTCAAAGGTATGACATTAAAATTTACCTTTACTGGCTTACGTACCAAGGTTTTAAGACCAAGAGAATATGTCAGCACCATTACGACATTAATCTGTTTCGAACGTATATTATCATAAATCATTACCAAAAAAAAATAAAGGAAGTACTATGTGCGTAAGGTTCAGATATAAGTCAAAGGTATGAGATTCAAATCTACATTTACCGGCTAACGCACCAAGGTTTTAGGACCAGGCGAATATGTCTGCACCATTACCACACTAATCCATTTCGATCTTGTATTATCGTAAATCAATACAAAGAAAAAAGAAGGAAATACTATGTGCGCAAGGTACAAATTGAAGTCAAAGTTATGACACTCAAATCTACCTTTACTGGCTTAAGTACCAAGGTTTTAGGACCATGCGAAAATGTCCACACCATTACCACACTAATCGGTTCCGATCACATATTATTGTAAATCAATATAAAGAGAAAGGAAGGAAATATTATGTGGGTAAGCTGCAGATTGAAGTCAAAGTTATGACACTCAAATCTACCTTTACCGGCTTACATACCAAGGTTTTAGGACCAGGCGAACATGTCCACACCATTACCACACTAATCTGTTTAGATCATATACTATTGTAAATCAACACAAAGAAAAAAGAAGGAAATGCTATGTACTTAAGCTGCAGATTGAAGTAAAAAATATGACATTCATATCTACCTTTACCCGCTTACGTACCAAAGTTTAAGGACGAGGCGAACATGTCCGCACTATTACCACACTAATCTGTTTCGATCGTATATTCTAAAAAAAATAATACAAAGAGAAAAGAAGGAAATACTGTGTGCGTAAAGTGCAGATTGAAGTTAAAATAATGACATTCAAATCTACCTCTACCAGCTTCATACCAAGGTTTTAGGACAAGGAGGACATGTCTGCACCATTACCACCCCAATTTGTTTTGATAAAATATTATCATAAATTAATACAACGGAGAAAGAATGAAATACTATGTGCGTAAGGTTCAGATTGAAGTTAAAGGTATGACTTTCAAATCTACCTTTACCGGCTTACGTACCAAGGTTTAAGGACCAGGCGAACATGTCTGCACCATTACAACACTAATATATTTCGATGGTATATTATCGTAAATCAATACAAAGAAAAAAAGAACGCAACACTATGTGTGCAAGCCGAAGATTGAAGTCAAAGTTATGACACTGAAATCTACCTTTACCGGCTTACATACCAAGGTTTTAGGACCAGGCGAACATTACCTCACTTATCTTTTTCGATCGTATATTATGGTAAATCAATACAAAGAAAAAAAGAAGGAAATACTATGTGCGTAAGCTGTAGATTGAAGTCAAAAGCATGACATTCAAATCTAAGTTTACTGGCTTACGTACCAAGGTTTTAGGACCAAGCGAACATGGCAGCACCATTACCACACTAATTTGTTTTGATCGTATATTATTGTAAATCAATACAAAGAGAAAAGAAGGAAATACTATATGCAAAAGCTGCAGATTGAAGTCAGTTTATGACACTCAAATCTACCTTCACCGGCTTACATACCAAGGTTTTAGGTCAAGGCTAACATGTCTGCACCATTACCACATTAATCTGCTTAGATCGTATATTATCGTAAATCAATACAAAGAGAAAAGAAGGAAATATTATGTGCGTAAGCTGCAGATTGAAGTCAAACTTATGACACTCAAATCTACCTCTATCGGCTCACGTACCAAGGTTTTAGGACCATGCGAACATGTCCACACCTTTACCACACTAATCGGTTCCGATCATATATTATCGTAAATAAATACAAAGAAAAATAAAGGAAATACTTTGTGCACAAGCTGAAGAGTGAAGTCAAAGGTATGACATTCAAATCTACCTTTACCGGCTTACAAACCAAAGTTTTATGAACAGGCGAACATGTCCGCACCATTACTTCACTAATCTGTTTCGATCATATATTATCGTAAATCAATACAAAAAGAAAAGAAGGAATTATTATGTGCGTAAGCTGCAGATTGAAATCAAACTTATGACACTCAAATCTACCTTTACCGGCTTATGTACCAAGGTTCTAGGACCATGCGAACATGTTCACACCACTACCACACTAATCGGTTCCGATCATATATTATCGTAAATAAATACAAAGAAAAATAAAGGAAATATTTTGTGCGTAAGCTGAAGAGTGAAGTCAAAGGTATGACATTCAAATCTATCTTTACCGGCTTACGAACCAAGGTTTTAGGACCAGGCGAACATGTTCGCACCATTACTACACTAATCTGTTTCGATCGTATATTATCGTAAATCAATACAAAGAAAAAAGAAGGATATACTATGTGCGCAAGCTGAAGATTGAAGTTAAAGTCATGACACTCAAATCTACCTTTACCGGCTTACGTACCAAGGTTTTAGGCCCAAGCGAGCATGTCAGCACCACTACCACACTAATCTGTTTAGATCGTATACTACCGTAATCAATACAAAGAAAAAAAAAGGAAATACTATGTACGTCAGGTTCAGATTGAAGTCAAAGGTATGACATTCAAATCTACCTTTACCAGCTTACGCACCAAGGTTTTCGGACAAGGGGGACAGGTCGGCACCATTACCACACCAATTGGTTTCGATCATATATTATCATGAATTAAAACAACGGAAAAAGAATGAAATACTCTGTGCGTAATCTACAGATTGAAGTCAAAGGTGTCACATCCCAATCTACCTTTACCGGCTAACGTATCAAGGTTTTAGGACCATGCGAACATGTCCGCACCTTTACCACAATAATCTGCTTCGATCGCATATTATCGTAAATCAATACAAAGAGAAAAGAAGGAAACACTATGTGCGTAAGCTGCAGATTGAAGTCAGTTTATGACACTCAAATCTAACTTTACCGGCTTACGTACCAAGGTTTTAGGACCAGGCGAACATTTCTGCACCATTACCACAATAATCTGTTTTGATCGTATATTATCGTAAATGAATACAAAGAGAAAAGAAGGAAATATTATGTGATGTCTGAAAAGTTCTTACTTGTACTGACTCAGTACATTCCAGTACATTTCAGTACAAGTGATAGTACTTGCTTCTACTTATCATTGTTGGTTCAGTACAAGTCAGCACAATTAAGACGAAAATCAAGTCAGTACAGAAAGGGAAAAATCAGTATTTTTTGTCCTCTTGGTGAAAAAAGTAGGAAATACTACGTGCGTACATGGCATACAACCCCAAACTACAATTGTCAAGACACTAACCCCTCTATATATAGCAAAATAAAAAATATTTTGGAAATTGTATACATGTTCTCAGCTTTCAGAATCATTAAAGTATATGATTCTATCTGAAAAATTAGTGAAGTTACAAGCCAATATGCATATGCCCCTAATCGCCTTGATTTTGCCATATTCAACAGCCTAGTATTTAACATTGAGAAATATGGATTTTCTGACCTTATTTAAAAAATATCCTCTTACACACTAAAAAATATGTTTTAAAAAATACCCATTTGGGAAATGTTATTTGAATATGCAAAAAAAATGGACAGAAAATATGATTAAGGGTGTTTTTAGTGGAAAACACTATTTCCAATGAGATTATAAAATGTGTTATCACTGGTAACACAATGTGCCTTTCCCTAAAATACACTTTACTGGTTTTCCTTGTATTTACTTATTCTTAAAGATACTATAACATTCTTTATACCATTTTAAAGCAGAGATTCTATATAATCAGGATCTTTTTTCAAAATTTTTAAAACTTGAGTTTCAAGTGTCAAATCAGCTTTCCAAAATTGGTCAATTTTCAGTGCAAGACACAATTTCATCCTAATTCCACAATAGCGTACATGGCATACAACCCTAAACTACAATTGTCAAGACACTAACCTCTCTATATATAGCAATATTAAAATATTCTGGAAATTGCATACATGTTCTCAGCTTTCAGAATCAGTAAAGTATATGTTCCTATCTGAAAAATTAATGAAGTTACAAGCCAATATGCATATGCCCCAAACGGCTTGATTTTGCCATATTCAAGAGCCTATTTAACATTGAGAAAAATGGATTTATATGTATGTATGTATGTATATGTATGTATGTATGTATGTATGTATGTATGTATGTATAAACTTTACTTACAGGGGGTAACTCAGTTAGCATCCAGGACACTAATCTCCCCTGAGGCCCTCCAAATTGTATTTATTGTACAGAGACTTTGGTGATATTATGAGCACACAATCATTAAAATAGATCATCTGTAACTGTTCACGCGTTTTATTTTAAAAGCAGAAAATCCATTTTCTGTTTTTTGGCTTGATTTTCAGAAATTGGGGACATGCTGTGGCCAATTCAGGAATCTGATACCTATTAAGTCATATAATATATACATATCAAAAATCTACATATTGTTTGAGTGGAAACAATCAATCTGTACAAAACCATGGAAAGAAAATTCCAACTGAGTCGGGCCACTAACTTGGACCTGCTGCACAACGTCATCGATGAGTGGGAACACTCATTCGGTACAAAATATTCAAAATCAGGCCCAGATGAGGGAAACCAATCACTAAGATCCACTGCATGGAGGCTTTGGTGAGTGGAAACACTTGGCTGCTGGCACAAGAAATTCGAAATTGATACGAGGGAAAATACTCATCTGGGCCTGGTGTGGCTGCAGACGGAGAAAGCTTAGGGTTGCTGGTGAGTGGAAAAACTTCCGAATCGTGTGAAAAGGAGAGAAAGCACTCACTTGAAAGACCAGAGTTGTTTGTTTTAATCCTATTTGAGCGGAACCACTCATACTTTTCAAAATACCATGAATAATTGAGGAAATGAATAAAGTGATATTCTAAAAGTTTTTTTTTTTTTTTTTTTCAATGTTGAGCGTATGACTGGTACCGTCTCATACAAAAACAGAGTTCGTAATTTGAGCCTTGGATTTTGAGTTTTAGAAGCGTTCGTCGTAAGCATATCATCAGTTGGTGGGTCTGGACTATGCGGTCCCGGTAATGCAAAACTTTAAAACATCCATTCCAGTATATTGCAAGTTCATCAAATCATGATAGTCAGCTTCTGCGTCGTGGTAGGGTCCATTAGAACGCATGAAAAACTGCCTGAACATTTATGCCAAAGTTGTATACTTTCATGAGTGAAGTTTAACTTTCTTACATGGTCCGACACATGGATAAGGCGTAAAAAAACAAAACAAAAAATCATCTGTTTCCCCTAACCCGACCGACCCATCTCTGAAACCCCGTCCGACCACCGGAAACGTGCTTCCCGGCCGACCTATTGACTTTATCCTCAGCGCGACTCGCCGACCCTTGTAAAACTACGTGAAGGGGGCCAAAAAGAAAATGCACGATCTATCGACCGATCGGTCGAAAAAATAAATAAATCCACGACCGACCTACCTATAAAAAAAAACATAGACAATATTTAGGCCTATATTTCTAATGGGTTGGAATATTTATGTTCGAATGGCTTCAGTTTGACTCGACGTGTATTATCGGGCATTTCGATCGTCGTTTCCCGCCAGATCCGAAGTACCGCCCTGTTTATTTCGCTGTCCAATGAAAATGCTTGGAATCATTGACAGGGCATGTCATCGTCGTGATATAAAAACATTAAATTGGTTCAGATACCTATTTTCATAATATTCAATTAAGGATAAGCTGATTATTGCCTCAATATATTATATTTTATGATGACACAAATTGCAAAAAAAAAAAAAACAAACAAAAAAAAAAAATCTACCTAACCACTCAAAGTTTGGAAAAAGAGCTGCTGAAATTGGGAAGACCTAATAAAAGAAAAAATGAAACCATACCTACCTTCCCTTCATTTAGGGGGGAAAAAGGGCAAATATGCCTACCTACCGACCCAAAAAATTTTCAGTCCGTTGGGGGAAACGAAGGATTTTTGGGGCTAACTACAGTACACGCCAAATCTTTCTTCCGTGTGATACACCCAAGTTTGTTTCGGAATCCTCGACACAGCGCAAACTACACAGGGGCGGATGCAGGATTTCAGGAAAGGGGGATTAGTGACTTGAACAAAGCCCAAAATGCGACTGCGAAAGTGACAAAGGCCACAGCGGGGGTGGGGGAGGGGTGGGGAATTAAAAAAAAAAAAAAATAAAACATAAAAAAAACAGATGCTCTTAGATGCATTTCCTGGCATTTGAGACTGTATTTTAATAGGATAATTTGATATATCTGAGACACAAAATTCACTGCATTTGGCCTCCCTGCTGCTGGGAGGGGTGGATAAGCATACACATTTCACTTCATGGCATATGGTATATACGTAATGATAATAGTTCTTACCTTTTTGTCCATCCAAAGTTTCTTGGGACCCCATCTGTTCAAGTTTGGGCTTCTTTATAAGAAAACGATCCATATTTGCTGCAAATACCAATTATATTAGGCCCAACATTAATGCAAGCAAACATCACTGTGTGGATTTGATCGTTACGTGTCAAAGGTAGGTCATGACTCCATGCACAAGCACCATTCACAATGGCTAACGCGGTGGTCGCAGGGAGTGTCTGAGCCGATAACACTCACTGACCCTTGCATTTAAACTTTGACCCAGCCCAGGACACTGGCCGGGAAGTGTTCTTTCCATTCAAAAACTATTGGAAAGCCCTTGTCAGAAGACAAGAACACATGAAAGCCCTTCCTTTACTATGCAAAGTCTGTGGTGTACGAAAGTGCCATTAAAAACGCAGCAAAGTTCATGCATTTAACCTCTGTCATATACGACTGCACAGGACCAGCATTCCCATATTTAACATTCAAGACTACAGTCCATTTGGGCTCCAGTTGGCTCACCTACTCATGTTTGTGTACAGCTTATTATGTGTGATACGTAAAGTCATAATCTCTGCACCCTTCATGCAGTTTCTTTCACCCATACCTCGCAATAAAAAAATTCAAATGATGATCTGTTGTTTTTTTTGTTTTGTTTTTTTTCTTCACAAAAAACTACTTAACAGGTTCCTCAGTGGAATGCAGGAAAGCACCCAAGACATATCTGATATTCAAACTGTATTTTCTTTCTTTCTTTCTTTCTTTCTTTCTTTCTTTCTTTCTTTCTTTCTTTCTTTCTTTCTTTCTTTCTTTCTTTCTCTTTCCTTCTTTCTTTCTTTTATTTTTTCTTTCTCTCTCTCTCTCTCTCTCTCTCTCTCTCTCTCTCTCTCTCTCTCTCTCTCTTTCTTTCTTTACTATTACACTATAATACATAAAACTACAAACTTGGCATGATTGTACTTCCATACAAGGAGTTTGACCGTTTTATGCAGAGGAATGAAGATGTCTAAAATTATGCATATAAGGGGTATTTCAAATTTATATCTGGAATATTTTCAAAAGTATGATAGATACCGATGTCATTCCAACTTCTGGAGGGGGGGGGGGTTGACCAGTGTGCATCTAATGCATGTCAAACAAAAAAAATATAGCAATTTAGATTATGCTAATTAGCAGCATTTAAAATCTTAAATCTTGAATATCTTCAAAACTATTATAGATAGAGATGTGATTTCAACTTCTTCTAGGGGGTTATTGACCATTGCGCTTGTAATGAATCTGAAACGAAAGTTGTAGCACTTTAAATTATGCTAATTAGCAGCATTTGAAATTGTAAAACTTGAATATCTTCAAAACTATTTTAGATAAATATGTCATTTCAACTTCTATTAACGGGTTGTTGACCATTGTGTATGTAATGAAACTAAAACAAAAGTTGTAGCAATTTAAATTATGCTAATTAGCAGTTTTCGAAATTTTCAATCTTGAATATCTTTAACACTATAATAGATAGAGATGTCATTCCAACTTCTACTAGGGGGTTGTTGATCATTGTACACCTAATGAATTAAAAACGAAAGTTGTAGCAATTTAAACTATGCTAATCAGCACCATTAGAATTTTTAAATCGTGAATACCTTCAAAGTTATAATAGATAGAGATGCCATTCCAACTTCTACTCCTGTGTTATGGAATAGTTGTACATTGCCATACCAATATGCTTTGAAGACACACACACTGATTTGCTATGTAGCAAATCATCTTTTCTAGTTTAGGACATGTTTTCCAGTCCACAGATATAAATAAATGAGCGCAAAAGCGAAGAAATACTGACTTTATGGCTGTAGCTAATTTTTCAAACATTCATCCAGGATAAACAATTGAGAACAAACCAACAAAACGTTTTTTTTATATCAGGGAGTGTGATAAGCTGGGTCACAGTGTGAAGCATGACAGTCTATAAAATGTTTGCCACCATGTGATCAAATCAACTGGCCACACAACCTCCACCGTTGGGAGGGGGGGAGGGGACGGGTAAATGACCAAATGCCCCCCCCCCCCAGATAAAAAATCCTGATGCAGATTTTTAACACATTCCCCACCTCCAGCCTGTACAATAAACCACAAAAGTGTGTATTCGCATTGCCATATGTGTCAGATAGAAGAAATAAGCAGTTATCAGGTCAATTTTAGGTTGTGTCAATTTAGCTCTAGCAGCCATCGGTATACAATAGTCCCTCTATGGCTGTCACCAGACAGAGATGATTACCTAACACTTCAAAAAAAAAAAAAAAAAAAAGGGGGACACATGGTCCCTCGTGACAGGTCAATTAGCATGGAAAGCAAAAGACTTCGAAATTTCTAAGACAGGTCTCTCATGAGAGGTTGGTCTCGCACATCAGACAGAGGTCTTGTGACAGGGGCTACTGTAAACTGGACACAGGCAGAACATTCAAGCTGTAAAGGAATTCTTACATGCAATGAATTAACAGGAGCGCTGTCTTGATACCTGTGCATACGACTACCCGGGTCATTCCATCCTCAAATTCAGTATGGAGATCAGACACACTCCACACCCTCCTGGGACCACTGCTTACTACCTCATCACTAAACAGTATAACACTGCCCATTATTACATGGACAGCTGGAGATTGTTATGACTGACTAAGATGCAAACGGACCCAGTGTAGGAATGCACCCAACCACTGGCTATATTTATACAACAGTGACACAGAGGAGGACGTTTTTCTGTGATCCTGGTCAAAGGACTAAAAAACCGCAGGCACCCCCCAAATCTAAAACAAAAACACATAACTTCAACAGAAGTTACATGTTTTTGTATGTGCGAAAGAATAAGTAAAACACAAACATGTGTAGTGGCCTGTAGTACCGTCAAGTGGGGCTACTTTGAACAGCAAAAGAAATAAAAGTTTTTGGTTTATATTGCAACTTGTACAAATTATATTTAAAACTTTTAAATTAATCTAGATACAAGTATGTGACCCCAATAATTTTACAGTAGGTTCATAATTTTGATGCAGTTGAAATTTCAATTCCAAAGAAAATCCCAAGATGGCAACCTGTTGAAGTTTGCTTTTTGACTGCAGACAAACTTTTGCCTGTACACTGGTAAGTATATTCTGTCTATTAATTTAGAGGCATTCTCTATATTAGGTAGTATTGAGGGTACCTGTGACATATGTAGTATCCAGATATTATCACATCCCTTAGCAGGCAAGATCAAAGAAAAAAATGCCCAGCATGCTTCATGAATGTGGGGCTACTTTGAACATTTCAAAATAGCCCCTATGGCCTTATTTCAATGTTCCCACCTATTTACATGTATAATATACAATGTAAGCTTAAGCCCCACCCTTTCAGTAATTTGAATGATATAAAACTATCGTGGCCTGATGAAATTTTTGTGACCTAGACCTTACTTTCACTTCTTGTTGAAAAGATATTTCATGGACCATTGATTACTGGTATGCCAGAGTTGCTATGCTTATTACATAAGACTACTTTTCTTGACCTCATTAATTTTGTGTGGCCTTGACCTACTTTTGAAGATTACAGTTTAAAATAGTCTGGATGTTTTTGAACTACATATTTTCTGAATTAGTGGCCACAGAGAACTCCATTGCAACTTACGTTATATCTTGTAACCATTTTTGCAACTGATTAGATTTTGGTAACCATGACCTTGTTGCAAGGTCGCAATGTTTAGTTATGTTCTAAGGTATATGAACAACATATCTCCTAAAGCAACAGCCAAATTGAGCTCTATGTAACATAATTTGGGTCTTTACCTTATGACTGATGTAACTTAAATCAGGTCCTCGATCACATTGTTACGATTCTTTTATCCGAACACAATTTGATGAACGTAGAACTTGTATTAAAATTGATGGTATAACATGTACAAGTACCTTACCTGAAGGGCATGGGTTCCCCCCCTCTCTCTCTCTCTCTCTCTCTCTCTCTCTCTCTCTCTCTCTCTCTCTCTCTCTCTCTCTCTCTCTCTCTCTCTCTCTCTCTCTCTCTCTCTCTCTCTCTCTCTCTCTCTCTCTCTCTCTCTCTCTCTCTCTCTCTCTCTCTCTCTCTCTCTCTCTCTCTCTTTATTTCTTCCCAGTATTGAAATTGAGGACTTTCAACCTGCCTTGGGTTTTGTCCAGCCAGACCTTTTAAATATAAAACTGTTCTTCAAGAAAAATAAATGTTCAAAGTAACCCTTATGTAGTTTTGATATTTTCAAGTCAATAGAAATTAAAATGAAGAATGTTGCCTTTGATTATTTGCAGCAGAGTTTTTTAGGTTAAAACACTGTACATGTTCAAGGTAGCCCCATGAGAAGTGACCATATTGCATGCTGAATTATACACATGTTCAAAGTAGCCCTATCATGTTCAAAGTAACCCCAAAGGCAGGGCTACTTTGAACACCTATATTTCTTTTCCTGAATCACCAAAGACCCCACAATAGAAGAAATCTTGCTTGTGATACCCTAGCTCTTATTGATCCCCCCCCCCCATTACAATCATTCACCCGGTATTTCATTCGGAGTAATATTCATAAGGTACTTAAAAGAAGAAAAAAAAATGTTCAAAGTAGCCCGGTTGACGGTACCTAATACAGTGGAATCTCCCTATTAAGACCACCCACGGGACTGAAAAATGTGGTCTTAATATGGGAGTAGTCTTAATGGGGATATAAGTTAATTAAGGAAAAAATGGGTCTGTACATCGGTGGTCTTAATATAGAAGTGGTCTCATTGTGGAGGTGGTCTTAATTGGATTCTACTGTATACAGTTTAAATCCCAGGGTATTCATTTAGTATCTCAATTGTCAAGTGATACCACTATGACAGGAGCAAAATGTAGGAGACAACTAGAAAAGAAGATTTGCTTCAAAGCAAACCTGTCTGTGTGCCTTCAAAAGTTGTAAATATTAATTCCTACAACTTTTGTCCTGTGGTACTTCAAATTCCACTAAGCTGATGGCTAAACGAAAATTTATAGGTACCAATGAACTTGACCTTTGACATTTAGAGGTCATACGTAAATTACAAAAAATATACAGTGTTACAATACCTACATTTTAAGCCCAACATGAACCAAACCATATAAAAGTTGACCAAGTTACTACGGCTAGATGAAACTTTCAAAGGTCAAAATGACATTGACCTTTGACCTTTACAGGTAGCCTGCAATCACAAAAGCACGCAGTATTGTAATATCTACAAGTTGAGCGCAACATGATTAAAATTGGATGAGGATTGACCAAGTCATGGCTAGAAGAAACTTTCAAAGGTCCAGGTAACCTTCACCTTCGATCCTTGGAGGTCACATGTAAATAAGTAAAATGTACAGTGTTACAATAGCTACAATTTGAGTCTAACATTATCAATATTGGATAAAAATTGAGTGAGTTATGGCTACATCAGAATTTCACAGGTCCAAATGACCTTGATGTTTAAACTTTATAGGTCACATGTAAATCGCAAAAACGTGTAGTGCTACATTAGCTACAATTGGAGCCCAACATGATCAAAATCGGATATACATTGACTGAGTTATAGCCACATGAAAATTTCAAAGATCCAAATGACCTTGACCTTTGACCTTAAAAGGTTACTTTTAAATAACAAAAATATGCAGTGTTGCAATACCTACAATTTGGGTACACCATGGTTAAAATTGGATGAAAATTGACACAGTTATGGCTGTATGAAAATATTAAAGGCCCAAATGACCTTGATTTTTGACCTTTACAGGTCGCATAATTACAAAAGTGTGCAGCGATACAAACATATTCATTGCATTTGGATTGGTTTTCTGTACCTATAATAATTTTGGAGATATTCAAGATTTAAATTTTCAAATGACCCTAATTTGCATAATTTTCAAAACCATTGAACTTCTTTACAAGAACTCCATACCTCATATATGGAAGTATAATCATGCTAAGTTTAGAATTTCTACGTATAATGGTTTTCAAATGAAATGTCTGACAAAATTGCCTGGAAAGAAAGAAAGAAAGAAAGAAAGAAAGAAAGAAAGAAAGAAAGAAAGAAAGAAAGAAAGAAAGTAAGAAAGAAAGAAAAACAATATGTCTGTGTCCCAACACAGACATACATATAACAGATAACAGACCTTGGATACATAATACAGTCGACTTGGTTCATACACTGTCTGTAAACACTTGAAAGTTTCATTAAAAAATTATGGACTTTGAAGGTCTCAAATTCACGGCAAGTCTTTTTAATTCTTGGCAAATCCCAAATTATCCGATTGCATTAGTTTTAACATGAACTCCATTTTATTATTTTTACTCGTTATGCCCCTTTCCTAATGGAGGAGGGGCATACAGATTTTTTTTTTCATCCATCAGCGTATCCATGTGTCCCTGTCCATCCGTCCGTCCGCAATTGTGTCCGGTCTATACCTCAACTTAAATTAATGAAACTTTAAACATAGGCGAATCTTGACATAAGGGGGCATCATGTACCAAAATTAGGTCGCTAAGTCAAGTATATGGGTCACAGTGATATATTCTTGGAAAATCGTGTCCGGATTATATATAATTCCTTTACTATATGTAACTTAGATTGATGAAAATTTTACACAGATGCATCTATACATAAGGGTGTGTTATGTACCAAAAGTAGGTCACCATATGAAGTATCTGGGTCACGATGACAGAATCATGTTAACAACATAACACTTCATGGCCGGGCTGTAATTCTGTTGTCCTTTAAGTTACATTACTAAAACTTTAAACACATGTGCAACTACGCATAAGGGTGGGTCATGAACCAAAAGTAGGTCATTAGATCAAGTATCTGGATCACGGTGACATATCATTGTAAAATCATGCCAGAGCTATAGTTCTTTTATCATTTAATTTAGTTATATGAAACTTCACACACACACACACACACACACACACACACACACACACACACACACACACACACACATATATATATATCTTGACAAAAAAGTGTGTCATGAAACAAAATAAGGTCACTAGGTCAAGTATCTGGCTATCCACTATTTGCATCAGGGCTGCACTTCGCGTGTCCTTCAACTTATAATAATGAAACTACACACACTGCATCTGGATATAAGGGTGCGTGATGTACAAAAGTAGGTCATTAGGTCAAGTATCTGGATCACGTTGACATATTCTTGTAAAATCATATCAGGGCTAAAAACTCTTTACTATTTAACTTAGTTTCATGAAACTTAACACATACAGGTATCTCGACCTGAAAGTGTGTCATGAAACAAAAGTAGGTCAATAGGTCCAGTATCTGGGTCACGGTGATACATTATGCAAAATTACATTATATTTCATGCCCGGGTTAAAATTCAGTTGTCCTTTGGCTTAGAATCATGAAACTTTGCACATATGTGTATCTGGACACAAGAATGTGTCATACATAAAAGTAGGTCAGTATGTCAAGTATTTGGGTCACAATGATAGCCTTTTTTATTGACTACAGTCATTCTAATATGAGACCTGTAATTATCAAGGTTATAAATGAGGCGAGGGGGGTAATCTCTGATTGCCTTTTAATTATATTTATATACGATGTTCTGCTGCTTTGCACCTAACCTATTCACTAAAGTTAATAATACTGAGCAAAATAATCAACTAAAGATTTATATGATGGACTCATGAAATTAAGACTTGGACTTCTGCAAAAATACTTTAAACTCCTCACCTAGCCTTCCGTTGTGGGATCATAGATCAAAAAAAGAAATACAAGATATATAGCAGCAGTTTTACCTGCACCCGATCCCCATCAGCTATATTGCACAGACTGGACAATGAATCGCATCCTTCATCTCCATACATATGTGCTGTATGGCATATTGGTGCATTTTAATCATAAACTTTACATTTGATGCACAAGAAAAATGAATAAGAAAAAACAACTACAACAACAATCACAACAACAACATACATTCTGCAGGGCCGCGAATAACGTGCAACTTGAATTCGTATGATGACAAGGATTCCCAATAGACTAGTGTAAACATAATTTGTCAGTAACAGCAAAGATTCAATTGTTGTTTGCTAACTCTCCAATCGAAACCCACTTATTAATACAATACTAAGTATAAAAAAGAGGAGTACGAAATGGTGTACTGTCTTATGCATGGGGAGGTTTCAATTGAACTGATTTAGTATTTCGTGACTGCACATGCACATATTTATTACCTCATAAAGAAATGGTACAATGGATAAGAAGGAAGTTTACTGTTTCAAATTTGACGAGCAACCAGCTTCATTTTCGTGAAACTGGAATATTAACAACGCAAGTTGGAAATTCAACACTATCAGCAGGACTTTTACTAGATTCTGTGTTAAATTAGAGTATCCGAGATCAAATGTTCATCATATTCATGATCATGTAAGGGTGCATGTTATAACGCATCAAATACAGATTTAACTAGGAGTGGTTTTAATGTGGAAAACTAATCTACAGTCTGTCTTGACTCGTAAAGGGACCCATGACCCTAGATATCCCACAATGTACAACGATTTCAATATTACATTTCATGTTATTCCACATGACCATACAAACTTCCACATAGACGTGGTGGATTTTCTTTGAACGTCACAGAGTTTTCTTCCTAATAACCACTTAAAATACGGGTTATTTAACGAAACTTTATTTTTCTAAAAAACTAATTATTGTGCGATGATGAACCACTAACCTCGTAGAAGTTGATGTTAGTTTATGAAACACTACCGTTATGTTTATTATGAAGTATGCTCGAAATTAAAGTTTTTATCATAAAATCTAAAATTTCTGATATTTGAGTATTTTTAGTAGTTTTTATGAAGGATTATTTTTTCTTGGTCTAACAAAAATCATAGGTATATGGGTTTGGTCAAAGCCAATAGCAGGAGCAACTCATATTGAAGTTATTGTGAATAACAAAAAGGGTTCAATTTAAAAGTCTCACTAGCACAGACAGACTGTAAATGTAAACAGAAGTTTGATTATAAAAAGTTTGTTGCAATAGGGGAGTAGTCTCTGTATGGGGGATTTTAAATGAATATTCTACTGTATTAGTATGTACATTTATATACATGCTAAGTAACAGTCCTTGAGGAATAAATGCATACAATATATATTATTTTGGTTTGAATTTTGCACCTGTTTTAAATTCATACAAAGTAAGTCACCAAAACTAGAAAATATTTGGAAATTGACAAAATTATTCAAAAGAGGAGCTCATTTACAGTAGAAACAATATGTTAACTTGTCCGTGTTACATATTTACTGTTTATCATTTGGCACAATTCAAGCTAAGAGATGTCAGGGTTGAATGTAGTATAGGCAATGTATCCCCTTGTCACGCTAGTAATTTCATATTACCTGCGTGGGCATCATAACAAGTTCCTAATTGGATGCCTTTCAATATGACTTACACAAACCAAGCTTTTAATGAGAGCCTTCTTTATGTATACAAGGCCACATCATTTTTTTAATTACAAAATTGTGATTTTTTTTTCTTCCTTTTTTTTCAAAATAAGCACACAGACCTATAGAAAAGTCATTTAACAACTCGTTAATTTACACTTTTATCAGGCATAAGCAGCTCTTAGCTGTTTTTTCCTAATACACAAACTTTAGAATACAAGGTTTATAAATTTATCCCAATTACATATCAGAGCCAAACCAAACGAACATTCTTCACAATCTGCATTATCTCTGACTTTTTTAGGGTCCTCCTATTTTCACATTTTGGTCATCTAGCCCGTAAACCAAAAACAAAAAAACAAAAAAACTCACTTTGAGGGGCCTAATCGGAAAAGGTAAATCACATAGTTACAGCAAGAAAGTGCCAGAGAGGCATTTCCCTGGTTACAGCTAGTAGTTTGCTTTACTTTTTGGGGATTCCAATGTTAATGGTAAAAGTGTCGGTTGTATTTTAATTTAAGACAGTGCTCAATGCAAAAGTTCAGAATTAATGATTTAACGAATGCATTTTTATTTAATGAAATACATTAAAATCTTTATAGCCATCACATAAAACAACTGCAACTGATTCAATACTTCAGTTTTTTCTCTCTACCCTCCTCGGTTACAGACTGTCAGAAGGGGCAATGATAGGAATACATTATGATTCTCATTTTGTCCAAATGTTGATTGAAATGTAAGATCAAACATTGTATTTTTTACATGTAGGCTATTTCAATTGGCAACAGTCAACGTCGCATGAAAGATAAATGAATTAAATATACATGTTTGCATATATGCAGTGACAGAATCTAAAATATGTGAACACTTGCAATTGACATGTAGACCAGCTGAGAATATTTTAATATTTCCTATTCAGGTGAGATGTTTTTTTAGAAATATGCAGTCCTGTATGCATGTGCTCAAACTCTGTGCGACTTGGGGGTGGGGGAGTGAGGTTCATGTTCATACCATACCAAATATCGAAAAAACAAAAAAACAAAACAAAAAAAAAACAAAACAAAAACAAAAAAAAACAAAAAAACAAAAAAAACAAAAACAAAAACCAAAAAAAAAAAAAAAAAAAAAAACCCAACCCCCCCCAAAAAGACCTGAAACAAGAGCCTGTTTTTAAAAAAGCATTCTCCTTTATTACGGTATAATAAAAAACGTGGATGTGGCATTGTGGCTTAGCAGTGTGGCACTGTGGCACCATGGCAGTATGGTAGTGTTGCGTTATTATGATGTGACCATGGCTTACTAATGATAAACTTCAATTTTTTTCATGTACTTTACACGAACACGCAACTAACCAAGAGTTATGAAATTATCAAGCTCCCATAAAAAGCCACTTGTGTCTGGATTGAGATTTTGTGTGATAAACACAAACACAAGTGCCTCCCCCCCCCCCCTCCCGTAGCCAGCTGGAATATAAGGATTTCACAGGCCACTTTTACATTGGTAAGGGTGATTAGGATCAGTATAGTGCACAGAATGGGTGGCCGAATGGGCTTCCGAACTAGCGATGGGGTCCCAGCAGTATATACCGAGTAAGTGATCCTGGCTATTTTATCAGAGGATTGTTGTAAAACTACTCATCTGTCTGCCCCAATCCTCTGTCATCCCATGCCACTTCCTTGCCCAGCCGCGCCTGACAAGGCACTTGTTATAAACATGCAAAGCGAAACTAGAATAGAAGATCTGCTTCAAAGCAAATATGTCTGTGTGCCTTCAAAAGTTGTAAATATTAAATGCTACAACCTTTATCCTTTGGCACTTCACATTACAAAAAGCTTATGGCTGGATGCAAATTTCAAAGTCCAAATGACCTTGACCTTTAACCTTCACAGGTCACATGTAACTTACACAGTGTAAAAATACCCACAATTTAAGCCCAACATGAACCAGATTGGATGAAAATTGGCCAATTTATGGCAAGATGAATCTTTCAAAGGACCAAATGGTCTTGACCTTTGCCCTTTTTAGGTTACAAGTTCTTATAAAAATGTGTAGTGTTGCAATACTTACAATTTGAGTCCAACATGATTGATATTGGATGGAAAATTTGCCAAGATATGACTGGATGAAACTTTGAAAGGTCCAAATGATCTTGAACTATGACCTTTAGAGGCCACATGTGACTTTAAAAAGTGCAGGGTTACAATAGCTACAATTTGAGCCCAAAATGATCAAAATTGGAGAAAGATTGACAAAGTTATGGCTAGAAGAAAGCCACCACCGAAAGTGGCCTTTGGCCTTGAACTGACCTTTGACCTTGAGATGACCTTTCCCTGATGCGAACCTTTGAAGTCAAAAATGACATTTTGTCCTAAAAATGGCCTTGACATGACCTTTAACCTTGACATGACCTTGACATTTCAGATGATCTTTACCTTGCTATGATCCAACTCCCATACACTCGGAACCACATCTACTACAATATCTAAGATACTGCAGATTTTAAACTTTAATTAGCCCTCATTTGCATAATTTTGAAAAGCATGACCTCTCATTATGAAAGGGCCAGACTTCATCTATGGAATTATAATTGTGCCAAGTTTCGGGTTTCTACGTGTAATGCTTTTCAGATGAAATGTCGGACAAATTTGCCTTGAAAGAAAGAAAGAAAGAAAGAAAGAAAGAAAGAAAGAAAGAAAGAAAGAAAGAAAGAAAGACTATCCATGCGGGAACCAACTTTTAACCCGCATCATTTCTGCCAACCTGCAAGTCACAATCGTCTGTCTCGTGCTCCAAATGCATTTTGGGGCTATGATGGGTTTTACATTGAACCTCACAAATCGGCACAATCAAACGAGGAGTGGGTGGATAGTTAGCTGAAACTGAAAGCCGTTATCGCATCAGGAAACTTGACTGGGACTGCTGTTTAATTTCCTTTCATCGGTTTTTGTTTCTGCGCAAACTGAAGGCCGAGTTACACGATGCTCAGTTGCGGGGTGCAATGCTGTGCATGACAAATATTGCTTCAGCAAGGCACTGTCTTCGCGATGCAATAATGGGTTGAAAGGGGAGTTCTTTGCTTGCATAGTTTTGCAGGAGTGGTCACATAGAGCAACACAGTGGCCACACGATGCAAAACGTTGCGAGCACAGCTTTGCATGCCAAAAAGTGCATCGTGTAGCTTGACCTTAAGGGCCCGATTCTTCATGCAGTGGTTTTCCTTTTGTTATAGAAAAGTGGCTTTCGTGTAACAAACACCTTGTTTGAATGTAAACATTTGATTCAATGGTTTCATAGAAACAAAAATACATTACCAAAGTAAGATTGACAGGTAATACAAATTACGGTATTGTCGCCAAATGCAAGAAAGTGTTTGTCTCGTGCCTTGCGCCAAAAATCTAAACATTTTTGTCCACCTGGTTGTGACATGGTCACATGACTCGGATAAACCAACAGAAACCTAATAAGCGTCTTTTGCGAGACCAAAATTTTTTGAAACATCAGTTCCACTTCATTCCACCTGTGAGTACAGACGTTCATTTATGTCTATGTTTTTTTTCTCGCCTGTGCCTCACGTTGGCAACAGGCATTTTCTTGGGTAGTAGCTGAAAAACATAAACCAAGGTGGTCAGTGTTTTGTAAGTTAACACTACTTATATTCCATCGTCTAAATTAAGCATGAAAAATTATAAATTTTCACAAAAACCTTTGTGACCAATATCACGTGGTTTCCAGCTTTGGCGCCACACAATGTCCATGTTTCCGTCCACTTGTAGTGCTGAATTGCTGAAGTCCTTCGGAGAGTTGGGGTGTAAACCCCGGGATTAACATGTTCAAAACATTACATATTCGAAACCCACCAGATATATTGTTGTGCTTTCTATATTTTTTGTTTTTAAGGCTGTATGCCCACGAAATAGAACACAAAAGGTAGAGAGAGAGAGCGAGAGAGAGAGAGAGAGAGAGAGAGAGAGAGAGAGAGATAAAGACACTGATTAATTGATTGACTGATTTTACTCGGTGCAAATCATACATAGTAGATGATAGATACAGACATGATATGATAAATAATGACAAGGCAAATTATAATTTGTTCAGGTAATCAGGTGGAGGAGATGGATAGGCAGACAGACGGACGGATAGACAGATAAAGGGCGTTTTCGCCAGCCGCCACATTGAATGAGGGCTTACGAGATCTTGGTAGCTCTCGACCGCCATATTTACAATCAGCACATATAAAACTATATCTGACTTAGACTAGCGTAAAATCCCCTGTAAAATGCCAAGATTTACGTGTTATGTGCCAGGGCGTTTTCATAATACTGCCTGGGACAAATATATTCATCTAATGGATTTTCAACCGACAAGCCATTAGCACTAACGCCTGTTTTTTCATAGTGCTGACCAAAGTTTTTCTTCTATCTAAAGCAGAATTTATATTCTTATTATTATAAACATATTTATTTTCTCTGGATTGCCTAATGGTATACAGAGGCTAATCTGGAGGCTCTCCAGTACATCAAAGGACGCACAGGAATATATACAATACACATGTACGAGAACAGAAGACTAAATTCACAGCTTGTACGGGAATAATACAATTGATGCCAAATAATTGAGACTTATAATTAGATCATATACCAAATTATTAAATAAAACGTCTAGATTCTGATATGAATGTCTGAACATCCTCAAGGATGAATACATTATCGGTGTCTGGCAAGTCCTCACGACCTTTCAACAGAAAATTTAAGAAAACATCACTAGAACACTGAACTCTTAAAGTCGGATTTACACCTGGTGCCACTGAGTGACACACAGTGTTCAGTCCCGGGCGTTCAGTAGACGGACCCTTGGCACAGTAAACTTGGGGCAGAACAAAAGGTAATGTTTCGTATCTTCAGTAGGATGAGAGCATGCACCCGTTGAGACTGGAAGGATATTGACATGATATAGATGGGCATTTAAAACCGAGAAGTTAAGACGTAGCTGCGTGTGGCATAAGTTTTGGAAACGACTTTCATGTTTAAAGTAAGGGGGTTTTTAGTCAACATTTAAGAGTAATCGATTTAATTTAGATTTGAAATGCGGCAGGGAATCGGTGACACAAGAGGTCATTCCATAATTTGATAACACAAGGGAGAAATGAATCGTCCAAGAAGCGATTGGTGGTAAACCTAATTTGGCGTAATTCAGTATGATTTCTCAATAGGCGTCCAGTAGTGAATGCAACATTGCGAAGAACGAGATCATGTAGGTATTGTGGAGTCAACCTACTATACTCAGGACTCAGGTCAGTTTTATTCGACCAAAAAGTTACAGAAATAAAATATAATAATAAATGAACATATTGTGTGGTTAGGGAGACTCCAATTAAGACAGAGACAACTGTCGCTCTCATGGGGCTACCAGGTACAAATTAACTAAATATTTCATGGCGACTGTATTTGCAGAATGGAGGGTAATAAAACAAAATTTCAGCCACGAAGAAATAATAAATTATAATAATATAAAGTACTGATACATACACTCTGGTGAAGGCAATAATAATAATAATTCTAAAATTATCTTCAACGTTAACATTCTCGGGAACAAAAGTAGCAGTTCTCAATTATGCAATTTTCCTGATAATTTTCAATATAGTATTTTTTTATGTAATTTGCTGGTCCATTTTAACTATGCGTATATATTTTTCACGTAGATCGGCTGGAAATTTGTTGATAGTCTCAGGTACATCACAACGTAACCAGTCTTTAGCATAACGGTGCTTGTATCTTTAGTATATGAATGTTACCAGCTTGACTTGTATTATATCCATGTATATCTTGACTTGTTTGGAAGGGCAAACTTTGTAGATTTTCTGGCAGTTCCATGTTTACATATTTATGATAGAATTTAAATTTAGATAAGGTAAAAATGTTTGGTAGTTTGAGTTTTTAAAGAAAAGAATAAGTTTAAAGTCTTTCCTTCGATTTGCCAGAGCTTTTCGAGAAGTAAGACACGTGGAGCGTATCTGGTTGCGCCACGGCAGATCCTGGCTGCCTCACTGTGCTCAGCTTTTATAGATTGCGACAGGTTTTCAGTGCAATCCTCAGACAGGACACACCCATATCCGCGGATAGGACGAATCATAGTACAAAACAATCGTATGATAGTCTGGCGGGAGAGTTTGTGTTTGAGTCTGCGTAGAAGAGCAAGCCGTTGGCTGGCTTCACTGACAATGCGTGTTATATGTTGGTGCCATGACAAATTGCTTGAAAGCGTAACTCCCAAGATTTGGCTTGTGTCGTTTAGCTGAGGAGGTCATTGAATTAGATTTTATAGCATTAAATGTCATCCGCCAGAGCTTGCCCCAATGATGAATTTGTACAAGATTAGAATTGAGGCTTTCAGCTATGGCCGTTGGGTCGTGGAAAATTTCAAGAATACTGGTATCATTCACAAATGAACGGATGTCACAGGTAATATTGACAGTGATGTCGTTAATCATGCAGGGTTCATACAGGTTCGTGAAAAGTAAATTCAAGGACATTCAAGGACTTTTTCAAGGACCAGATCCAGCAGTAGAACACAACAGACAAATTGTCTAAATCCTCATTTTTCAACCCTCTACTAATAAGACCAACGCATCTTATTCCACATTTATTAAAGTGTGTGTGTGAACACACACTTTTCTTTCTTTCTTTCTTCCTTTCTTTCTTTCTTTCTTTCTTTCTTCCGTCCTTCCTTCCTTTCTTTCTTTCTTCCTTCCTAACCAGCAAATTTGTCCGACACTTTTCTCGGACACTATTGTACATAGAAACTCCAAACTTGGCATGATTGTACCTCTATACAAGGAGTTTGACCGTTTTTAACAGAGGAATGAAGATGTTTGAAATTATACGAATAAGGCACATTTGAAATTTTAAATCTTGAAAATCTTCAAAAGTATAATAGATAGAGATGTCATTCCAACTTCTACTAGCGGGTTATGGACCAGTGTGCATCCAATGAATTTAAAAGTAAAGTTGCAACAATTTAAATTATGCTAATTAGCAGCATTTGAAATTTTAAAACTTGAATATCTTCAAAACTATTAATGATAGAGATGTCATTTTAACTTCTACCAGGGGTTATTGACATTGTGCATGTAATGAATCTAAAGCAAAAGTTATAGCCATTTAAATTATGCTAATTAGCAGCATTTGAAATTTTAAAACTTGAATATCTTCAAAACTATTATAGATAGAGATGTCATTTCAACTTTTACTAGGGGGTTGTTGACCATTGCGCATGTGATGAATCTAAAACAAAAGTTGTAGTAATTTCAATCATGCTAATTTTAATTAGCAGTATTCGAAATTTTCAATTTTGAATATCTTTAACACTATAACAGATAGAGATGTCATTCCAGCTTTTTGTAGGGGGTTGTTGACCACTGCGTACGTAATGAATTAAAAATAAAAGTTAAATTATGCTAAATAGCACCATTAGAAATTTTAAATCTTAAATAACTTCAAAGCAATAAAAGATAGAGACGCCATTCCAACTTCCACCCCCTGTGTTATGGAATAGTTGTACATTGCCAAACCAATATGCTTTGGAGACACACACACTGATTTGCTATGCAGCAAATCATCTTTCCTAGTTATTTATTCCAACCATGTATGAATCAGACTCAATTTTTGAAATAGGCAGTAGCGAGACTTTTCACAAACTTACAAAGAAGCCTATATGTAGATCATATTACCGGAAGTCCTTTTTAAAGATAAATTCGATATGGCTTATTTTATGAGTTTACTGTGACTTATGTAGGCCTACCGCCATTATGGGTTGTTTTCCTGAAATTGACTCTATCTAGTCTAGAAAATTGTTACCACTACATATGGGTAAAATTAGATCTGAAGATGTATCTATCCCCATGCACATTTTTCACAAGAAAGCTCCAGTTTCTTTTCTAGAAAGGGTGATGTACTTTGTTACCTGTATGTTTGATACAGTGTATTTGTTCCTGAAAGTAGGCAGTACATGTAAATAAGGCTCACATAATTGGTTAGGCCTGATTTGATAAGAGCTGTCAAACCTACATGGGTTAAAAGGGGGTTAAAAGCAAAAAGATACTTTGTAATTTACAGTGTCACATTTTGACAAATGGAATTTGCCAGCCACTTCAAAGGAAAATGACAGCAGAATGTGTTCATCTTAATGTGATTTAAGTTCATAAATGCTAAATTTTGTGGAAAATATTCATATTCCTTGGCAACTTGCCTCATTGGGTGATGCTTAAAAATAAAATTCAAGGACTTTTCCAGGACCTTTGTCCAAAATTCTGGATTTTCAAGGTTTTCAAGGCCTTGAAAATGAATGTAGCAGATTCAAGTACTTTCAAGCACTTCAAGGACCTGTGCGATAATGTAAACGAGGAAAAGTAGGGGACCAAGGATGGAACGTTGGGGCACTCCAACCTATATAGGGAGCCAAGATGAGGTCTGTCCTCAAATAGTAACACGTTGAAATCGGTTTTTAGAGACAGCTTTTTATAAATAATAACACAAGATCTTCAAAGACAGTATCGAGCATTCTGGCATATTGCACGGTTCGAAAGTAAATTATTCAAACTGTGAACAGCAGGAAACATAGTCAGCTTTAGGCTACTGAACTCAAATACTGGTATTCATTCTAACGTAAAGAAAGAAAGGTCCCCACGACCTTGACCATCGAACTTTAGAGATTACATGTAAATTTAAAAAATGTGCAGGGTTACAATAGCTACAATTTGAGCCCAACACGATCAAAATTGGAGAAAAATTGACCAAGTTATAGCTAGAAGAAAGCCACCATCGAAAGTAGCCTTTGACCTTGAGATGACCTCTACCAAATATGCATTGTTACTGTACCAAGTTTGATTTTGAATCAAATGAATGGAAATCTGAAGTCAATGGCCCATTGAATGGGAAAAAGCAAACATGCTTATGCACACAAGATTGTGTGTATAGACAGGGCCTGCAACCAACAAAGATTACCTTGTAATTGGAGATACCTAGTCACATCTGAAAACTTCCGCCTTATCTTCCACGTTTACATGCCATGGCTAGTCACTGTACTAAAGTTTGAAAGAAAAAAATGGAAGTGTACGTAGGATTTGTGCTCTCAAGATTGTGACTACAGATGGACAGACCAGTCAGTATGTAACGTGCAATAAATTTTTTTTTGTGGGAAATGACATTTTGTGATCCCCACCCCCCACCCCCCACCCCAAAAAAACATAAATATGCTGGTCGCACCTTTTCTAAAATTATACTAAGGTCATTCTCTTGATGCCAATATAACTGTGTCAGAATGTAGAAAAAATGCCAAGCCCACTAACTTTTACTTTTAGTGGCCTGAGAACTTATCACTTATATTGAAGTTATAAATACCATGGAGGTGTTAAATAGTTAATTAATGACCATAATTATCTTTGTAACTTTCTTTTCTTTTTCCTTTTTCATAAATATAAATTTATCAACACTCCTAACAAATTAAATGGACAATACAAATTAACGCCTCCAAAGAGTATGATTCAAATTCCAAATCAATAGGTAGGCCTATAAGGCAGCAAATGTATGTAGTATTTCCAATGGGCAAATGCTGTATTATCGGTCATCATATTTTAAATGAATTGCGCTCATTTGCGCTGATTTCAATGGTGTCGGCCTTCATCCAATTTGGTTCCAAAATTCATTAAGTATTCTGATCTGTTCTTCCAAATTTTTCTATTCATAAACTTCTCTGGAGTCATATTTTACCGATAGCGCCGTAAAAATGGCGAAAAAATCACCAAAAATTACTTTAAAAAAAAAAAATTCACGATTGCATAATGTCATCTTACCTCCAAAGATCCATCACACGCTGTAGGCTGATCGCGGGAAAAAAACGCGAGAAACGATCACATGAGCGATACTTGGTCTAGCGTAGTTTTACGCAAAATGGCGGATTTCAACGAGATGAGTGTTTGACCATTCACGTAAAAATCCCTGCTTTACGCATAAATGCACGCAGTAACAAGAAACCGTGAGTGACATATTAATAAAAGCATATTTCTTGATCGAACTAATGTAATATTGGCACCGCAAATGAAATATTTGACCGCAAGGCCACTATTCAAAGTTGGGCAAATTTAACATGTGACAGATAGGAGAGGCACAGACCACGCCCACTCGCTGACATCCCTACCTGAAAAGTGCAGGCGAGGAGGTAAGCGATGGCCTCTTAACAGCAATTTTGCTGAAGGGACTTCCCACAATGTATAAAACTTTTCGGCAGTAGTGACACAGAGGGAAAAACAGATGACCTTTACGAGTTTAAGCTGTCCATTCGAAATTTTGAAGAGACTGAAAAGTGTATCCAATCTTCAGAATGGAAGCCACGCGCACGTGGATGATAGCGTGATGAACTTGTATTTGGAATCCATGGAATACAAATTTCTTTACAGTTTATAATATTTTGAGGAAAGACTAAGGATGGAGAGTTAAATTGCAATACAGATAGATTGGAAAATAACAATATGTGGGGTGGTGGGAAGTCCAGACCTGGATAACTCTCCCCCCCCCTCCCGCCCAAACTTACATCTGTGATTTTTTCCATTCAAAATGCAAGATATGCCAGTTCTTTACAGTCACTGTTATATACAATAATTGTATGAGGAAAGACTTGGAAAGTTGAATTGCAAGACAGGGATCTTAGAAATGGACAACATTTGGGGTGGGGAGGATGGTCCAGACCAGGATAAATTACTTCCCCCCCCCCTCCCCCAAGTGTTACATTCTATCACTATCAGCAATTTTTATTGAAAATGCAAGAAATTCAAGTTCTGTACATTTACATAAAAATATTAGGAAAAAATGGCCAGAAAATTGAATTACAACACAGGGATAATAGAAAATGAAAAAATGTGGGTGGGGGGAGGTTATCCAGGCCAGGATACTCCCCCCCCCCCCCCTGCAAAAAAAGGTTATCTTTCCATCTGCAATTTGTATTTAAAATGCAGGAAATGACCGCCCTTTACAGTTTATAAAAGTATGAGGAAAGACTTTGGATGGCAGGTTGAATTGCAAGACTGAGATCAGAAAAAGCAAAAATATGTGGGATGGGGTGAGGTTGTCCAGGCCAGGGAAATTTCCCCACCTCCACTATATATGTTGTATGTGCCAACGGTATCTTTATTCAAAACACAAATATTCCACTTCTTTGCAGTAAATGCATAATCATGAGGAAAGAATTGGTGTGGAAAGTTGAATTGGATCAAAGAAAATGGCAAACTATGGATGGGGGAGGTTATCCAGGCAGGAATAAGATAGCCCCCCACACCCATACGTTGAACCTTGATTTCATCGATAACTTGTAAATTTGAAATTCAGGGATTGCTAATTCTTAACAGTTTATCATAATATGAGGAAAGACTGAGGATGGAAAGTTGAATTGCAATTCAGAGAGCATAGAAAATACAAAATGTGGGGCGGAGAGAAGTTGGCCAGGCTAGGATAACACCACCACCACCCCCAGTACTATCTTGCATCAGTGTTTTTTATTTATAATGCACAAATTGCCAGTTATTTACAGCTATAGATAACATTATGAGGAATGAATTGGCATGGCATGCAGCGTGCATGGAAAATAACAAAGTGTGGGTCAGGGACAGTTATCCATGCCATCTATTTTATATTCAAAATACAAGACCAATTCTTGCATGTGAAGAATAGTATGTGGAAATTAAGACTTGAATACTGGGATAGAAAGTTAGTTGTAAGACAGGGATCATGGAAAATGAAAAAAAAAGTGGGGGGGGGGGGGAGGTTGTCCAGACCAGGATAATTTACCAACCTCCACTGTAAGTGTTATGTTCCATCAGTATAACAAAACATTCCCATTCTTTGCTGTAATATAAAAGCATGATTGAAGAATGTCCATGGAAAGTTGAATTGAAAGACAGGGATAATAGAAAATGACAAATTGGTGGGGGCCGGGAATGTATTCAGGCCAGGATAACTTACCCTACATAAGCTTTATCTTCCACCAGTAATTTGTATTTGAAATGCAGAAATTACCATTTCTTTGCAGAACTTTGTAAAATTGTGAGGTAAGATTCAGAATGATAAGTTGAATTGCAATACCATGAATACAAGGAGCATAGACCAAAAAACAAAAACAAGGTGGGGGGGGGGGTGAAGGTAGGAGTTGTCCAGGCCAGGATACCCCCCCCCCCCCTCTTTCAAGTACTATGTTGCATCAAACTTTTTAACATGTGTATAAAATACAAGAAAGGCCAACTGGTTCTTTACAGTTAAATAATAGAATGAGGAAAGACTTGAATGGAAAGTTGAATTACATGACCAGGATCATGGAAAAGAAAAAGGTTATCCAGGCCAGAATAACGTTAGACCAAGACATTGTCTTGGTTTCAGGAATAACTTACCACTATAAGTGCTATGTTTCATCAGTATTTTTCTTTCAATTGCTAAACATTCCCATTCTGTACAGTAAAATAAGAGCATGAGGAAAGAATTGACATGGAAAGTTGAATTACAAGGTAGGCATCAGAGAGAATGACAAATTGTGAGGGGGTGGGGTGGGGAGTATATGATTATGTGCTGTGTATCTTCTATAAACCATTGAATGATATGGCGTCACAATATATGAAGGATATGTTTGACATGTGAAGGATTTCCATGCTGTGAATATAAGGTCAGCCACTGATGACCAACTATACCTTAACCGACTCAGGGCAGACTTTATGAAAAGAACAAAGGTTACAGCGGTGCAGTCATATGGAATAGTTTACCAAAGAAATCCAATGTTCTCCTTCCTTATGTATGTGCAAGAGACACTGCACCAAACATTTGCTAGAATGGTGCAAAAAAGCTGAATTCTATAATCAGTGTATTTAACACAGGACTTACCTTATGTACATGTGAGATTTTTGCTTACATGTGATCCTTAACGGTACATACTGTAAAATTTAGAGAGCCTCAGGGAAGAATAGTGTGTCTTACACACTAATTGAGTCATCCTCACAAAACAAAGTTATACACACACACACACACACACACATATATATATATATATATATATATATATATATATATATATATATATATATATATATTTATTTATTTATTTATTTATTTGTTTTGGCAAAATCTTAAAAAATCTTTGCTGAAACCACCTGGCCAATTTGAAATTGCATAGGAACACTTCAGTAGACCCCTATAGGTTGCACTAAAATGTCTGTGTGGTTTTGCTATTATCAACTTGTCCAAAACCACGTCTCAGATTATGCTGACTGTTGGAAGAAATGTTCCCTCTGGAAGAGTGTTCACCATGTAGAATCTCTCGGACATCTTTTTTTTTTAACAGTTCTCTTTTCTGATTGGAAGTCCAATCATCACAATACATTCACATTCACAGTAAGCCAAAACAAAAAGGCAAGTGTCTTGATAGGCACAAATTCCTTTATTGGCTTGACCAGTTTCAGATATCTTCATTCTCTTCAGGAACCAAGGTTTGTGGGGAACAACTGTTCACAACTGGTCTGGCATCCAGTATATATACATGTACTACGGCATAGCTATGACTTGATTAGCTAACATGCAAACATACTCGCTAGTTTAAAGCAGCCCATGGCCCTATTTTTAATTACATCTGTAAATTCCCATCCAATAGTGTCATAAGGAATGGCTGTGGTTTTTTGCAGTTGAAAGATAAGTAACTGGCCCTGATGTGTCAGCTGGTGCATATTGCTCTACCTGGTGAAGAACAGTGGGGGGAGGGAGGTTGCTGTTCAGATCCCTATTTATAGCATTTATTTAGTAGCTGTATGAATTTCTTTTGAAACACCAATGTGTTAACAAATTATGGCTTTTACATGGGGAAGTGAGTTAAGACATTGCAAGTTTAGCTTACATGAAAGACTGAACAAGAAATCTTGGTCAGTTTCCAGTGATGTGGCCAAATGGATCTATCAGGTGGAGTTGGTGCATCCAGTACATTTCCCTTAATTGTTAGACTGACCTCCCTGTCATGTGCTAATTTTGGTGGTGTTTGGATGTACTCAAAGGTGTAGACTTCTAGAGTGAGTCCCCTGTGATTAGCTTGAGCAAAATGTCTCCCCAACGGTTGTTACTTTGTTACTGGTATAACAAAAGTGTTCATGCAACCGGTCCTCAAGTGGACATTGAGTTTGTCCTACAAACTGTGTCTGATATGTTATACATTGAGGAGGTAGATGAGGTTACAGCATTCACAACATTCACTTGTAGGGACTGGATATAGACCCTGTAGGTTTGTGTTGCTCCTCGCTTAACCTCACATATTGGTGACACTTCTTTAACAATTAATACAGGTCTTATTATGAGGACATCAAATGCCAACTTGAGTGTAGATAACCTCACTAGTCTATTTCCTATGGTTTAATTGTGCTAATTGACCTGATAAGCATGGTCATTTTCCCTGTTGGGGGCATTTTAGGGTTTGTAACCCTTCTGGTGCACAATTAAAATGTACTTTTTGCATGGACAGAAGTACTCTTATCCATCTTTATTTTAAATGTACATTAGTAATATTTGGGTCCCACAGGAAAATGAATCGAGAGTGCACATGCATGGACTATTCTTGTCCCTAGTTTTAAAGGAATGTAACCAGCATGGAGGTGTTGAGGCAAGTACAGTACAGTAAAACCCCCATTAGCGGGCACCTCTCTGCAGTGGGCACCTCCTAACAATGGGCACTTTTCTTCGGTCCCATTTGATTTTCTCTATTATCTACATGTTAATGGAACCTCTCTGCAGTGGGCACCTCTCTACTATTGGCAGTGAGCACCTTAAATGTATACCAAAATATGCCACAGTGGGCTCTTTGTTTTTGTTTTTTTTAAAAAAGGTAATCAGTACATTTATGTATTTGGATTGTCTTCTTAAACTGTCCTTTTTGCAACAGTGCTCATACCCTTAGCCAGGTTCTTCACCCCACACAGTGTAATTTCCTTACCACATCAAACAGTGCAGGGTTGGCCAGTCAGCCAGCCAGTATGTATATTCAAAGCATAACAGTTTTCTAATCTAACATTGATTCCCTTGACAACTTTGTGGACTAACATCAGGATTCAGTTATCAAAGGTGAGAGACTTCAAGATCATTGATTGACCGTGTTCAAATTTGATACAAGGGTGACTCATGGGCTGTTCTTCCCAATACGGCATGCTTGAAAAAAAATTAAATGTGAAAATAATACTGTAGTTCTAGAAATTTTTGTGCTCAACTTAATTTCACGTGTTTTGTGCTAGTACTTGCTGCGCAAAAATAAGGTGCCAAAATTAATTGACATAATGAAAGGTTATATATAGACAAGCCATGATGTACGAAATTAAAATATGCAAATATTTTTTAATTTACAGAAAAACAAGTTTGCGTGAAATGGATGACACACAAAAATTTCTAGAACTACAGCACTTTTATTCACATTCTTATTTTAAAAAAACTCAGTGCACCCTCAATCATCGCTTTTTGTTAATTTCTGACACCCACAAGGCGCGAAAGGCTTGTGACGTCACAAATGCAACACCGCTGACTGACAGGGAAGACTTCAACCATGCTTGCGAGCTATGACTGTCAAGTGTCACTTGGTTGAAACATTTTATTTACCCTTCATCAACAGGATTAAAAATTTCATTTAGAAATAATTGTTTTCGTCCCTGTTCTTGCCCAGGATGGGTCGGTGTGTTGCTGTTAATTGTAGCAGTACAAGTTCAACAGTTTGTTTATATCAGGAGTTTTGGGAAACGTATATCTCCCTGTTTCAATGGCAAGAGTGTGGGCGCTTATGCATAGTTTGTTAAATTTTTGAAGTTTTTTAACATTTATATTATCCAAATACATGTAGAATTCTCTTTCGAAAGTAATCTTAAATTTACAAACATGGACAAACAAGGACCAATCTTGTTCCAGTCCCAGGTCTAGGGTTGAACAGTCTATAACAGGTTGAGTTAGTTGGCCACTGTAATGCGCAGATCCAATTACTGCTGTATATTAGGAGATGTTTAATCCCATAAGCAGATAACGCTTGTTTGGATAGCTACCACATTCACGCCTCATGTACCCAGCTGCCTAGACCAGTGGGTGGCTGGTCTTTCATTTTTTCAGTCATGTACCACTGTTTTTGACAGTCCTTGGCCAGCTCCCAATAATCGCGTGTACAAAATTCCATCTCATTGTACCTTTGTCATTAATATGGGAACAGAAAATAAGTCAAGTCACGAGAAAATTTTACCATTGTTACATAATGGATACCATCTGAAATAAAGGATATCATAAAGACGTGTACTGATGACAATGTATACAGAAACGTAAATTACTGCATTCCAAGGGTGGCAAGGTTACTGTCAGCTAGGGGTTCTGATATTGAAAGCTATTCATAAATGCAAACTTATATTTAATTATCCATACACCACACAGATGGGAAGGGAAAATTACCTGTTTGTTCAGACTTTTATATACCATAGATGTAGGCCATAGCTGTTTCTGTGAATGCTAGAAATTGAAAGACTATAAGACCTGGCCCATCGTGATGCAAATTCCAATTTATTGCATTTATGCTTGTTCTTGTAATTTTTAATGAGAAATATCACTGCCCAGACCTCAAGTTGGGATCGTCTGGCTGTACCGCGGCTGCACTCCCCGCAGTACCGGTGACAATAGGGTTCTAGGCGTCCCCCCCATGTGTGTAAAGCTGAATGATCTTTTGCTCTGCTGCTTCAGCTTTTATTATTAATTCTTTTTCATCCTCGTCAGACGACGTAAATGAAAAACTTAATTCAGACTCTCCAGAATCACAATACTCAGTTGTATCTGCTATGACTCTTGGCAAACTGAAGGCACTCTGGCTTATAACACATGCACCACAAGCCAGCTGATTGCGTATGTATCACATCACTTTCGCATATCAGGCCATGATCAGCGAAAACTTGCGCGATTTCCTGTCGCAAATGTGGCACACTTTTGAAACTAAAAAACACTGTTTGAAAATGAAATTAAAATTTTGGTTTTCAGATGTCATTTCTGACTACCCTGAACACCAACTTTCTAATTATGTCTGGGTGCCAACTCCGACATTTTGTTTTTCCAAGAATTCTTTCTTTCTTTCTTTCTTTCTCTCTCTCTCTCTCTCTCTCTCTCTCCTCTCTCTCTCTCTCTCTCTCTCTCTCTCTCTCTCTCTCTCTCTCTCTCTCTCTCTCTCTCTCTCTCTCTCTCTCTCTCTCTCTCTCTCTCTCTCTCTCTCTCTCTCTCTCTCTCTCTCTCTCTCTCTCTCTCTCTCTCTCTCTCTCTCTCTCTCTTTCCTTCCTTCCTTCCTCGCTTTCTTTCTTTACGACCAGATTTGTCCAGTTTTTCTCGGACCCTACGACTCCAAAAACTACCAAACTTGCCATGGTGACTGACCTTCCATTGAAATTAGGTACCTGACTTGGAATAGTCATGATGTTTAAAATTATGCAAATTAGGGGCAATTAAAATTTTAAAAGCTCCATATCTTCCAAATTATTGCAGATAGATACAAAGTTCTAACTTACACATGTAGGTTTGAGACTTCTATCAATGAACAGTGAACAGAAGTGCAACTGAATGTGGCAAGTCTGAAGCTTTTTTGCCATGTTAATCATGTCTGGGTTCCAACCCAGATATTTTGTTTTTCCAAGAATTCTTTCTTTTCTTTCTTTCTCTCTCTCTCTCTCTCTCTTTTTTTTCTCCGACCCTACTATTCTGAAAATCACCAAACTTGCCATGGTGACTGACCTACCAGTGAAATTAGGCACCTGACTTGGAATAGTCATGATGTTTAAAATTATGCAAATTAGGGGCACTTAAAATTTTAAAAGCTCCATATCTTCCAAACTATTTTAGATAGACACAAAGTTCTAACTTACACGTACATGTATTGGTTTGAGACAACTGGCAAATCCAATAGCACACAAACAAAACTTGGGGAATTTTAATGCATGCTAAATTCACCAAATTTCTCCCCAATCCACATGCAAGATTTCAACCGCCTGCTGTATGACCTATTGTTTGAACTCTATGGTGCCAGGCAACAATTTTGCATTCATAATTAATTATCTTGAACCTGTCTCACAGCTTCCTGTCCATGCATGCTGAGTGTACGCTTTGGAAGGTTTGGGTCTTGTAGCAAATAGTGTGTGTGTGGGTGGGGGGGGGGGGGATCCAAACAACTGTGTAATGAAGCTCTCACTAAAATACAGAGTATTTCTTTCTGTTCATGCAAGAACAGATTGACTCCATGCTGCCACATTTACCAGGCAGGCTTTTGCTTCCACTGGTGTCCTATCCAGCCTGTTTTTGCCTGAGGCAATGTCAGGCTACCGAGCTCAGTCCCAAGGGAACTCAAAGCTCTGGACTTTAGGCAGAACAAGCCTGAGTGTATCCTCTGTTAAAAATAGACAACATACACAGCTGAGTCAGCCCATGGAGGTATAAGATACTCTTATACCTCCATGGTCAGCCGGACCAGGGAAGTGCAAATATTTGTGTCATCTCAGTGGACACTTTCCTGTCTTTGTTTTCTTGTAACCAGTGAGATGAAGACTGTTCTTCATAGCCAATACTGAGACAGTATAGTTTTGTCTTGACTTACAGGTACATGTTTATGTAGTTTTTGACAGCTTCTGTAAAAATATGTGTATGTAATAAAGGAAGAAAGACAGTTTTGTATTGCATGTATACACATCCCTCTAAATTGTAATATGTGTACACTGTACATGCACATATACTCATCAATACTGCCCAGAAGGGCTGACCCTCTCAGGAGTGGACACTTTTCTCTGGTAGCGAGGGTGCTCACTGTGGAGAAGTTTCACTGTACAGTGGTACCTGAAATTTAAGACCCCCCTAATCAATGAATACCAGACAAAAGTGGTCACATGGGACAGGTGGTCTTTCATCTTAGATAAATTAACAAAGAAATAAAAGGCCAATATCTTTCTTTCTTTCTTTCTTTCTTTCTTTCTTTCTTTCTTTCTTTCTTTCTTTCTTTCTTTCTTTCTTTCTTTCTTTCTTTCTTTCTTTCCTTCCTTCCTTCCTTCCTTCCTTCCTCCCTCCTTCCCTCCCTCCCCCCTCTCTCTTTCTTTCTTTCTTTCTTTCTTTCTTTCTTTCTTTCTTTCTTTCTTTCTTTCTTTCTTTCTTTCTTTTTTTTTTTCTTTCTTTCTTTCTTTCTTTCTTTCTTTCTTTCTTTCTTTCTTTCTTTCTTTCTTTCTTTTTTTCCAGAGACTATTTTTCCAAAAACCACCAAACTTGCCATGGTGACCGACATAACCAGTGAAATTGTGCATCTCATTTTGGAGCAGTGATGATGTTTAAAATTATGCAAATTTTGAGAAGCAACAAATATTTTAAAAGTGCCTTATCTGCCAAAGTATTGCAGATGGACTCAAAATTTCAATGTGCATATAAACCTTTGTGACACTTGCCACTATAATAGACAGTATAGTAACTGTTGTAGAATTCCAAATTATGCTAATAAGAGGCAGTGAAAAATTTAAAAGTTGAGTATCTCCAAAACTATTGTTCATAGAGATGGCATTCCAACTTCAATTTGTAGGTTTGTGGCAAAGCTGCATCCAATGAACCATGAACCAAAGTTGTAGGATTTTAATTGATGCAAATTAGGTGAATATGCAAAATGTAAATCTTTAATGGCTTCAAATCTATTATAAAGGTGCCATTTCTACTTCAATTAATTGGTTTGTGGCATAGCCCCATCCAATGAACAATGAACCAAAGTTCTTCTAGGCTTATAATTCATGCAAGTTAGACAAATATAGGAAATTAAAATGTTGAATAACTTCAAAACTACTATAGATAGCAGTTTCATTCAAACTTCACTTTATGATTTTGGGACATGGCCACATCCCTTGAACCAAGAGCCAAAGCTGAGCATTTTAATTTATAAAAATCAGGCAAATACACGAAATTTAGATCATGTTGAACAATGGCATTGTATAGCATTTCAGACTATTCTGATATTGAAGGCACCCAGACAGATTTGCTGTGAAGCAAATCTTCTTTTCTAGTTTTATTTTTTCATTTACCAGTGCTTCAGCATGTCAAGATCAGATTCCAGAATACTCCGTGGTTTTGGACTATGTCTGTATTGTGTAAAAGTAACAGATTGAAGGTGGTTATCAAGTAAAATATGTCCTGATTGTTGGTTTCATTGTCTTGGGGTGGAGTCAGAGGTCCGGCTGAGCACTTTGGTCAACTCTCTCTTTGTCGTGTGCCAAAGCTGTGAGCAGGTATCCTCTCTGTTCATAATGGCAAGGAGGCTACACCTCCTTGATAATAGGTCAGGAATTTGGCAGCACTCTTGTTCAAAATGGCTGTTTGGTACAGATTCTCTTGACAATTAGTATAGTCCCTGTGTTTTAGAATATCTGGGTGGACTGACCTGCAGTGCAGGTATTTATACATTTTATAGGTGTGTATCTCTCAATTTTACACAGTGTGGTGTACACTGTATGACTATAGTGTCAAGATAACTGATTGCACCCCTGGGGGTAATGGTGTGAAAAGTTGATGGTGGGATGACTGGAATTCAAATGTTTTAAGTCTCTCAATTTTTCCTATGTTTATGTCCACATACAGGAGATGTCATCAGTAAAATGATGTCAGACTGACGGTGGTGGTGGTGGGGGTGGGGGGGGGGGAGTTATGAAATTTTTGTAAATCTGCCATGAAAATGTTGATGAAAGATCAATGCTACCTTTGAATATACAGTGAAGCCTGTCTTCAAAGAGTACCCCAAGGGATGACCAAATTGTGGTCTCTCAAGACAGGTGGTTTCTCATAGGAGGTATAAGTAACAAGAAAAGTACTGAGCAAAGTATGCTGAAAAGCTGGTCTTTCAAGGCAAGTGGTCTCTCACTGGAATGGTCTCTGAAGACAGGGACCACCTTTATATTAGACATTTTCTCGTGTAAAATCACTTTGGCTCATTTTGCTTACAAGGTATAAAAGATTCAGACCTGAGTAATGGAACTAAGCCCGAATGTTTAGAAGGGAAAACCTTGACAACATGTACAAATCAAGAATGAAAGAGCAACATGCCTGTGGTGAGTGGTGTGCAAGCTGTTACCCAAACTTCCTGCCTCTTTATGGCTGCTGAGCCAGCTGTCTGGTGGGTTGTCTGCCTCACTTTTGTGTATGGGAGCCTGAGTGACTATTTAATATTATTTTGTTCTTGAAATGTACGCAGTGAATTAATTTTACAAAATTTGCTTGAATGGGGAGCATGTCCCAGGTTTTCTCCAGAAGGGTTTCACACATGCAGTACTCGTTCCACCCATGTCATCAGGTAAAATCTACTGATTGGAAACACAATACCCTCCCCCTGATAATTCATTCCTGGATTCCTGCCAACTAAAGCATTGATGACTCAATTCACAAATTTCCATAAACTTTTAAGTGTTTCTCCTCATGAATCTCTTTTCATAATATGTACAAAATGACATGCTTTAAAGAATCAGACAAATTTCATGGACAGACATTTCGAGGTTCTACCATTTCTCCCTCTTTTTCAACAGGGTTTTTTTTTTTTATTAAATTCTAATTTTTTTGGTGGTGGTGATGGTTGTGGGAGGGATAGGTGCAGCCAAGGACCACCTTGGTTTTTGTGGCTTGTATTTGTGAAATCTTTATCAGCATGATGCAGTGTCTAACTTCAATTTTGTCCTTTGCAGAAGCATATCATCACCCTAAAAGCTATTCAGAATGCAGCCAGTAGTCTCAATTCCAGACCCTGGCAGGGTGAGTCTTGCTCAGCAGGGTGCAGTTACGGCGGCGTACCGAAGTTGTGAGGGTCTCCTCCGGAGGTATGCCGAGGCAGGCGAGGCCAAGGGTGAGTACAGAGACTTAAGATCTGTGATGCACACATGTAGCTCCCTGTCCAAAACTATCTGATGAAGGAATGAAGTAGAACCAGTGTTTAAAAAAAAACAAAAACAAAAACAAAAAAAGCTGTCAAGTTTAGAACTTGATTAGCAGCCTGGTTTGCCAACATCTCATCAGCTGTTTAATACCACAGTTATGTCCAATTGACCCATTCCTTGTTTTTTAAAATGGGATTTACATTTTCAACTTCCTTGAAGGTTGGTGGACAAACATTGATCAAACTTGAGTGGGTTTCAGCCAAATTAGCTCAATAGGTCATGCATCAGTGAGTAGATCAGCTGACTGACAAGTCAGCTGAGCATAGTATTGAACAGGTCTGCATCAGTCATCCATGTGTCCGTGAACACCTCATGTTTTACTTCTCAAAGCAAAAAGGATCTGTCCCTACTGATAGGTTACACAATGATAATTTCTTGTTCAATGAATTTTTATTTTCTGGGGACATGGCTTGTGATTGACAAGTTGAGATTTATTTTTGAATTTTGCTTTTAAGATTGGCTGTGATGAGAGTTTGCTCCATTTTACAAATTTTAAGGGTATGCAGACCTATTACGTAAGAGCATTCTCATGTGCTCCAGTGTTTTCAGAGTATGGACTGTTTTATAGAAAACACAAAGAAATTATTCTTGCATTTAGAATGCAGAAGTTTGCATAGTGCCAAATTACCGCTCTGAATTTAAGTGTTTGTAAGTTAATGCAAGCAAAGAGTTCCATTGATTCTATCAACCTTAGAGTACCACACACACACACACACACACACACACACACACACACACCTGGACTATGAGTTAACAATGTGTGCAACTTTAGCATCACATTTGGAATTGATTAGGAATCCCAAATAGTGGAATCTGTAGGCCAACTGTTTCAAATGGAAGTTTCTAATTCTGTCAACAGATGGCACTGCATGTATGTAAACAAAGCGTTGTGGCCTACATTGAAAAATTTTAACACCTCAAACTGTATGCTTCAAATATAAGGTATGGAAACACAAAATTATAGTTTCTTTTGGACAGATAAATGTTGTTCACACTCATAAAACAAACGAAAAAAAACCCAGTTCATTATAAATTGCTTGATGCAGCCATCTGATTGGCTGTTGCCCACTGCCCATGATAGAATGTAAAATTGCATACAGACAATTCTGATTACTCTTTGCCCTGGGTGGGACTTTTTCAGGAGTTGAAATCTACGTGTATATTAAGATCAGCTGAGGACACGCTGTAACATAGCCCTCTTGTTTTGACATGGAGTTCCTGCAAATTAGGGTAATTAAAAAAATTCAATTGCTTCTGGCTTCCAAAGTATTCATCCGATTTTGATGATGTTGGACCCAAATTGTAGATATTGTAACACTACACATAACATATATGCATGTCTTAGAGAAAGTTACATTTATATTTAGATGACCGGACAAACCCTAGCAACCACTGTTTATTCATGTGCATAAAGCCCATATCACGTGATGAACAAGTTGATGTATAAATATTGACAGTTAGCTATACTGACATAGATTTTTTCTAATGTTAGGTTTCTAACGTAACTTTTACGTTACTTAAGTTGGTGTCACCTGAGGTATAAAAGGCGACGTAATAATATGTTATTTCAGTTCGATAGCTCAGTTCATCTCAGCTTGACCACTGAAGCTTGTCACTCAGAGGAGTCCAGCTTAGGACAAAACCGGTCTGACATTTAGGCTTTGTGTTTAGAAGGAGCAGGCATTTTGCCGTTCCATACACTTGCCCAGTATTCACTTTACATTTATATTTAGACGCTGATTCATCCAATATAGGCAATGGATGATTTATAAAAGATATTTCAGATTTGGTGGTCAATGCACTATTTCAAGTCAAATGTCATTTATAGGTGAAATAGGTTATAAATTTATGTGGCTTTTGAAGTTCTGAATTTTCAACATTTTGGCATGGATAAAATTGATTTATTATGTCTGTGTGTGAACACAGACATATTGTTTTACCCAATATTCTTTCTTTCTTTCTTTCTTATCGCCAGATTTTTGTGTCGCCTTAAACTGAGACACTGTGCAAGCTAGAAACTTCAAACTTTGCATGGTTATAGCACCTGCAGTGAAGTTTTGCATATCATTCTGAATAGTCAAGATTTTGAAAATTATGCAAATTAGGGTAATTAAAAAAATTCAATTGCTTCTGGCTTCCAAAGTATTCATCCGATTTTGATGATGTTGGACCCAAATTGTAGATATTGTAACACTACACATTTTTGTAATTTACATGTGACCTCTAAAGGTGAAAGGTCAAGGTCATTTGTACATTTGCAATATTCATTCAGCCATAACTTGGTCAATTTCCATCCAATTTTGATCATGTTGGACACATATTGTAGCTACTGTAACACTGCACATTTTTGTAATTTACATGTGACCTCTAAAAGTCAAAGGTCAAGGTCATTTTGCCATTTGAAATATTCATGTAGCTATAACTCAGTCAATTATCATCCAATTTTGATCATGTTGGACACAAATTGTAGCTACTGTAACACTTCACATTTATATAATTTACATATGACCTCTAGAGGTGAAAGATCAAGGTCATTTGGACCTTTGAAATATTCATCTAGCCATAACTCAGTCACTTTTAATCCAATTTTGATCATGTTGGGCTCAAATTATAGATATTGTAACATTGCACATTTTTGTAATCACATGTCACCTCTTAAGGTCAAAGGTGAAGGTCATTCGCACCTTTGAAATCTTCATCCAGCCATAACTTGGTCAATTTTTATCCAATTTTAATCATACTGAGCTCAAATTGTATATATTGTTTTGATGATGTTGGACTTAAATTGTAGAAATTGTAACGCTGCTCATTTTTGTAATTTACATATGACCTCTAAAGGTCAAGGTCATTCCGACGTTTGAGATATTCATATAGCGATAACTCTGTCAATTTTCATCCAATTTTGATCATGTTGGGCTCACACAGTAGATAATGTAACACTCCACATTTTTTCATTTACATCTGACCTCTAAAGGTTAAGGTCAATTTTTGTCTTTTGAATGTTTCATCTAGCCATAATTTGGTCACTTTCCATCCAATTTTATTAATGTTGGACTCAAATTGTAAGTGTTGCAACACTGCATATTTTTGTAATTGTGCAAATTTTTCACACACACAGACAGATTTGCTTTCAAGCAAATCTTTCTTTTCTAGTTAAGTTATAGTTGAAGACATAGACTGTGATTGGGTGTGGAACATAGTGATTGCATTATGCTTTTTTTGATGGGGCAGGGGTGGGGGAGGTCAGAAACTACATGGAAGATATGGCTCT
The DNA here is from genome assembly GCA_964020975.1 of Hermodice carunculata. NCBI lineage: Eukaryota > Metazoa > Annelida > Polychaeta > Eunicida > Amphinomidae > Hermodice > Hermodice carunculata. The sequence continues at coordinate 949,470 of OZ026624.1, read as the reverse complement.
GTTGCTCCTATTTGTATATAAGCAGGCTAAACTATTCCATTTCTGTAAGTTGGATGTTAATGATGTGATATCAGTCATATATGGTTACTGTTCAGGTGTGAAGATGTAGATGTCACTCTGATGAGGGTAGCAGTATTGTTAGACATGTTACAGGTTGTAGGGCTGTGCCCTGGCAATAATAGGAGATATGCATACTAAGTTCCTGCCCCAACTACATACTTGATTGCTTGTTCTCACTTGGGGAGCTATTTCCAGCTACGGGTCGGTACCTGTAGGGACAAGCCGGATGTTACTAATATTTTGGAAATACAGAATACTTATTAAAGGCATATGGAAGTTTTTCTTATATATGGCTTGGGATGTACTAGAAAAATACTAGTTTGGCATTTGTGAACTAAAATTGCTACAAAAATGCTAATTTTGTGAGAAATGAACATATGGCCCTGTCTCTGACAGTGATGTGACCCACACGTCCCCCGTGGGCGCAGAGGTGCCAAGTTGCCCAAAATATAAAACGGGTGCCCAAGCTGAAAAATGTTGCAAAAAGCGTGAGTCCTATTATATTATAATGGAGGAAACCGGTGAAAAAGCGGGAGATAGACAAAATTGGGTGATTTATATCATTAGAAAAACGGGAGATCTCCCGCCAAATCGGGAGACTTGGCACCTCTGTGAGCGCCTGGCATCAAACCCGTGCTTTGTGGCGGGAAATTAATATGCATACGGCGTATTAGTAGCACTGACACTGACAACCAAGACTGAAGAAAGTAACAGTATTTCATGGTGTAAAATGTGAAAGAAACCAGGCATTTCCCCATTTCAACATATACATTTCTACATTTACAAAATACAGATTGAAATATTTCTATCATTTACAAAGTTTGCAGATTGTACTCAAACATATGGTTGTTTGTTTGAATTGCATAAAATTGTGGCTAAAAAAAAGATGGTCTTAATGAGAAGAGCTCCTAGCAGACTTATGGACAGTTCTTTAATTTATTGCTGGTTCTAAGGTATGGGTCGGGAAACCCTGTCAATGATTACATGGCACACTTATTTCATGTTTTATTATGACTTGTCAGCCAACACGTGTATTGCTCTATGACCCAAAACATGATAAGAACTTTGGGTAACATTATTAATCATTGGGGCTGGGGGGGTGTTCCTGTTGACTGATTGGTATCTGGGAGATCTCTCTCCCCCTGCCCCCCCCCCCTCAAAGTATTTGCAGGGGTGGGTGGGTAGCAACTTAGCTCATGAAAATGCCACTGCAGGCAGCCCTGGTTTGGATTTATAGCAAAGATGCAAGTCCTACTAGAAATAGCATTTTGCAAATTTTAGTTGTGAAACTTTGTGAAAATGAACCATGTGGATGTACATTAGGGGCAATTAAAATTTTAAAAGCTCCATCTTCCAAACTGTTGCAGACAGACACAAAATTTCAAGGTGCATGTATAGGTTTGTGACACCTGCCAATATAATGGACAGTATATGAAAGGTGGAGAATTTAAAATTCTGCTGGTTAGGGGCATTGTGAAATTTGAAAGTGGAATATCTCCAAAACTATTATAGATAGAGTGCCATTCCAACTTCTTACAAGTTTATGACATAGTTGCATCCAGTGAACCATGGACCAAAGTTGTACAATTTTAATTTATGCAAATAAGATGTAACACAAAATTGAAATCTTGAATAGCTTCAAAATTATAATAGATAATGGTGTCATTCAAACTTCAGCTTATAAGTTTGTGACCTGGCCACATCCAGTGAACCAAGAACTGAAGTTGTAGCATTTTAAAGGGGTACTGCGGTGATAATTTACAATTTTTGAGTTGTTTCATATATTAAATGTGAACCAATATCAGAAAATGCAAACTTTATTCCCAACTGGATAAGTAGATATCAAGGTTTCTTAGATATGTAAATGAGGGGTTGTGATGTCATCTGGGCTAACTGCTACAGCTAATGCAATGACAGCCGAGTAAAACTTTGACAAAAACATGGAACCCTGACCAAGTACACATATTCCACTTTTACTATGGATGAAGCAGTGTGTATAGATATAATCAAATTTACTAAACTGAGATATTTACTCATTTAATGAGTATTAATGAGGAAAGAAAAATGCAGAAATCAATATACACAAGCTAACAGCTCCTGAGGTTGTGTAATCAACTACTGAAGCAGGTGTCAACTAATATACCACACTGATAAGATCAAAGGGGGTGATTAACACAGTACACAAGTCATTATGATATGCCTGCTAATGTTGTGTATCTCAGCTTGGTGCCCCTCAAGGTTTGTGTATTATATATGGAGGGTAGCCCAGGTGACATCACACATCAGAACACCTACTGGAAATAAAAAATAGCTCTAACTAAATACCTGTTTGAGAAAAAATGTTGAAAATTTGTCACATGAACACCTAAAATGACCATTAATGACTAAAAAAAGTAAAAACTTTCACTGCTGTTCCCCTTTAATTAATGCAAATTAGGCTAATGCACAAAATTAAGATTATGTTTAACATTGGCAAAGTGTTGCATTTCAAACTGTTGTCATTTTGAAGGCACCTAAACAGATTTACCTTGAAGCAAATGTTCTTTTCTAGTTATTTTAATGGCACCCAAATTTGTCCACACAGAATCTCAGAAACTGCTGCACCTGCGATCACCATATTTGGCATATAGATTCACCTACCAGTGAAGCTGTGCACCTGGGTATTGAATTGGCATGTTGTTCATAATTACGCAAATTAGGGGCAGTTAAAATGTTAAAAGCTTCTTATCTTCCAAACCATCACAGATAGAGATGCCATTCTTACTTCAATTCTTAGGTGTATGATAAATCCCCATGCGCTGAACTGTAAAGCAAAGTTGTAATATTTTATCTTTTGTTAATTAGGCACATATGCAAAATTTAAATCATGAATATCTTCCAAAACTATTATAGATAGAGATGCCAAGCCCATTTCAATTTACAGGTTTGTGATATAGCCCTGTCCATTGAGCAGTGTTGTAGGATTTTAATTTATGCAAATTAGGCACACATGCAAAATTTAAATCATGAATATGTTCCAAAATTGTTACACATAGAGATGTCAAACTAATTTCAATTTTTGGTTTTGTGATACAGCCGTATCCGTTGAACAGTGAAGCAAAGTTGTAGGATTTTCATTTATGCAAATTACTTACATAAACAAAATTTAAAAATTTTGACAAGTGAACATATGCTATATTATAGACATACCATTGAAATCTATTACTTAATTTCAGAGCCTGCAAATAATTCCCACTCTGAAGTCCACAAATCTGCCCTTGTCAGAAAATTAAATGCAGCATGGCAAATAACCCTGGCCTTGAAGGCACCCAGAAGGCATCTCTTATCTGAATTGCTTTTGAATATGAATATTCAGATAGCTGAATATGGATGAATAAAATATATGGTTTCATGTTAACTTTTGCTGCATAAGACAAATTGCTTGATATGGGAACAAAATGTACATTTTTTTGTATAATTCACCTCAGTTTTTTTGCACAGCATTGCCATCTTGTGCCAATTTGAAGTCAATTTCACAGACCATTTTTTTATTCATTAAGTTTGTGATTTTAGTGACTAAAAAGCCCAGTTTTGGAGCTGACATGGTCAGTTTGATAAACTTTTACCTTTTAGTTAATTTACAAACATAAAAATGGGTTATCTACAAGAGTAAAATTTGTCTTATTTATGGAGGGAAATAGATCATCAACAACTCCTAAATATTTTGCTGTGATCTGTGCTATTCAAAATGTGTATGTTGAAAACAAGACTTTGGAACATCTAGGAGAACTATAAAGTAAAATTAATAAGTGTTCGTGGCTCTACACTGTGCTTGTAGTATTTGTAAGTTGGTGAAGCAAGTAGCTAATGTTATATAAAAAACCCATGGTATCTTATGTTTTGTAAAATTAAATGTTACCATAGTGTTCTTTGGTAACTCTTGGGACATTGCACAAATGAGTGAAATATACATCATTTGGTTACCATGGTTACACTGCTGGACATTGTGTTGTCCTACTAACTTCAACTTGTTCTCATTTTGAAGGCACCCAGATTGATTTGCTGTGAAGCAAATCTTCTTTTCTAGTTCCTTTCTGTGTTTTTTTTTCAATTTCACAGACCATTTATTTGTTTATTAAGTTTGTGATTTTAGTAAGTGAAAAGCCCAATTTTGGAGCTAACATGGTCAGTTTGATAAACATTTACCTTTTAGTTATTTGACAGATATAAAATGTGTTGTCTACTGGAGTAAATGGTATAAATATATAAAATGTCATTCACTTCCAGCATACTATAGTTTTCACAAAAAATAACCTCAGGGATATCAGTTCTGGAAACTCTCTAATAAATTGAGAACAATGAAGATAACAGCACTACATACACTGGAGACTGAAAGCTGAATGAAGGAATACATGCAACACATTTTTCCACAAGGTAATAGAGCAGATTGGAATTTTAATTGAATTCCACTATAATTCCATTCAGGAATATGTTTTTGCTTATATATGTGTGTGTATGGCATGCACACTTGGATTGTGGCTGTTGCTTAATTGTCCCCAGCCACCGAAGGTGGCAAAAGTGGACATAGAATTAGTAGGGATAGGGTCTGTCCGTGGATGCTTTGGTGACTCTGAAATCTCTTTGCTGTCATTGTTGGGTTTGATACTTATGAATCTGGGTCATGTTTTTCTACATAAGTGTATCATACTAGAGAGGTCCGTTTGTCCTTCCGTCCATCCAGGAGCATATCTCAAGAACCCTAAGGGATAGAATAATGAAATTTATACCAGAGATGCATCATGCCATGGGCATGTGCACTGTGTATTGTTTTTCACCTTGAAAACAGGGCCCAAGAACATATCCATTTTCGTGTGTCTGGCAGCATATCTTTAGAACCCTTAGATAGGTAGAATAATGAAATTTATACCAGAGATGCATCATACCAAGGCCATGTGCACCATGTATTGCTTTTGGCCTTGACCTACTTTCAAGGTTAGAGGGCCCAAGAACACATCATTTTTTGTGCATCCAGACATGCTGTACACATTGTGTAGCTTTCTTCTGTATATTGTGGCTAGGGACATAGATTCTTTGGATCACTGTGCACTTGTTGTTACAATACTTTTGTCTCTGGTGCCAATAATGATGCCAAAGTAGGTCCATATTGTATAAGATCCTGTGTACACTCTTATCATATTCCAGTCCATGCATGATCAGGCCAACTGGCACATTCACAGTAGTCTTACATTTGGTTGCTTTTGTATGCAAAAGAAACTTCACATTGTTCCACTTGGATCTTAGGTTGGAGCCAGCTGCCCACATGCCAGTCTGCTATAATGTCCTTGTGTTGTAGCCACCCTTATTAGTGCACACAAATGTGACACTAGCTTACAGTGACGGGCATCATCTTCCAAAACATCACAACAATCTGGCATCATCCTACTTCCACCGTGAGCTTCCCCATGATAAGTCATTCCAGTATTCAGTTTAAATCTGGGTGACCAGCCTCCCTCAGCAAATCAACAACAAGTGTTTGGAGAGGTCAGGATGACTGGTACTGTCTGTTGAAATTTGACCTCTGTGCTTTGGGGTTGAACTTGATGCTATATTTAGGCACCAAACATTGCTATCATATGCACAAAAGCTGAGAGACAGTGAATAATGTGATGGACAAGTCAAGTTGCCATGTACTGCACTTGTTAAAATTGTCATTATTTCTACCATTGTCTGGAAAGAAATGCAACTTTATGAGCTAATTGTTGAATAAGCACACAGATTTGTGACAAAGATTTGAAATTTGACATGCCCATACTAATGTGGAAATGACTTTAAATTGGTACAGGTTTTATCAAAATCTGAATTTTATTTGCAGAATTAATATGGGTCTCTAGGACTTAAAAAACACTCCTGGATTTTTTTATGTCTGTGTGCCAACACAGACATATTTTGTTTCTTTCTTTCTTTCTTTCTTTCTTTCTTTCTTTCTTTCTTTCTTTCTTTCTTTCTTTCTTTCTTTCTTTCTTTCTTTCTTTCTTTCTTTCTTTCTTTCTTTCTTTCTTTCTTTCTTTCTTTCTTTCTTTCTTTCTTTCTTTCTTTCTTTCTTTCTTTCTTTCTTTCTTTCTTTCTTTCTTTCTTTCTTTCTTTCTTTCTTTCTTTCTTTCTTTCTTTCTTTCTTTCTTCCTTCCTTCCTTCCTTCCTTCCTTCCTTCCTTCCTTCCTTCCTTCCTTCCTTCTTTTTTTCTTTCTTTCTTTCCTTCTTTCTTTCTTTCTCTCTCCTTTCTTTCTTTCTTGCTGTCTTTTTTCTTTCTTTCCTTGTTTCTTTCCTTTCTTTTCTTTCTTTTTTTTCTTTTCTTTTAATTCTTTCTTTCTCTCTTTCCTTTCCTTCTTTCCATCTTTCTTTCTTTCCATCCTTTCTTTCTTTCCATCCTTTCTTTCCTTTCTTTCTTTCTTTCTTTCTCTCTCTGTCTGTCTCTCTCTCTCTCTCTCTCTCTTTCTTTCTCTCTTTCTTTCTTTCTTTCTTTCTTCCTTCTTTCTTTCTTTCTTTCTTTCTTTCTTTTTCTTTCTTTCTTCAGGTAAATTTGTCCGACATTTCATTTATAAGTTATTATCATAGAAACACAAACTTGACATGATTCTACTTTCATACATGAAGTGTTGAGTTAGAGATCAAGTTTCAACAGATTTTGTGTTTTTATTTTATTTCATTTGGGGGGGGGGGGGCAGTCAGTATCCAACCTGCACTGACAGGAGTTTTTTACATACTACTTTCCTAATACCTCATGTAGGTCTCATCACTTATTTATAATTCATTTTTTTCCCTTAATTTTATGGAAAAGTTAAGTAAAAACATTGAAGCAGATGCCATTTTTCATTCCAGCAGTTTTGCTTGTTTTTTTTTTTTTTTTTATTATTATTTTTAAATGTACCCATGGTTGTATCATATCCTTTGCATTGATCCTTCTATATTTGCCATTACCATGCAATAATGGCTGGTATGTAAATTCAAATATTGCATGAAGAGACTGTCATGTTTAATTCTACTCCTGTGTACATTACACATTTATAAGAGTATTTAAACTGAAATATAGTGTTATGCAGGAGTAAACTAAAATTACAGCTAGATGGGCACACATGATATTGAATGAAAATGGCTCAAAGATTATAACTGTGTATTGAGTAACTGATAAAATTTACATATACAATGGTTCCTGTTATTTAGGCCAAATTAATTAATGTGTTTCCTGGCCATAATGAGTTAAAACTGGAAGATTGTGTGAACAAAACGTCAGTAAACTAGCCGAAAGTTATAATTACTGGACTGTGATTTCTCATTACAAATGTGTGGTTTTAGTTAAAGACAAATGGATTTGTTGAAATTGGATTGCCCATATTTTATGCACAATTAACTTCTATCCAGTACAAACCCCTGGTACCGATTATTAACATTTATGTTAAGAGGAGCTGGTCAGGAGTGCATTTTTGTCAACAGGCAGCAGTTCATGCAAGAAACTAAGTTAAAGTTATGAACAGTACCAAAAACTAGAAGTCCAAGCTGTGAGCAAGCTGTGATCAGTACGAAAAAACTGAGTCCAAGCTGTGAGCAAGCTGTGATCAGTGCAAAAACCTAAGTCCAAGCTGTGAGCAAGTTGTGAACATTTTCATGGAGCTGTGAACAAGCTGTGACCAGTACCAAAAACTGAACCCAAGCTGTGAGCAAGCTGTGACCATTGTAAATCAGCTGTGAGCAAGCTGTGACCATTTTAAGGGAGCTGTGAGTAAGCTGTGAGCATTCTTACAGAGCCGTGAGCAAGTGGTGAACTCAATTGCTAACAGCTGGCTCGCAGCTCCAAAACTATTTAGAGAGGTGTGAGCACTTTGGTAACCATTAGCTAACGGTTAGCCAACAGTTAGCTAACGGTTAACATTTTTTTTGACTTGGGATGTGATGCACTTATGGAGGACCCTACAGTCAGCTGCTTTGAGCACTGCTCTCTGTTGTACGCCCCACAGAAGCCAATGGGTGACCTGTTGCCCTCATCACTGCCCCTACTGTAGGGGTGGCCAGACTGGCTTGCTACCGCCTGCTGGGACACCTAGTAGTTGACCCTCGTGAGATTCAAACTGGGGCCTGTATTGCAAATTCTGCATGTGGCTGTAAAATGAATACAAGACTCCCTGTCTAAACTATCTCATCTGCAGGTACGTCAGATCAGCCACCATTTTGATTCTAAAGCCCTGTCATATGCCATTGCACCTCTGGTGCCAAACCTGCCGCCTCACGAATTGTGGGGCTGTATTTAATCAGTACCTGCACCTGATCAGGTGCCTACTCAGATATAAACTCATGAATATTATATTAGCATGGCATCCCTCCACTCCCCTATGGTTTGTATAGCTTCTTATGGTGCTTCCTACCAGAGCCTTTGTTGTTTACAGTGTTTACTTGACCTGGATTTGTCAGGGTTGCTAAGCAGCTGTGATGTCACAGCCATGGGGAGGGAATTCTCTCAGCATATGGCCATGTTTACATATCTATAGGCAGACATCCATTGCTCAGCTTCTGCAGTTGGCCTGTTTTGTGGCAATAGATCTGTTAATTCAATAAATGCTCCTTTAGCATTGAGAGATGTACAAGGCAACCTGAGAAGATAAGCTGTCATTAATACCCTCCTCGTCAATCCTCATTGAGTTTAGCAAGCCTGGTTACTGACTTAATTGACAACCCCTTGAAGCTGGCCAGATGGCAGTGACTGGGCATGTTGCAGCTCAGTTCCCACTGGAAGACCCTTGAATTTATAGCCCCTGAGCACAGAAGCACCCTCAGCTTGGGGGTGGGGGTGGCTGGGGGAGGGGGCACCATGCTCAACATTTCCATTACAGGCTGTGGAATTCAAATCTGCCTCATCCCATGTCAAACTACTGGCATTCACTGGCAAAATATTCTTAAACCACGGTCAAGTGTCTCTGCTATTTGTGCTGTAGCTTTGCTTATACTGAATTGGGTACATGCTCCATCATTATGGCCCTCTCCTGCTTGCAGAAATGTATTAATTGCTGTGACAAGAATACTTTGATTACCATGCATGCAGGTCTGTACCACCCGTCTACTTCATGAGTCCAACCCCCTTAAAGGTACACAGTCATCAAGGTGACAATAGTTTGTTACATGGGAATATAAATTTTCAGGAAACTGGCCTGATTGACTTTGCTGTCCACCCATTGTAGATCTGTACCTGTAGGTGCTGCCCCCATGGCAACCGACAGCCTGCATGCATCCATTACTGGAAATTTGGGTTGTGGCTGCTTTGTCCTGGAGCAGGAACAAATCCACACGTTCTGTCATGTTGTCTGTCCTCCATGCACTAGCATCCACTTGAGGAGGAGATCAGTGCAAATTAAGCCCCGTGCAATCGTTTCAGACAGAAGACCGATGGAGCACCATGCATTCAGCTGACTGAATCAAGTTTGGTATTGTGACTGCAGATGCACAGCCAAACCAGTTTGGGTCTCTACTAAAATCTTGTTCTTTGAAACCGTTTGGCCAATTGCTTCAAAATGAACAAACATACCCCCCCCCCCCCCAAATCATAACTGAATTTTTTAGAGTGATTATTTGAAGAAAATGCAACAGAGACACACCCAAGGTACATCCCTACCCAGTCTCAAGTGAATCTAGCTGATGATTTGGTGAAAGTAGCGAAGGTGAATTAACCATTGCAATCCCCATGGACACAGACAGGAATCAATAAGAATGCGTGCATTAAACAACTGAAAAGTACCCAAACTCTCAAAAAATTCATAAAATTAATTGTAAAAAATACATTCCCTCCTATTGGACAAATTAAGGTTTAGGGGTTCCCAGAAGTGTCTCTATGCAATGTCAAAGCAATAGGCCAAGTGTTTTTTTTTAGTTGAAAGTCTTGCTATCGCATTGAAAAAAAGAAAAGAAAATTACAGGGTACTTCTTGTTCTTTCAACAGTGCCTAGGACTGGGCATTTTGGTAGAATCTGTAGTCTTTCTCTTGTCTGGCATTAATTGTCATGGGTTGAGTTGAGCTGAGTCAAACTTGAACATGACAGCTAATTAGTTGTGACAGCAGTCTTGACTTGTGATATACAACTGTACTGTATTTTACCTGACCTGATAATTAAAGCTCCACAGCAGATAAACCGTTTGCATTGGCTAATTCAGTCAACTGGTGAAATTCCCCAGTTTATTTTACTTGAGCCCATTACAGGAAATGTTATCACAGTAAATATGGAAACATTAGAACCAAATAGGTCCTTGACGTCAAGCTGCTCCACCATGTTTGCTTGACTTGATATGAGACAGGGGCAGCCGGAGTGACCATGAAAATAAAGGAAAAAACAGCTGTTAGATTTGAGTTGATTAAATATATAAGTCAGTTTAGCTGCTTCATTGCCCCCCCCCCCCTCTTTTTAACAGCTAGACTCATCTCCTAAGTATCAGGGTCTGAATGAAAACGTGTGACATATTTTTGCACAGCTGCATGTGCCTGGTGAGCATCTCTTTTTCTGAAAGAAGTAACTCTGAAGTTAGTCACTGTGTTACTTCAAACATTTGCAAACCAGTCCCTGTCACATCTGAAAGAGGCAAAACTGAAGTTACATGTCTGCAGTCATTATGTCACTTTGATGAACATTTGAAGCCATTCACTTTATCACTTGATGACAATTTGCAGCCAGACATATTGTCTTATTAATGTCATTTCCATCTCATTTCATGGTGAGAAAGTTTTGTATTGGGGCCTTGCATCATAGATCTTCAGTCTAAACATTTGTACCTTCCTTTGGCATCGTGTCCCTCAGTACATGTCTGCATTAAGGACAGGTGGGCTCTCACTTGTCTGTGTGTCGCCCAAGCTGTATTCTGCTGAGCCAGTGCCATGGTTCCAGGGTCAGGAATGATAAATGTCACCACGTCAGTGTCAGTCTGTTTGGACTAACCATTTCCTGGTTGCAGTAAGACCTGAGTCAACAGCTTTTCTTCAGTTAGGTACAATGCACTCAACATGTGCAAAGAAAGCTGTTGACCTGCAACATGCTACTGTGATGTAGGTCTCAGCTACATTTACAATTCTCAGCAAAAATGTTTTCTGTTAATTGTGTGACAGGAAATGAATGAGAATACAAGCATTGAAGCCATTGGCAATTTCCATGCTCTTTTGGGTGATTTGAGCAGGAATTAAGCAGATATAAAAGACAAACCTGAAGAAATATTGATGTACAGGGACTCAGATGCCCATCTATATAGTCTATATCAGACATTGGAAAGAAGCCATATATGTTGTGTCATTGTTGGTACTCAGGGATCAAGTCATCATTCTTTTCATTATCAGCACATGTACTGTGAATATGTTTATTTTCATGTTTTTTTTTGTATTTTGGACCTTTCACTGAGACTTCAAATTTGGAAGTTTAGTTTAACTTCCAATCAATCCCTCTTTAAAAAATTGTTTTCACTATTTGAAGCATCAGCAAAACAAGCGAAAATAAGGACTCAGCAAAATTAAATGAATTCACAGTATATTGTGGCTTGATGTCATTAGTGTACATGCTTTAATACTCTTCATTTTTTGTAGTGTAAGAAGTGGCCATTGTGCTGGATACCTGGATCTAACACACTCTCATTAATCATAATAGGCTTATGAAGCTAAATTTTTAAGTAAGAGTTGTTGGTTTGGCTGTCCATCCTTTTAATTGGCAACTGATAGCAAAATGCCACCGTATCAAATGTTTATGGCAGCTAAGCCTTATATTGTATGGGTGCTTTTTGATAATTTTCTTTGACTAATGATGCTACTTTATTAATTAATTAACATTCAGTATTAGTGCCTTAGATTTTCTTCTGGCCATTTCTTAGTACCTACTTCAACAAGGCCATCCAAAGTATTTATAAAGCACATACATGTAGCTCTTGCATGCTAGGTATGCTGCATGTTTCCAGTGAAACCTGTGATAAGCTAGCTTGAGGCTGGGTGACACTTGCTGGACCATGTGCAGTAGAAAGACACCTGTACCTTTAAAGAGCATGCAGGTTTTTTGTTTTTTGTTTGTTTGTTTGTTTGTTTTTTTTGGCCTGACACAGTCTTTGAAAGTAGGCTCCAAAATCCTCAAGAATCTAGTTACTGGATCAGCTCAATCTTCAGATCTTTGTGAATCTGTTATTATTTCAGTAACCAGAAATGTGACAGTCTTGGCTGTGAAGTGACTGGCAGACCATATATGCTTCACCTGTTGTGGGGTGCTCATCAGGAGCTTATTCCCAGACATGCACAACGTAGCAACGCAATTGTTACCCCTCATCATAAATATGGAAGCATTTTCAAATCCCTGCCAGTGCCTGATGAGACCTATATCCAAGGTTGCAACGTGTCTCACATTTGCTATTATTATACCTTGGCTGCTTGCCTTGTCATATTTACTTACTCACAGGATCATTTTTGTCCTGATACAGAGGGACATGTTTCATGATTTTGGCAGAAGATCCACAGACACAAATTCTTGAACCAGGTCATCCATCACGGTTCAGATTTCTCTACACTGTGCAGACAAAATGTTCACAGTCTGTGTTGATCTCACCAGCCAATGAGTATCTTCTCGCATTATGTCCACATGTCAAGATCCACAATACTGGAAATTTACACCAATCTTCTATTCTGTTATGTAAAATCAGTCCTTTATACAGAGCTTTCGATAAAACATGCACTCTTGCTCCCATTTACCCTGGTAATCACATCGTGTCTCAACTGTACTGTATTTAAATGGGATGCTTGTGTGTGTTGCTGTCTTGTGATGCCAACCTGTATAGCTGTGCCCTGTAATGCTTGGTCCTGTGATTGGCTGGAGGCTCATCCCCAACAATCCTCTGACCCACACTGCCCCTCTCCTGTGTGAACTACAAAGACAGATTTTTCTACTTCACCCACACTTACCACTGCTACTAACAATGAGAATCAATTCATAATTGATGAAAATTCTCTCTTTCACAAAGCATATGAAGTTCTTGCAAGGAAGTGTGTATTTTGGTCACACTGATTTAAAGAAACATGTCCATGATTGTGAGCTGTATTGTTTTGTACAGATTTGTGGTCATGTCTTCTTTCCATTGACTGTCAACCTGATAAAAATGCTCTTCAACCATCGAACAACACCTTGGCTTTTGTAAAATGTTCTTGCTTGTTGTGCATGTAAAATTATGTTCAATGGAACAAACAACACCCAGCAATCTAAGCACCATAAATAATAAATAACAACAAGTGAATAAATCTTTTTAAGGAGAAAAGGGAGTGGCCTCCCAAGATGTGTTTCGGGCCCTGGGTGGCACTTCATCAGGGGGCGGGATGCTCACTCCAATTTATTCTGGTCTGATATACAACTTAAGTGCTGATCAGAGGCTCGGTTTTCTGGAGAATCATACATGTGAACTTTCCAAATATAGTCTGCTTATTGTGATGTCAATGTTCATTTCTGTCCAGCTGGGGCGTTACAGTTCCTTTGATCTTTACTGATTTTGTATAAACTTATTTATGAGCACTTAAAGAAACATATATCAAATGAAGCTATTTCAGTCATGTTTAATCTTGTGCTAATAAAAGTTCTTATGAATAAATAAATGAATATATATATATATATTATATAAATGTATGTCCATCTGGTCTTGTTTCCTCTTCTGTTTCTTGGTCCCTCTTGATGTATCAATGTTCTAATCCATCCTGTTGTATTGTCCTGTGACCTGTAAAGTACAGAACAAGGATCAGCCAAAAAGGGGGGGAGTTGGTGACCCATCATCTACCTCACTGCATTGATATAAGTCGTTTCTTTGTACAAGTATATCCTGTAATATTTTCCCATGCCAAATGAGTGTGTTTGGAAATGAGTGAGGCAGTCTGTGTCCTACATATTCATTAAGATATCTTGGCCTAAATGTTATCATGTTTCTAGTTATGTGGATTTCCCTTTTTCCAGTGTTCTTTTGTGGCAGCTTTAATTTGTTTGGCGACTACTTTAAATTTGACTGTTGTCAAGTCAGTTGCAAAAGGTCTGAGGTATTTGGTCATTTTGATTGCTGCAGTCCCTGGTTGATATCACATAGGCTGTTGGAAATCTACATCATGGGTCCTGAATTGACATCTGTAATTGTCCATCCTTTTGTATGTTTTATGGCACACACTGCATGTAAGAATATGATCATCTCTGTGTTTCTTAATTACTGACATGTCTGTTAAGTGGCTGCTTGTGTCAATATTGTTTCTCACAAAAAATGCACTTTAATATCTTTCTGCCCAGGAGTTTAGGCCGGATGGAGTTACCGTGTTGAGCTCGTGAATTCACGGGGCTTCGTGCATTGTGCGTATTATGTTGTCATGGCATGTTAATTTTTATATGCCACATATTATGACCTATAAGATGGACTGGCCTCGATGGAAGAGGTATAAGTTCCACCGATTTCATTCAAATGAGCTTGCCAGGAACTAATGCAAAACTGCTGGGGGCCCATATATATATATATATATATATATGCACAGGTAACTTTCCGTGGTCAGGCAATACACGTGCATTGTGCTGACATGAGGACAGGGTGTGCATTGTGCTGACATGAGGACAGGGTGTGCATTGGCTGTGATTGGTTATCACAGTCAGTCCATTTCAAATTGCCTGCTTGAAATGGAAGTGCTTTACAAATAAGGAAAGGTAAACAAGTGGACCCACCGGGTCACTTGGTTCACATGTATATTGGGCTTTATGATCCAGCAGAATTTCCCTTCTATGGATGCCCTAAATAGGGGCAATCAGAAAAGAGCTGATGCCTTTTCTGAGCGGGTAGATGTGTGGTTTTCCTCCCATATATACACACAGTGTGATATAAAGCTATGAGGTACTGTTATCATGGGTGAATGAGCTACGACAATACAATTTTTTTTTTCATATATTATGACGTTGAATGTGGGCATTGTTGTAGGTGCAACGAAATAGATTTTGGCTTTTTGTCTTTGATGTCTTGTCCGTGTCCATAAAAATGTTTTACAAATGATTGTGACGTGTGACATATACGTATTGCTTATGGCTTTAGGAACATTGTATGATATATATTAAATTTGTAGAGCGACATGTGATTTCTTGTTTGATGATGTATTTGATTTTGGTAGTTGTGCTTATAAATTAGTTAGTTTTTATCATATACATGTATGGACAGGCCACGCACTGATGTCCACATGGTCTGTCACCTGATCTTGGTTTGGGTTTATCAAAATCAGAGTGGACTAGTTTAGCATGAAGGGAGGGTAGTCTTTTGTAGCAGATCATGTGTGTTTTGTTATAAATGTGGACCGTGTCCGTATGTTGCCTTTATATTGGCCAATATTTCTCAATCAGAGCAATAGTGATGGGGTTTTCTGAGTTGTGTGTTACTACAAAGTTGATTATGTCTGTGTTTGTGGCTGTGTGCCATTTTGGTGCAAGGAGCGTAGCACATGGCTGTGCGAAAGTGCAGGAAATGGCTTCCTGTATTATCTTGGGTGGGTAACCACTAGATTGGTGGTGAGTTGTCTGCCCTGTGCGTGGATTTCATCATTGGTTGAGCATATGCCTCTCATATGTAGTGCCTGGTTGTACGGGATGGAACGTTTTTGGTGGGTATGGGTGGCAGGAGTTATAAACTGGACAGAAATGAACATTAACGTCACAATAAGCAAACTACATTTGGAAAGTTCTCATGTATGATTCTCCAGAAAATCGAGCCTCTAATCGGCACTTAAGTTGTATATCAGACCAGTAAAAATTGGAGTGAGCCTCCAGTCCCCTGATGAAGTGCCACCCACATGTGCAGGGCCCAAAACATGTTGGGGGAGGCCACTCCCTTTTCTCATTAAAAAGATTTATTCACTTGTTATTTATTATACACCATGCTTAGATTACTGGGTGTTTGAACATTGAACATAATTGATACTAGGCCAGTCCCATCAGTGCGAACCATGCATCTGTGACAGATCCACCTGGCCATCTATTTAACTTTTTATGTTTCAGGTGAGTGTGTTGTCGACTATTTCAACATGTTTTTGTACATGTACAAGATAGGTCCTACCTTTAAGCTGTTGTAAATGATGACCAACAGTTAGGTGACATCCCACATGAAAAATATAGCCTAATGGACATGTGAAACAGGCATTCAACAGGCACATAACTTACCTCCAACAAGCAGGTGTCCAAAATGCCATGCAAATGAGTTAACTGACTGTTGCCAGTTAGATGCCCATTAGAGCACATGGATATGCATGCATGTAGCAGTTGTATGGATGTCAGTTAGATGCCCAATAGAGCAGAAAACAACTGGCACTTAATAGGCACATGCCCATTTCATATGAATGAGACACATGCCCATTATACATCTAATGGGCCTCTACCAATGGGCATCTAATGGGCCTCTACCAATGGGCATCTAATGGGCCTTTATTGGGTGTCCAAATTGCCATGCAAATGAGTTAACTGGCACTTGTCAGTTATGCAGGCAAATAGACATCCAAGCAACACATGCCCATTTAAACCAATGCACCTCTAGAAATGTCAGTTAGAGGCTTGTTTTACAGGCAAATAGGCATCCAACCAGCACATGCCTATTTTAAACTCAATGCACCTCTTGAAATGGACAGGTGTATGGAACACATGTACCATATGCATCACTGAAATTCCCCTTTTTAATTGAGACATCTCTATAAATTTAAGAAACTGGTCACTCTCCCTATTAGAGCCACCATCCACCATCACATCTGAAATTCCATATGAAGATCACTTGTATTATGAGGAATTAGCTCTCGGAAAGGCAGCACTGTGAGTGATGTAACCTTCAATAAGGACCAGCAAATCATATCATATGTCAAAAGCTACACTTCCTATGTCACTTCATTGAACTGATATATGATGAACCACTGGATCACCTTGTGAGCCATATATCTGACCTTACATGCAGAAATGAGGGTGCAGTTTGGGTTTGTTGAATGGCATGCCACTTGCAGATGTGGAGTGAATGTTCAAAACCATATCTGTTGCATTGATAAACTGACAGTGGCAGGATTTCAAAGCATTTTTTCAAATCAAACAAATAATTTCCTAGGTGTTCGAGTAAGGCATATACACAAGGCAAAGCCAAGTGGAAATTGTGAGTTGATTCAGATGAAAAGAGTGCTCGGACTGTGTGTATGCATCAAAATAGATGATGTCTATTTTGTGATTGAAGAACCAAATCAGCAAGAGAGAAACTTATAATGCAGTAAGCATGTATTTCAAAGATTATTGACTAATTTTATAGAACTTCCTTAAGATTTTTTATATCATTGCCATTATGGTTCAAGTTCGTATGTCTGTTGAAAAGTGCACAAATCATAGCTACATGCATCATGCAGATGCTGCATTTGTAAGATCTTCCCATGCATTCCATGTAAAATTTTGGGATTTTATAAACTAAAGACCCAGTAATCATTTTTATCACCTTTTTCTGGAAAAAAAAGGGGAAACATTGAAAAATTGATGTGATGCCTTTTGCGATATGTTTAATTTATATTAACACTATCTGGTGTAAAACTTTGGGACTTTATAAACCAAAGATATAGGAAATCGTTTTCTGTCACTTCTTTCTCACAATGAAAAAAGATGAGTAACATAATGCTTCATTTATCATGGTGTGTATAGTACATACAATTGTTTGCACTTATCGGAGGGGGGGGGGGGCTCTCATGGCTCACACTTTCCATACTTTGTATGAAAAAGTGCTATAACCATGACTGTATAGAGGGATAGAATATATTGTGAAAAAGTGCTATAACCATGACTGTATAGAGGGATAGAATATATTGCTGTTCATGGACATTAATATACACAAAAACATACTGGTTTTGCCTATGTAACTCAATCCTGTGTTTCTAGTTTGACCCTTAGAGTTTATTCCAGGTGTATTTTTGTACACTAGCTGGATCGAAGATTTTAATGATCAGTACTAACTTTAGACATAATATACATTTTGATTTTAAGATTAAGTATGGAAAGCGTTCTTGCAATATAATAGATGCATTGTGCACTCCGTTCAGAAAGCATATTATGTAATTCATACTGTTGTTGAGTTTACTCACATGTTACAGTGTACCTTAAAATGTCAGTAATAAATATAATTTTCACCACAATGATAAAGTTGTGCCAGTGATTCAGTAGATGTGCACGTTATTTCAGTAGCTTCAGGAAGTTTCTCAAGTATTTTTGAATTGAATTTTGCACTGTGTATGTACCCTAGTAAAAAAATATATGGAGGTGTGAGCGCTAACTGTTAGTTAACAGTTAGCTAACTGTTAGCTAACCGTTAGGTGCCATTTTGCCATGCAAATGAGGGGAGCTGTGAGCTCACAGCTTGCTAACGGTTAGCAAGCTGTGAGCAAATCCTATACTGACCATAGGAGAGCTGTGAGCGAGTTGTGAACAAGCTGTGATTGAGCTGTGAGTGAGCAGTGAACAAGCTGTGAACAAGCTGTGAGTGAGCTGTGAACAAGCTGTGACTGAGCTGTGAGCAAGCTGTGAGTGAGCTGTGAGCACACATTGACAGCTCAATTTTTGGTTATCGTTCCTGCATGCTGGTACAGGTCGGTATTCCCAGAGGCGATACAATGAAAGATCTTCGACATCATATTGACCTCTTTTCAGGAGGATGTGCCTTCCTAGGGTGATATATAGACAAAAGAATAATTTATTGATGTGCTCATTTTTTTTTACATGCGCTTCTGCACACCTATTGGCACAAAATTCCACAATGAAGCATAAAAATACATGTAACACAATGAATAAAATTATGCAGTTCACATATTTTAATTGGCTTCATACATATATATTTACAAAAGTTTGAGAATATCATGAGGAGCGACCTCATATTAGCCAACAGGCTATTTGTCCAATCCTCTTAAAATAAATAAATTATGTTTTACTATCACAATATGTGTTTAAAAGAAAAAAATAATATTTTCATGATGTTGGCTTGGAGAATTGAATACTCTGCTTGTCGTTCAATGTTTAATCTCCTGGTGGGCTCCTGACCTTTGTGGCATGTGGGCAGTGAAATGGCTGCCATATCTGAAAGCAGAATTAAGAGATAATCTCTCAATATACTGTAGCATTTAAAAACATACTGCAGTGTTGCCAACCCTCCCTGATTTCCCAGGAGACTCACAGAAATTTATGCTGAAAATTCTTAAAAAAGTGTGGATTTTTGACAATTTTGAGTCACCTCCCAGAATTTCATCAATATTTCCCTTCTACATTTCATATTAATTTATCAATCTCCCTGAACTTTAATTTTTATCTCCTGGATTTTAAGTTTGGCAGCTTGGCAACACTGATACTGTACCATTTAAAAATATCCTTGCATTCAAAACATGTTGAGTGTTGATGTTTGATGGTACAGAAAAAAAAAAGGCTTCAACTGTGCACTTTCAAGTTAAGTTTAATTTCATGCAGGCCTAAACATATTCATAGGGATATGTTAAACTGATCCATCTGGCACTTCATCTACACAAGGATAAGAAAATTGCAAGCACATTTTTGAGAGGCAAAAAAAAAATAAATCCATCCATCATGTAATAAAATGTACATGTACTTGTTTAAAAAAAACTTAGCATAGGAATAGAGAAAGAGGTTTAACAGTTTTGAAAATTATGTAAATTACACATACTTGAAAATTTAAATTTGAATATGTCCAAAACTATTATAGGTACCGGTAACCAATCCAACTTCAATTCATAGCTTTGTAACACTGCACATTTTTGTAATTTACATTTAACCTCTTAAGGCCAAATGTCAAGCTCATTTGGGCCTTTGAAATTTTCCATTAGCCATCACTTGGTCAATTTTCATGCAATTTGGACCATGTTGGATTCAAATTGTAGATATTGCAATACTGCACATTTCTTTAATTTACATATACCCCAAAAGGTCAAAGATCAAGGTCATTTGGACTTAATCTCCTTTTCTAGTTTTTAAATGTGTTGCTATGGTACATGATAATCTGATGTTCAACTGGTGATACATGTGGTAAGACAAACTCCATAGATATACAAATTATTGCTGGTAAATTTATCCAGCCATGTGGGGTCTGATAATAAACATGAAACTTAAAAGCACAAACTTCCAGTGGCAATGATCAGACTTTCTTCATTGAAGTGCATGAGTGTTGGTGCATGTTAATTTGTCTTAAAGTGTCTATAGTATGCAGTTCAGTACAGCCTTGGACATTTTGTTTATCAATACAGCTATTTTGATTGATTGCAGCCAGCAAGGTCCCTGTAGAATTATCTGTTGGGCTGTGCCCCAGCTGCATGAACAATTTAGGTTTTGGTACATGGCAAAGATGGCCTTTAATACAATGGGGAGTCTTGTTATAAAGGATCTTTCTGATCCACTGTGGCCTAGAAACTATATAACTTTTATGAGCATTACAAAAAGTTTGCTAAAATTTATACTTACTTTGGTCTCTGGTGCCAATAATGATGCCAAAGTAGGTCCATATTGTATAAGATCCTGTGTATACTCTTATCATATTCCAGTCCATGATCAGGCCAACTGGCACATTCACAGTAGTCTTATATTTGGTTGCTTTTGTATGCAAAAGAAACTTCACATTGTTCCACTTGGATCTTAGGTTGGAGCCAGCTGCCCACATGCCAGTCTGCTATAATGTCCTTGTGTTGTAGCCACCCTTATTAGTGCACACAAATGTGACACTAGCTTACAGTGACGGGCATCATCTTCCAAAACATCACAACAATCTGGCATCATCCTACTTCCACCGTGAGCTCCCCCATGATAAGTCATTCCAGTATTCAGTTTAAATCAGGGAGACCAGCCTCCCTCAGCCAATCAACAACAAGTGTTTGGAGAGGTCAGGATGACTGGTACTGTCTGTTGAAATTTGACCTCTGTGCTTTGGGGTTGAACTTGATGCTATATTTAGGCACCAAACATTAATTGCTATCATATGCAGAAAAGCTGAGAGACAGTGAAAAATGTGATGGACAAGTTAAGTTGCCATGTACTGCACTTGTTAAAATTGACATTATTTCTACCATTGTCTGGAAAGAAATCAACTTTATGAGCTACTTGTTGAATAAACACACAGATTTGTGACAAAGATTTGAAATTTGACATGCGGCCCATACTAATGTG
This sequence comes from Hermodice carunculata, assembly GCA_964020975.1. NCBI lineage: Eukaryota > Metazoa > Annelida > Polychaeta > Eunicida > Amphinomidae > Hermodice > Hermodice carunculata. The sequence continues at coordinate 928,216 of OZ026624.1, read as the reverse complement.
GAAATGACTTTAAATTTGTACAGGTTTTATCAGATTCTGAATTTTATTTGCAGAATTAAAATGGGTCTCTAGGACTTATAAAACACTCCTGGATTTTTTATGTCTGTATGCCAACACAGACATATTTTCTTTCTTTCTTTCTTTCTTTCTTTCTTTCTTTCCTTCCTTCTTTCTTTCTTTCTTTCTTTCTTTCTTTCTTTCTTTCTTTCTTTCTTTCTTTCTTTCTTTCTTTCTTTCTTTCTTTCTTTCTTTCTTTCTTTCTTTCTTTCTTTCTTTCTTTCTTTCTTTCTTTCCTGCCTGCCTGCCTGCCTGCCTGTCTTTCTTCCTTCCTTCCTTCCTTCCTTCTTTCTTTCTTCAGGCAAATTTTCCCGACATTTCATTTAAAGGTTATTATCATAGAAACACAACCTTGACATGATTCTACTTTCATACATGAAGTGTTGAGTTAAAGATCAAGTTTCAACAGATTTTGTGTTTTTATTTTATTTCATTTTTTTTGGGGGGGGGGGGCAGTCAGTATCCAACCTGCACTGACAGGAGTTTTTTTACATACTACTTTCCTAATACCTCATGTAGGTCTCATCACTTATTTATAATTCATTTTTTCCCCTAAATTTTATGGAAAAGTTAAATAAAAACATTGAAAGAATTTTGCAAAGATAGATAGGCATGTAGTGGTCACCATGGTCTAGTTCATAAGAAAGATGGACTGCTAAAGGGCACTTGCACAAATTTGGTAAGAATAACGGGCTGCTAACAGACACCTGGTAGACCTCTTATAAATTTAGCAAACTAAAATCGGCATCTAATGGACCTCTCATATATTTGGCAGACTAAGATGAGCATCTACTTGACACGTTATTAATTTAGCAAACTAAGACGGGCACATAATAGACATCTTATAAAATGAGCTGACTGAGATGGGCATCTAAAGGGCACTTGAGCAGATTTGACTTGGTCAACAGGCACCTAATGGGCCAGCAGTCCATTGGGTGTCCATTTTGGTAGTCTTAACACACATGTAATGGGCAGGTGCCCATTACTGGCCAGTTATACCTCTTTCAGCAGACACACAAATAGCATGTGTAACGGACCTCTAAAACCTGCTAGTTGAGTGCTCATTATGTGCCCATTGGATGCCGGTTACAATTTCTTTTTCATATGGGATGGTAGGCAGGCTGTCGTTGAAGTGCACTCATAAGGGATCCTTGTGCAAGTAAATCAGCTGCCAGATCTCCTTGTGCTGTCTGCAGCTCTTGCAGCACCTGAGTTACAAACAGGTCGATCTGCTTCCAGTTGCTGCATTTTAACCTCCATGCTATCCACTTCTGTCATTCTGGTGTCAATCACCTGAAGGCAGTTGTGCATGGGTGCTGCCATCTTATGCAGGCCGTGCATGTGTCATACATATTCTCAGCCATCCTTAACATTCAGAGCCCTCACTTGCACTGACGCGGCTGCCCCTGAGTCTTGCCAGTCTCTCAACTTGTGCAGAGGCCTTTTTAGTAGGATCTGCCAAACCTGAACTTTAGCCTTGAATTCAAGCCTTCAAATCCTGAATAATCCTATCAGGGGGAGAGGGGTTAGGGTTTTCACAGTTGCAGAGCTGTAGGAAGGAAAAAACTTTGGTGAGGCCATTTAATTCATTTAGTGACACTGTTGGCAGGGCAAGTGCTGAAGGCATGCAGCCATTCTAGGGGGGCCCGGGGCATGCCTCCCCCCTCCCCCCCCCGGGAAAATTTTTCAATTCTTCCAATTCGGGCACCAAGTTCAGTGCATTTTATTTCTCTTTTTGTGTCAAAGTTGTACGACAATGCAAGTTAAATAAGCAGAAATCACATCTTTTCTGGATTTTCTATTTTTTGCACACAATATTCTGTGTCAACTGATCCATGTATGATGGGATAACATTTAAGATTATATTTACATCTCTCATAAGTGCTGCATATTTAATTGGTACTTACATCTTTCCTAGCACTTTACACACAAAGAAAACCTCACCACTAAAATATCTGTTTCCCTGGGCATAGATTTTCACTATGTATACGATTTTCAGCAATAAATTTGTCCAGAAAACAACTTTTACAACTTATTTCAGTGTGAACTAAAGAGAAGGACCTAATATAAATAGTACCATTTCATAGGGCCCTGAATTGTCCAGATCCTGCTGCCTCAAAAGTTCCACTGTCTTGGAATTCAGCCCCATGAGTTAAAAATGCTGATTGGCACCAGTACCAGTTCCTCCACTTCCTGTAATCGGGCCACTGCTGGCACTTAGCTTGACAATAGCTGCACTGTTATTTGCATGGCTTATGTCCAGCTTAATGGACTTAGGGTTCAACAAACTACCAACCTCTCTGGGTACTTTGCAGTTTGTAACTAATTAGAGTTAGAAGTAATGGTCCATTCTGTTCATTAACGCTAATGAATCAGATGTAGTTTTATCCTAGAAAAATATCCTGACCTGAACAAACTCCATCCTCAATGGGGTGGGGGTTTTGGTAGGGTGGTCTTTCTCAGCATTACCTGGGGTGTTACCGTGAACAATCTTTTGTTCACACTATACCATTCTTGTCCCTGGGTCCATCTCAGTCTGAAACACAGATGTGCACCTGATCTGCAATGTGGGCCATCTGTGCATGCGAACCTGCCCAGCATGGTGATTTTTAGGTTGTTTTCTGTGACTGATTTAACACTACAAGCAGTTCACACCAATGGCCGACTGGATCATTAGATCCCGTGAAGATAAAAGGATCAACAGTCCAGATTGAATCAAACAGGCTGTACTTGTCTGTTAGTGTTAAATGAAAGCATCAGGACTAAGTTAGGAGAATTATGAACCGCAGTATTCCTTGTAATCTGCTACCGCACACAACACACTTAACCCTTTGCACACAAATTCAAAAATAACAAAGTGTGGGAGAATTCCAGGAATTTTTTGTGGTCATGTGAGCAGGTCACATGACCCCCATATTGGCACCCATCCACACTCCCACCCACCTGGCAGGTGCCATGGCAATTGATCCTATATTAAAAACTTCCATATGTGGCACATTGTCACATTACTCTGTTTCTATACTTTTCTTTTTTAACAGCTAAAGCTTGACAATGTTCATTTAGTTGTTATAATTGTTTTGGTGAAATATCTTGCTCTAACCTTTCAATAGAGCAGCATGTCTATTGTGTTCCGAGTCCCAAAAAGTGATACAAATTGTCACAAGATTCCACTGTAAAATATGTCCCAATGTTATAAAAAATGACGGTGTTTGTACCCGGGACATATAACACTGTCTATTTAAGTATTGTACATTTTACATCTACATTGTGACATATGACATGATGTGCATCAATGGAATCTCAGCCCTTTTGTGGAAGAACCATGAACTCAAATTGATCATCGATGTATGGTTAATTTCTTAATTTGTTTAGCTACATGTAAATCTGTTTACCTGGTAAAGTTAGCAGTTTAGTTTTGTTGTCCTTCCATATCCTGTGACCTTGGTACATCTCTATGCTGTGCCCCTCTGTAATGGTAGTTACTCTTACCTGGACCTTGAAGGCAAACCCAGGGCAGAGATGAAGACTTTGATGTGCTGCGCACTGTCTACATCTGCTAATTAATCGCGTCAGGCTTGGTACTCCCTGCAGGATGCTGGCTGGAGGCTTTGTCTTGGTCCCAAAGAGAAAGTTTTACATTTTTGTCAGGGGTTAGGGAGGCATCTCAACATATTGTGCAAGTCCCAAAATCCCAAAACTTGTTTGTGGCAAGTAGAATAAGATAAAAAAAAAAAGATAAAAAATAAAGATAAGGGCAGAGCAGCCTTGGATATTTTCACACACTCAAACATATTTATTTCTAAAGTGCCATGGATAGGTATGAGGCCAGGGGACTGCTACTGGAAGTGGGACATTTAGGTGTAGATGGGCTTATAAAGGGCAGGGTGGTCATGGTGTTCCTGAACAGTGTACAGCACACAAATACTGTACAGATACACCAGGTCAAAAATTTATGAGGTTTAGTAATTATTATCATGAATAATGAATCATTGCCCCTTTAACAGGATTCAGCAATTCTGTTTTCAGTGACATTTAACCTGGATTTCTGGCTTAAGATGACATAAAGAAAAAGCACAAGCCACATTGTTGCAAATATTTACAGGGCATGTTCTTGGGCCATGTCAATTTGGTCACCACCTTGAGTCAAGTAGTGGCTGTTAACATACACAGTGGTACCTACCAACTAGAGTTGAGTAGTGGCTATGAACATACATTGGTACTTACCACCTTGAGTAGGGGTTGTTAACATACATTGGTACTTCCCACCTTGAGTAGGGGTTGTTAACATACATTGGTACTTACCACCTTGAGTAGGGGTTGTCAGCATACTTTGGTACTTACCACCTTGAGTAGGGGTTGTCAGCATACTTTGGTACTTACCACCTTGAGTAGAGGTTGTCGGCATACATGGGTATACTTACCATCTGGAGTTGAGTAGTAGTTATTAATATGTAGAGTGCCACCTGTTATTTAAGATCACCCTAGTGGCATCAAAAGTAGTATCATATGGCAGATGCATAGTCTTGAAATAAAGCTGAACTAATTAGAAAAAGTGACACCTTGTATCATGGTCTATCACAAGAAATGGTCTTTGGAGAGGGCACCAGTGTATTGTATTCTATTGCTTCAATGCCATACAGTGAAACCTGTTTTGAGAGACCCGCCCAGAGTAAGCCAAAAAGTGGTCACATAAGGCAGGTGGCCTCTCAATAGAGGTACAATAACATGTGAAAGATAGCAAAAGGGACATAGTGAACATGGTCTGAAAAGGCAGGTGGTCTTTCATCACAGTGGTCTCTCAAAACAGGTTTCACTGTATATCATACAAAATTATCATTAGATGTTTTGTTAGACAGAAGCCAACACTCAAGAGTCTTGGGGGCTATGCTATTGTGTCGCCGCCCCACTAGAGACTGTACCCAGAAGAGGGCCCTGACCCATGCAAAGCGGATGCAGTGATATAGCTATGCACAAGTCATTCACGGCCATGGTTGAAGGGGGAAATTACATACGAGTTTCATGAGTTTCCATATGTGGCACACGGAGTACCTGTGAAGCTCTGTCTGCACTTTCTGGTCTAAATCGAGTTGTTTTGATTGCAAAATACACTTGTAAGACCACATGGGCTTTGTGTCAAAATGTGCTCCGTGATGGCGACGGGAAGCGGCTGGCGCTGTTGCCGGGGCCTGCAAGTCATTTTCATTTTTTCCGGGAAACTATAATAAATTTTGTGCACTTATGGGAATTTTTTTTTTTTTCTCATGATGCAAAACCGCAAACTTCGTTGTTCAAGTGACTCTTTATTTTACATCTATATGGCCATCTCCCAAACGAACATTGTGGGTGATAATACCAGTCCCGGAGCTGCAATGCACAGTTTCAATTGCCTACTCTGCCAAAATATATGGGCCATTAGCAAGAAAACAATCAGCTTATCACTTAACAGATTGAAACACAATGTGCTTCATCAATTACAAGGCATCGTAGGCATTGTTAATAAAGTTTTGAGCATAAAATCATACAGTCCCAGATACCTTGGCCTTGGGCTAAGCAAACACAATTTGGAACTTGCCATTTCTGATCCCATCGTGGCAATCAACATCTCCAGCATTGGCAGCATTGGTTCCACAAGTTTTAAGTCTCTTTACTTGGTCCTTCATCTTGGTAATTAGTGGTGAAATCACAATGACAGTACTGTTTTTCTCAAACATTTCGGGAAGGTAAGAATAACACAGTGTTTTGTCACGTCCAGTTGGCACACAAACAAATGTGTCCTGGCTCTGCCCTGTGACTGTCCTCATTGCTTCCCTTTGAAAATCTTTAAATTTAATGCCACTCCTCTTTTCAGTTGCAGTCACTTTTTGCTTAGATAATTCTTCATCCATCTTGTAATACTTGCTGAAGTTACGATTTGAGAAAGCTAACATTACAATACACAAATGGCATCCTGGTGACCAAGTTGATGACACAATTATGATTTGCTTTATGCTTATGAGGTAATGAGATCACACCCCCAGACCATACCTGCCGGTGATTTAGTAGCCAGGCTGTAATGGGGTAAACACACTGTGAATGTCATAAACAAGCTGATTCAGCAACAGTTTTTTTTTTTTGCAGCCAGGGAAAATGACTTTCTCTTTCTTTGCCCTCTGGCTCCAGCTGGGCCCTCAGTCTATTTTGCCCACCACAGAGTGATACTGTCTAATGTTCTGTCAGGTTATGGAAATGTAAATGTCATACACGTAATTGGATTCTGACCATTACTTTATTGCAAGGGAAATTGATGTTTCCTTGATTGTTATCATGTAAGTTACCAAACCCATGATCTTACTGCTTGACTTCTTGACCATAAAATTTTCATAATTTGGCTTTTCTGCAGTTGATGTTTCAAACATCAGGTGTATGTTGATCTTATACTCTAGTATTGCTATTTGAAGTGTATTGATTGCACACAGCAAATATGAATGGAATTTGTGGAAGACTAAGTCATAAAATTAAACCAGATGGGATAATGAATGAATTTGAAAAATTTAAATGTCTATAAATTGGCTAGATGATCAAAGACTGTATGGCTAGATGAAAGACTGACAGGTATAAACACTGCATACCACAGGTAAGTGACAATCTTGTGTATTTTTAATTTTCAAGATTTTATGCTTGGAGGTCAAATGCAGGATCCCTGACTGTGGCACAGTTCATTTCTGATTTGTACGTTTCATTACGTCTCCCGACATATTGTTTTAGTGCCTGTTTCTTCTTCTTCTTCTTCTTCTTCTTCTTCTTCTTCTTCTTCTTCTTCTTCTTCTTCTTCTTCTTCTTCTTCTTCTTCTTCTTCTTCTCCTTCTCCTTCTCCTTCTCCTTCTCCTTCTCCTTCTCCTTCTCCTTCTCCTTCTCCTTCTCCTTCTCCTCCTCCTCCTCCTCCTCCTTCTCCTCCTCCTCCTCCTCCTCCTCCTCCTCCTCCTCCTCCTCCTCCTCCTCCTCCTCCTCCTGCTCCTCCTTCTTCTTCTTCAACACTTGGTTTCCATGCGATAAGTCTTGAAGAACTTGACAGAATTTGATGAAACTTGGTAGGATTATGTATCTAGGAAATACCTAGGTTGGGATTGTATTTGGGTGACCTTGACGTAATTTTCAAGGTCACAGGGTCATTTATGTGACATTGGTTTCCGTGCGATAAGTCATGAAGAACAGGATGGAATTTGATGAAACTTGGTAGGATTATGTATCTTAGGAAGACCTAGGTTGGGATTGTATTTGGATGACCTTGAGCGAATTCTCAAGGTCACAGGGTCACTTATGTGAAATTGGTTTCTGTTTGATAAGTCATGAAGAACAGGATGGAATTTGATGAAACTTGGTAGGATTATGTATCTTGGGAAGACCTAGGTTGGGATTGTATTTGGATGACCTTGAGCGAATTCCCAAGGTCACAGGGTCATTTATGTGACATTGGTTTCCGTGCGATAAGTCATGAAGAACAGGATGGAATTTGATGAAACTTGGTAGGATTATGTATCTTGGGAAGACCTAGGTTGGGATTGTATTTGGATGACCTTGAGCGAATTCCCAAGGTCACAGGGTCACTTGTGAAATTGGTTTCCGTTTGATAAGTCATGAAGAACAGGATGGAATTTGATGAAACTTGGTAGGATTATGTATCAAGGTAAGACCAAGGTTTAGATTGTATTTGGGTGACCTTGACCTTATTTTCAAGGTCACAGGGTCATTTATGTGAAATTGATTTCTCTGCAATAAGTCTTGAAGAACTTGATGAAAATTGCTAGAGTAATGTATGTAGGTGAGATCTAAAATAGGATTGTAATTTTCAAGCAAACTTGGTCATTTGTAATTTGTTATCACCTGTAGCTTATTCAGAGACGTAAGTGTTCCACCGGGAGACATTTGATTTTCTGTTGGAAAATCAATCTGTTCTAGTTTAATATTATTTCCATTGCCTGGAGATTCAGACACCAGATAATTTCCTGAATATGGGAAAAAAAAAAAAAAGGTTAATGTAATTTAATGTATCCAGCTTGTTAAAAGATCATGACAGGTATTAGTCTTAGGTCAGGGGGAAGGGTTATAATTAAATAAAAAGAAAGTTTGTTCATGTAGGGAAACCCTTGACTTTTTTGTTTTGTTTTTTATTTTGTTGTTTTTGTTTTGTTTTTATGTCTGGATTTGTTTTGAAGGTCTGGGGCTGGCTTTTAGAGGTTTTTTTCAAGGTCAAGGGCTGCATTTTACACATGAGTGATCAAAAGGTCAAGTTGATGCATTGGCTTAAATCATGGTAATGGTGGTTTTGTGGTCCATGGTTACTTTTAAAGACTAATCAAAAAGTACCGTATAAGTATGGGGTTTCTTTTGGTCCTGTTAATTTGGACATTGAATGACCTTGAAAGGTCAAACTGACATCGGCTTATATCTTCATAACAGTGGGTCCTGTTATTTTTTCATTTAAAAATTGATGACTCAAGAAGTGTGTGAGTGAAGACTTTGTTGAGTCACTGCCAAGATTCTTCAAATGGTTATGCTCCAGGGTTTTTTTTTAGCTTTTTATAAATTTTTGCTTTGTTTTTTTGTTTTTGTTTTTGTTTTTTTTTGTGGGGGGGGGGGGAGGTTGGCAAAATCTTGAAAAATCTCAATCTCAAAAGGTAAGTATGGGATACTAGACTAAGTGTACATGCCTGTATATGACATTTTCTTCTAAACTGTGAACTTGATCCACTTGAAACTTGGTGGAGATGTACCTTGGGTGAAGATGACTGTGTAACAGCTCAGCATATATATGGGCTGCTAATACCCTGGAGCACTGGCAAACTATCATGTCTGTAATGGTAGACATTTGGACATCTCAAAGACAGAAGTAAGATGTTGGATGATGGCCATGGTTTATTTTGGAGTTCATTTACCATACTAACTACTTAAGACTACCGCCACTTTACACCAGTGACAACTCAATACTGTATATTGCCACTTTACACCAGTGACAACTCAATACCATATATTGCCACTGTACACCAGTGACAACTCAATACTGTATATTGACACTGCACACTGGTGACAACTCAGTATCATATATTGCCACTGTACACCAGTGACAAACACAAAGTTAATATATATGGCCACTGACTCCCCAGTGACAACTACTAGCTACTCTATACATGTATGTATGTACATGTCAGGACTGATATCTTAAGCCAGAGTATGCCAAACTCATAATCAAAGGCAGTAAGCAGATGCAAAACCAGCCAACAAAAGGAAAAAAAAAAAAAAACAGAAAACAAAAAAACAAAACAGGCAGCTAGCTTTTGTAATGTAGTGCTGCTCTATTAGAATTTTGAAGATAGCTTATTTACAGAACTACTAGATAATACACCTGGCTCAAGGTCTCCAAAACATGTAAATATTCACCACATTCCACGTGAGATGTGACGGGTAAACCTGGAAGAGCTGGAACCTCCCAGTGCAAGCTGGGAACCCCCCAACAATGGTGATCAAGCTTATTAATATTTAGTGCTCAATTTCAATATAAATAGTTATTTGAAGCCAGGCACTTTAGGTCCACTACCAGCAAGATATTAAAATTAAGACTAGAAAAATTTGATTTGCTTGTCAGCAAGTCAGTCTGTGTGCCTAGAAAACTTTTAAAGATTGCCTATTCAGTATTTCTTTAACTCCTGCAACTATGTTTCTTTTCATGCAGCTATGTCAAAAAGTTCTAGTTGGAAGAACACCTCAATCTATAAGTGCTTTGAAGCTATTCAAAGATTTAAATTTTGTATATTTGCCTAATTTGCATAAATCAAACTGCTACAACTTCGATTCATGGTTCATGGGATGCAACTATGTATCAACTGAAGTTTAAATAACACCTCAGTTCATGATAGTTTTGAAGTTATTCAAGATTTAAATTTGTTCATTCACCTAATTTGCATAAATTGGAATGCTACAACTTTGGTTTATGTTTCATTGGATGTGGCTATGTCACAAAACTACAATTGAAGTTGGAATGACACCTCTAACTTGAAAGTTATTCAAGAATTCAATCTTGTGTATTCACCTTATTTGCATAAATCAAAATGATACAACTTTGGTTCATGATTCATTGGATGCAGCAATGTCACAAGCCTATAAATTGAAGTTGGATTAGCACCTCTATTTACAATAGTGTTTGAGATATTCAACTTTTAAATGTTTCAAGTGCTGCTAATTAGCATAATTGCAGATTGACTGCATGTGCAGACAACCATTGTTCTGTCTCGACTACCTGCCTGTTGTGTGGTAGTAAGTGATCAGTGAATTCCACAAATTCATCCCTGTGTATACGCTCTTTGACTGACTGAGGGAGATATAAACTCACTGGGACGAGAAGCTATCGATAGTACTCATGGAGTTGACCAATCCTGGCTGAAAATCCATGTGATCCCCTCTGGGGCTGTCTTGCAGATGAGCTCTACTGTGTGATGATGACTGCTCAAAGGACCCTCCAACCCCCACCCCCGTCTACCCTGCGGTATGCTCCCCTACTGCATACAAACCATTACCCTTTCAAGCTGAGGTATCAGCACCACAAAAACCCAGCTGGCATGGGCCACATCACGGTTGACAGTCAAGGTATTGCTCCTAGCATCTTGTACCTCTGTGTGGCTGGCGCTAGTCACTGTCACATTTTTCGGGCGTCCGCGTTTAGCCTTGGGCTTTGCTGCTTCCGCTGCCACCAGAGTAGCAGCTTTGTCTATTGCTTTTCTCTTTCCTTGCCGCACACAGCATGGCTCGTCTATCAATCTTTTATGGGCTTGATGGACCTTGCATAAGTACTTCGTACAATCCAATTGTAGATCACAGCATTGAAAAATTGTCCCAAAGTCACCAACGTCGATAATGCGTTGTGAAAAAAAGTACTTAGCAAATAAATTACTTTCATGCTGAGCTAAGCTTGAAGAATTCCAAAGTAAACCAAGCAAAGTGAGATCTCCTGCAGATCGATGCATCACAGTTTTTAGTAGCCAAGAGCAAAGATGCACATGCCATGTGGATGTGACTATCATTGGTTACTTCAGGATGATGTTAATTAACCATGCAAATGAGACACAGACTTAATTAATTATGCAATAGAGCTTGCCTTGTACAATTACGCCTGGTGTAACATGCAGGTACACCAAGTGACATTCTGGACTCTTGTGCTCTTGCAAATCAGTTAGATCCAGCTTTGGGAGTCCAAAGTGACTTTGAAATTGTTGTTTCTTCTGGCTATGTTTTCTCCGTGGAGGTTGGCCAATTAACAGTGGTGGCCAGCCAGGCTAGCCATGCAGGCAGGCTATGGCTGCAACCCAGCCCGTTGTTCAAGAACCTGCAACAAAAGATGTAGGCCCACATTGAAAATACCATTTATTGTCTCGCCAGCATAAGCTGTTGGCGAGACTAAGCAGTCACTTTCCGTCTGTCTGCCTGTCCGTCCGTCAGTCCGTCCATCTGTCCTTCCGGTCGTCTGTCAACAAAAAACTTCGGAGTGTCTTGAATTATGCTGGCGAGACATTCGTGCCCCCGGGCATGACTCGGGTGTAATAAAGTTAATTAACTGAAAAGAAAAAAGTCCAAACTGTTGTCAAACTTTCATCTTTTTCCCCAAAATTGGGTGTAAGAAATTAATAATTATATGCCAAATCCTAAAATTCAGTTTTCAATTTTTGGACTTTTGGTCTTGGCTTAGGTGTTTGCAACTTCACAGTTTTATAACATTGAAATTTTCAAGTATTGGGAGTTTCATATATTTTACAGAAATTCAAAAATTGGCTATAAATTGGCTAGAGAGGGCTTGATATACTTGCTAAAATTGTGCATGTCATGATTTCACTTTAAAAGGCTGAAAGATACATCAATCTTATTTGTTTTGAATTTTTTTCTCGGTGACTGGCAGTAATTCCAACTTCTCAAGTTAACACCACCACTGTTCATCAACAGTAGACAACAGCTGAAAACATATCTCATAATTTTATCAAAACAGCAGTTATCAATTTATTATTAATATTTTACATCTATTCATACACATATTATATACTTTAAAGTTTGCAGTGTCTGGTTCTACCTTGATGTTTGGTCTGGGAGTGTCACTATGCTCTTGACACTTTAACACAAGTGAGTTGTAGACAGCAAATCTCTAGTCACTTGTCAACATTAGAAGAAAGTGGAAGCATGGATTATGACTAGGAATGCAGACTGCCACAAGTAAAACTCAATATCACCATCAGTGTATCTTTTCTTACGATCTGAGTACAGTGGTCCCCCTCTTATAAGGCCCCCTGAAGAGACACCACCCCTTCTAGAAAGGCCACTTTTCCAAAGCATCAAGTATGGGATTTCCATAATATATTTTTTTTTTCTTTTTCTTTTTTTTTTTTTTTTTTTTGAACGTTTTCCATCACTGGCCTCGCAAAGTTTTCAAATTTCCATAATATACTCCCCCTCAAGAGAGGCCACCCCTCTTATAAGGCCACATTTCTGGTGCATTTGGGGTGGCCTTATAAAAGGGGGACCGCTGTAGATTTTGTTGACCACTCCACGCAAGGAAGCAGACAAATTTTCACCATTCAACTGTCATTCCAGGTGTGACAGCAAACGCTCCTTCAGTGGAAGAATAAGGCTCACTGTTGGCATGTGTGCATCACATAGAAGTGTAATGAAACTGTACAATGGCTCTGGTATCTGTATGGCCTGTTCTAGTAGTGTAATGTCCTGCTCAGACAGTGTTGGCACATCACTCAAGTTTTTACGAATGTCTTTATCCATGAGGACAGCCATTACTGCTGCTTGCTGTTCTATATAATATTTTAACATGTCAAATGCTGAATTCCAGTGAGTGGAAACGTCAATTACATGTAGGTGAAGAGACTCCTGTTTAACCTTTACCTCATTCCATACTATGGTCACAGGTCCTGGTCAGTGCCAGAATCACTGACTTAAGAATGTAGGCATGTTGGTATCTGAACGAAAGCTCTTTTAATGAAGAGTTTAAATAAGCAATTGCTGTCTTAAATCTAAGTAAATATACACAAAAATCAGGGACTGGCATGGAATGAGTTAACAGAGTTGTAGCTGCATTACTTCTTTGGAAGTAAGAGACAATTTTCCCGACAGGAGCTAGAAGCCGAGTTAAAGTGTTTACCTGCAAGTCTCTCTGGCAGGCCAGGTTTATAGTGTGGGCGAAGCAACCTACATGTTTATGTGGTCCCACACATAGTGCAAGGCGCACTGCACATTCCATATTTTTGGCATTGTCAGTAACAATGGGAATTGTAAGATTATCCCTATGCAAATTCCATACACCTGCTGCTTCTTGAAGGACTTTTGCTATATTTTCTCCAGTGTGAGATTCATTCTGTGGCCTTGTTTGTAAATTATAGTCCTTCAGCAGAAAGTTTCCATCAACCATGTGTGCTGTGATGTTAACAAAGCTGCTTGTAGCCCTGGAAGTCCATCCATCTGTTGTGATAGCTATGAGAGGACATTTACTCAGATCATTTTCCACAGTATTCCTGGCTTCTTTGTAAAGTCCGGGGATAACTTACTGGGCAAAATATGATCTTGATGGTATGGCATACTGGGGCTCCAAAGTTCCCAACATTTGTTGAAATTCTGCACTTTCCACTATGGAATATGGGCGTAGGTTCATACCCATTAAAACTCGAGTGGATCTAGTTATGGCTTGCACATGCACAGAGTTGAATCACAGTCTTGTTTTGAAGGCGTCTCTTATCGCAAGCTGACACATGCTAGATTTACTACCGTTTGAAGCACCACTACATCCACCCCCACAACGAGTTGAAGCTATTGTGCCCTGTGTATTAGTAGTTAAAGTAGCATCTAACTTACGTTCAGTTTCCACTACTCTGATGTCAACAAATGGGTGGTGTCTCTTCATATGTGTAGCCATATTCATGATAGATCCTGTGTACTGCATTTCAGTGTTGTAGTGTTTGCAAACACATTTGGTTTGGTCTGCAATTTCAACTACATTTGTATTTATCACTTTGCGGAAGCCCAAATGCTTTCACACTGGTGATATCATTGCTGCTGAGGCTGGCAAAAGTAGCTTTACCACCACAAAATACAGGATGTTTGACGGCTACAAAACAGAGGATCAAAAGAAACAGAGCATAAACAGTTCTATTTTCTAGGACAGAGGCTATGTGCATGTGCTGAACATGTAGGTTCTCCCAAAATGAGGTCAAAGGAAGCCTTAATTACCCTATGTTGTGACTCAAATGCTAAAAGATACTCGTAGAAAGTTGGAAAATGAAATAAATTTGCCTTCATTTTGTCTGTGTAGGTGGTATTTTATCAATATAAATGGGACTTCAATGATTGCTGCACACAAAGTCGGGGTATTTGTTTTGTATCGAATTGAGTCTTTTTCTTTCTTGTTTTTTTGCTTGTACTGTGTATCACATCATAAGCTAAATTCAACCGATGCACCGATGCATCCGTACTTGTGTGTGTGGAGATTCTGTTCAAAGCAGGTAAGTAGGCCTAGGCCAATAGTATCACGTGGAAACTGGAATGCCAAGATGAGTCAACAGGTCAACATGCACCATGGCACGTCCCATCTCATTTGGCTTAATATGTGCCTGCATTTGGAACTGGCATGGTCAAGGACATTATGGACTTCCATGTTTTCTTCAAAAATTTCATCCCTTCACATCACTTTTCAAGCAAGAGCTTTTAACATATTTATGTGGTGTGTACATGAAAAAGTTTTTTTTTCCTGTCATCCTCAAAGCAGCTTTGCTGAATTTACTTGTTTATAAAGAAAAGAAATTTGCAGAATATTTTCATACATTTTACTGAATGCCTGGCTGTCTTGGCTTCGTGGAGATTGTTTGCCAGTCCAGGAGCAGGACTCAACCTGGGATCATCCAAAAATGGGCCTGGACTAGACTGCATGGACATGAATGAGGCCAGCTGCATGGACTTAGATGGACCTGCCAGACTGCCAGCTTTGTGTACACCAGGCCAAAATCCTGATTGCAGCAAATTTGTGTATGCTTTTTGGTATATTACTTTTGATCACCAGAGGTTTACTGGTAAGAAGTGTTAATAGAGGAATTACTCTAAAGTCCTTATGCACAGATCATCATACCAATGGAATACCATAATGAGTACTCTTTACTTGTCTTACAATGCATCAGGTTCACGGCTAACTTTTGTTTAATGGGGCAAGACTTTCTCCAGTTTCTTTAATCATACAGCAGTTGCTCAAATTCCTTATGACACCCTGCTCTGGGCTGCATGAACTTTGGTCTGGAAGTCAGACCTAGAATTGATTTTAGGCTTGGCCAGAGCCCAGCTACCTGTGCCTTATCTTCTTTTTTAAGGGTCCGCCCCATGGGGGGACCCTTTCTATTTTTGGATTGTCTGTCCGTCCGGATGTCTGTCCAGATGTGCATATTCTTGTTACCGCGATATCTACAGAATGCCTCCATGTATTTTGCTCAGGTTTAACAATATGCTTACCTTACCTGGCAAGATGGAATTATTTAGATTTTGGTGTCACCATGACCTAATTTGAAGGTATGTCTAGTTTTTAAGCAAGTTCATTCGTGGGGCAGCTGGACTGGTCCTGCCTTGAAGTCTCTGAACACAGGGCCACACCATGGTATGATTACAGGTCTGGTATCTGACCTGGTCCAATTTTTCCGTTTTCGTTATGAGTTGTTTTGGTTTTGCACTTAGTGTGTCTACTGACACTACCCACAATATATGCTAGATAAGAGTGCTCTCATTTGATCTGGGCTTCTCTTATGGTTTATTTACACAACACGATCAGTGCCCTGCCCAGTCAAACACGGGCTTATTGTGTGAGTGTAAATGGTGATGTGGCCAGATTTCAGACACCTGGACACAGTCCATGTCATTTCCTGTTAAGCCAGCCTGTTGCCAGTTTTGGCCAAGTAGGTAATCTGATCTTGTCACTGTGTGTCATGGTCTAATCTGTCAGTCTGTGTCATGTCTTGTTAGGTCAGCCTCTTGTCAGGTTTTGTCATGTTCTCTTAGGTCAGCCTCTTGTCAGTCTTTGTCGTGTTCTGTTAGGTCAGCCTCTTGTCATTCTTTGTCATGTGTTGTTAGGTCAGCCTCTTGTCAGTCTTTGTCATGTTCTGTTAGGTCAGCCTCTTGTCAGTCTTTGTCATGCTCTGTTAGGTCAGCCTTTGTTATGTTCTCTTAGGTCAGCCTCTTGTCAGTCTTAAAAATGTCATGGTCTGTTAGGTGGGCCTTTTGTCACTGTGCCATGTCTTGTTAGGTCAGCCTTTCGTCAGTCTTTGTCATGCTCTGTTAGGTCAGCCTCTTGTCAGTCTTTGTCATGTTCTCTCAGGTCAACCTCTTGTCAGTCTTTGTCATGGCATGTTAGATTGGCCTCTGTCTTTGGTCAGCCTCTTGTCAGTCTTTGTCATGCTCTCTTAGATCAGCCTCTTGTCAGTATTTGTCATGTTCTGTTAGGTCAGCCTCTTGTCAGACCTTGTCATATCCTCTTAGATCAGCCTCTTGTCAGTCTTTGTCATGGCCTGTTGGGTCAGCTCTTGTCAGTCTTTGTCATCTTTTCTTAGGTCAGCCTCTTTTCAGTCTTTGTCATGTTCTCTTAGGTCAGCCTCTTGTCAGTCTTTGTAATGGCCTGTTAGTCAGCCTCTTGTCAGTCTTTGTCATGTTCTCTTAGGTCAGCCTCTTGTCAGTCTTTGTCATGTCCTGTTAGGTCAGCCTCTTGTCAGTCTTTGTAATGGCCTGTTTGGTCAGCCTCTTGTCAGTCTTTAGCATGTCCTGTTAGGTCAACCTCTTATCCGTCTTTTTCATGGCCTGTTAGGTCAGCCTCTTGTCAGTCTTTGTCATGTTCTCTTAGGTCAGCCTCTTGTCAGTCTTTGTCATGCCTTGTTACATCACTCTTTTGTCAGTTTGTGGTGTGGTTGGGTGGTTTTGTCTTTATGCCAACTTGCCTCTATTCTTTAATTAATTAATTTATTTACTTACTTATTTATTTTGCTAACCACATATATGTATACAGTATGTGGCACCTGCAATAAAGACCACCTCTTTGTGACAGACTACTTGTTTAAAGACTCCAGCATTACACATTGTGCTGTATGCATCTAATAATGAAAGACCACCTGTTTTGAGAAACTATTCACTGTTGGACCTACAGCTGCCACCAGGTTGTCGCTCAAGACAGATTGAGACCTCAGTATGTATATAGCCAAATTCTATTCTAAATTAACTTGCACCCCGAGCTGAGGAAAGTGGATGCTTGTCTGCAGCCAGTTTACAACAAATGACATCTGTGGTACTCACTCAGCATAACCATCCCATAGCCAATGCAAGGTAGTCTTATATTTATGGAGGTATCCTCTGCTGATTTTCCTGAGTTGGCCATAAGCAGCTTACTTTTTATGTTGAACAGGTTTGTCCTCATAGTTGGCAGCTAGCTGGCCATAATTGTTGGAGTTGGCCATGGCCAGCTCTTTCTTCCTTTTTGTATGGGTTTGGTTCAGTCAGGCCTGCTGTTGTTAGTCCAGCCTTGCTGCCCTCTCTGTCATGTGAGTCTTTGGTCCCAGACCTGAGTCCAACCGCAACCACCAATAGTTTATCAACTTCATCACTCATGCAATTGACCATCTTTTCCTCAGTTATATGGATGAAGTCCTCAATACCATATGTGGGAGTATGGCCACACAGTTCTGGGATGCACTATAAATCTGGCTCTAGCGACAGTACCTCTCCAGCAGACAATGCCAGAGCCACCAACTTGTCCATATATAGTACATGGGTAAAGACATTCTCAGCAGTGGTAAAAAGTGACTTAATTGAGCATGTAATTTGACAAAATACCAGATGACCACAACGTGCTGGTATAGCACATGTAATTCATTTCAACAGTACATCAACAGAAGAGACAGTGTGAAGGGAGTTCATTTTATCTCATTCCAAAGACTGAGGCAAACCTGGAAAGTGATCTCAAGTGCATGTAATGTTGCAGTTTGCAAAATTTTGGAACAGAAAACATCACCAAGCATACCTATGTGTGTACTAAACATTTTGTTGGTGGAGATCAACCAACTTGAGAATATCTCAACCCAATACCCACAGTGCCAACAGAGACGGAAAAGAACTGCTTCTTACAAAGAAAAGAAAGTCTGGCACCTAAAGAAAAATCAGTAAGTCTGACTCCAAGTAAAAAGTGTCATCACAGTGTAGACCTACAAGAAATGAGAGGTAAGCTTGGATATATGCTTGAATCTACTTATAGTCAATGTCATGAAAATCAATTTATATTTGATCATGTTGTTAAATGTAATATACTGAAGGCAAAAACTTTGGTGTGATTGTAATTAGCCAGCATGTTGGATATTTGCATCTCAAAGTCTGAAAAAACAGCAGACAAAAATTACCTGTGAACATTGTTAAAGTGTAATTTAAAATCAAGCAATGAAAGATATATCATGAATCAGTTGAGTAATAAAGTATACGTCCAATGATAATGGGACACAGATCCCTGCTTTAGATTTACAGTCATAATAGCAAGTTTGTCTGTTCAGGTTACACCACCTGACATGGCTTCCTTGTCCCACCTATCAGTATCATGGACGTGGTTGTGGTGATGCAGTGATTTTGGTGACAGCCCCGAGTCGATTGAATACTTGCTTCTTTTTTATCCACTTGCATATGATGTTTTGTGCAGATGATAGCTTGTTTGCCAAACAATGAAAAGTTATTTTTTTTTAATTTATGTATTTCCATGTTCTGTATAGTCAGGACTCACAGAGGCAAACACACTTCCAACACAGACTGTCTGTAGTGCACATATAGAGGTACCCCTAACATTCCAACCTGACCATACAGAAACATCAAGCATTGTAGGAACGAATGAAGATTGTAGTATACTTGGTATGTTTATTCTTTATCATTATGACTTTATATCAAAAATCAAAAGAAGTTTTTAAAATGAAAGACATACTTTTCTTTTTGTCATTCACAGTGTTTTTTAGTCATTGGATGGAGTTATACTGTTATATATTATAAAGTACAATACACATGATACCGTAATATATATGACAAGTAAGTTTTAGTGTCTCTGTAAGTGAGAGAGGCACAAGGCACATGGTCACCCAAAATTTCCTTTGTCTGCAGGGGTAAGTCTCATTGAGTGAAAAAGTGGCAAAATGGTTAAGATTGTTTGAACTAAGTGACCAGGTAAGGATATTTCACTGTTATTCCAAATACATGTATCACATTATGTATTTTCTTTCAAGTATACCAATTGTACAGAATTCTGTGGTGTGGAGCTCTTTGTTTAAAATGTTAGGCCATGTGGTCCAAGTAGAGAAGAGTGAAAATTAAGTATTGTTAATTGAATATGTAACCATTATGGCCACTTTTCCAAATTGAAAGGCAAAACTGGCCTCAAATATTTTACCTGAGCGCAGACTCCTGGACGGTGCAAGAGACTGAGGGCGCCAGTCAGAGTCTGACACAAGTGTACCATTTGAATCATGCGCTGATTTCAACTCTCTACGTCAAACCAATCAGTGAGTTAGATATGCCGACAAGTGAACCAATCAAACACATTCTAGTAAAGCCATTTCAGTTTTCTTTTATACTTATTCGGCGACAGATGGCGTGCTTCAAATAAATAAATAAATTGGTCAATAAACTAGTTCTAGCTTAGGACAGTAGATGGCAGAGTAACATTCGAATCTGAACGAAGATTTGTGTGTGCTATTGTGATTGGAGCGGAAATTCAAAGGCTGGTACACTTGGGCCAGACTCTGACTGGCGCCCTCAGTCTCTTGCGCCGTCCAGGAGTCTGCGCTCAGGTAACAAATATTGTACTTTTGAAGATTATTTTAACTTTATCATGTAAAGTATGAAACATCATGTTTAATTCTGTTGTTTCATTGTAAAACTTAGGAAAACAGGAATCCTGAGAGAATTATCTAGTTTTAATCAAGCAAAGTTATTGAAATCATATACATTTGTATTAAACACTTTTGCGAAATTCATCAAAGTAAAATAATGTAGTTCTGAAGCAGGAAACAAAGAAAAGGTTTACTTGTGTAGAGAAATGTGAGTTATGTTACTTGAGCAGCCCATGCTATCCTGTAAGCTGTGAGGCCCTACCACCTCCCCCCTGAAAAATGCCTGGACAGCTGTTACTTCTCAGCTCAGAGACACAGGGCGCTCCTTAGTTGGCTAGATGGTGCTGCCTCCAAGTGGCAGAGTTTTTAATTACTTTTGTAAATATCCCCTTTACTGCTGTAACTTTGCAGACACTGGGTGTCCCCCAGATGCCCAAAGCAAGTCTAAACAAAGGAATCACCAGCCCCATTTGTGATTGTGAATGTGGAAAGTTAAAACAAACTTTTCTTTTTGATATTATAGCCCCAGAGCAACTTCCCACACACTTTGAACACCAATAAAGGCTGTTATATGTGTACATCTCCTGATCTCTGTTGGTGCATATCACTGTAGAATTAAAACCCCACCCTAATAACCAGGTCTGTTGATTTCCCTGCATACCAAAGTGGTCATTGACTTACATTTACAAGACTGAAGGATAAGGCTGTAAGAATAAATCACTGGAAAGGAGAAAGCAGGACAAATGTGAATCCTGCAAGTTATTTTTCCCTTGTCAGTGTGTAAATGTGGTATATGTATTATCAAATCATACAGATTACCACAGAAGGTATTATGCACCACATAGCTAGCTGCTTAAATCTGAACATTTCATTAAATTTGAATTTTCCTATTAAGACCTCCCAAGGGACTGGAAAATGTGGTCTTAATAGGGAGTGAGCAAATTAGACGGGGCTAGTGCCACGGTGACTGGAGGTTTCTGGTGGATAGTCCGACCGGTTTCGTTCGTAGTGGAACTCATCAGGGACTGGTGAATAACCGTCAGGAAGCCATATATGTACGGATAACGTTGCATAATAGGGAGTGGTCTTAATGGGGGATATTACCAAAGTTAGGATAAACAAAAAAAAGGGTCCATGAATTGGTTGTCTTAATATAGAAATGGTCTCTTTATAGAGGTGGTCTTAAGTGAAGATTCTACTGTGCACACTCGTAATGGATTTTTTCCTGGTACTTGTCCAGAAAAAATGTTATAGTGCCAATGCATGTACATGTATACACATGCATATTGATTTTTCATTTGATGTAACATTTATTTTTCTTTTCTTTTCTAGGATAGAACAAAGGGACCAGCCCAGAAACTCCGCCTGTTTCAAGAATACGTAATGTGCTTGCTGACACATAGGCAAGGTCTTGACAGTGAATATCTTTCAGATATAATTTGGGATTTCCGCCACTCTTGTTAGCAGGGTGTTTTCATCATGACGGCCATGTTTCATGTATTTTGAGTTGAAGATGCCGATGAAGTTACCCACAAAGGAACAAGTTTGAAGTAATCTTCCAAAGTCATTTAAGTACTTTCCACAAGAAGGGCAATAACAGACATAATAGATGTACAGAACTTTTTATTCAGTGACCCATGCAGTGTCACCCATGAAAATCAAGCTACCCTGACCTTTGACCTGGTCAATGAGATGCTTGCCCGGGCCATACTTACTACACTTAAGAATAACAGGTACATGAATCCACTGACCACCAGCAGAGAACTTGCTGTGTATTGCCACATAATAGGACTGCTTTTGTTGTGTTGTTGTTACCTATCCTTATTTTAAAACATGTTTAAGGGATCAGGTACGAAGAATTCCATTCCAAAACTTTCGTAACCTATCGGACAGGGAGAGGGGGTCTCAACACAAAAATCAAAATTTCACCAATCTATTGGAAACGCACATTTTATCACGTATTTTCGAACATAGCGGTAAAGCGACATCTAGTGGGACCCAGCATAAACCATCGATAAATTGCACTCTAGGACTTCAGATGATACATTTTATCTTGAAAACAATTGTGCTGTGAGAGAAAATATCTTACAACCTGAAACATGCAAAGAAATTTTCAAGATGTAAAATAAACAGTGATTTTATTATCAATATGCAACACCGAAAAGATGGCGATGGGCAATAATACAGGTTTTTTACCTACCAATGTTTCAAAAGCTTCACTAGAGCTTCAAACATTTGCTTTGCTTTTGCAGTACTCCATTTTGTATGTTCATCGAACATATTTTCACGAAATCCTTTCTCATGTATAAGCCTGAAGCTCCAACAGTGTGGAGCTATCTCCTCACATTCAAGCTTGATCAGCATGTGTCATTTTGCAGTAATGCCTCAAATATGACACAAGAGGGCACACTAATCACTAATCAGTAAGTCTTGACAAGCATCACATGTATTCATGCTATATGTATGGTAAATAAATACATGTAATTTTTGAGGAATTTGGTAGCTTGGGCAGAAGGCTATGAAGCAAGTCGAGGTTCAAAGGGGGTAATTATGCCTGTGCTGAGGTAACATGATTGGAGAGTGCCAATAAAATATGAGGCCTAGGGATGCAAGGGGCCGTATTTAAAAAAAATTTGCTACCAGAAAGGCAGATTTTGGCTTGATAGTGGAAAACAATGTATACTTTGAGCTGACATGAATATTATGAAGGCATGTACATTGGGACCAGAATACACAGTGATTCAGCTGGAGTCAACACTGTGTGCGCACAATGATATTGCAAGTAGTACTACGCAGAGCTGGTTGCCATGGCAATTTGCTGAAAATTTTACCATTCATGCCCTTTTTTTCTGGTGTTTATTTGATGTAAAAAATTGTTAAGAACATTTTGGTGTATAAAACATACATGTTTGTGATCCATTGAGTGAACTAGAAGGTGATACATGTAGTTCTGTTCGTCTGTGTTTCCCCAGGTTGAATTACTGGCATGAAACCATAATACTGGCACGGCCAGGCAACACGTCAATAGGCAGGACCAAATTTACATACTGCTATCACCTGTAGTTCATTCAAGGACTGACTGTGAATGAAAGTGGAGACAAAATCAACATTTTTACAGCATACTCATTTTAAGAAGTGCAGATTCATACCAGTTATCACTATATACAGCATGAGCACTGCAAGTGACAGGCACTGGGGAGTGTGTAGGGAGTGTGCTGTTAATAACACAGACGACTGTTAAGGGTGCACTAAAAAATTAATGTGCGAAGTCTTAGGGTCTGATGAAGTGCCACAGAAAAGTTAGC
Organism: Hermodice carunculata; assembly: GCA_964020975.1. Taxonomy (NCBI): domain Eukaryota; kingdom Metazoa; phylum Annelida; class Polychaeta; order Eunicida; family Amphinomidae; genus Hermodice; species Hermodice carunculata. The sequence goes on along the minus strand of OZ026624.1, from coordinate 904,956 downwards.
ATGGCGGATTCATTCAGTGATCTCCCAACAGATGTTATTTCAGAGGGAGACGTATATTGTGTGTGAAATTGAGACACACAGTATTTTTGCTGTCAGATGCATGTTTTTTGTAACTGAACCTTGCATCGGGTGAAATATATGGTTCTGTGTTGTCAATTTGTCTTCAATTTGTCTGGTGACCACCAGGTGTCATTTTTGTACAGCAATAAAAAGAATTCTGCCGAAAACTCTTTTGTATTTTGATCAAAATATAGTGCCTGGGACATAATCCATTCAAAGATTGCATTTTCCATACAAGTAGGATGCTGTGTGATTGCGTACTTTTACATACTTTTATACACACATATATACACATGTGTGTGTGTGTGTGTGTGTGTGTGTGTGTGTGTGTGTGTGTGTGTGTGTGTGTTGTCATAATTAAAATACCATACAGTTGTTCAAGTACTGGAAGTACTGATTATTTGTTGAGTGTCAGTCAGGTATCATATTGTCACAATATTGTGACAGACACAATACACACATGGGTCATATGGTTCACACTCGAATACACCAACAGTTGATCATCATATGTCAGGTAATGCAGCTGGTTAAATGACTGCATCAGTACTGTCACTAGGTGTTGCTGTGCTGTACATTCACAGTCCTGAGGTGTAGTGCCTCAACTTAATTGGTATTAAGACCAAACCTCTGCTGCTTCAAGCTTGCTGCTGAAAGTTTGTAATGTACAATTTCTTGTAGTCATTTTTTATCTTCTTTGGTGGGATTGATGGTCCTCATGCCTGTGTTGTGGCCCTTACACTTACAAAACACTGACTTTCTTCTACATTGATTATGTTTACTGCTCCTACAGTTCACTATGTTTTGTTTTGCTAAATGGTCTGCAACTTGATAAAATTTGTGTGTTGATGCACCATGCTTTTTTAATGCAAGTGTCAATTCAGTCTGACACCTTGTAACTACCTTGTGGGCCAGATATGCATGATTGAAGTTGAAACTTCTGTCGATGGCTTTTCCAACAAATTGCTTACTGAAGGATGTAGCGTAGCATTTTTTTCTCTGACAGCGTGAGCCTTACTTGCACAGTACATCTCAACTGTTCAGGAGCTGTCTTTATTTTGGCACACCCATCACTTATAACATGGGTCACCTTTAGACCACTTTTTTCAATGTTTTGGACACTGGCTTTGACTGGCTGAGCTGTCAATGGCAGCTGTCTCCTCCATGTTGGCATATTTTCCAATTTTATGAAGGTCTGCTGTGCAAGCACCAGGCCAGTTTCAGCATCAATCATGGGTGTATGTGACTGAGTTCCAGCCTGGTACATACTTCTGCCTTTGGCTGGATTGCAGTACATTGTGTCTGTCATTACCTGAAGCTTGCTGCCTCCATTGAGTGAACTAGAAGGTGGTAGCTCTGTTTGTCTGTGTTTTCCCAGGTTGAATTACTGGCATGAAACCTTGAATGAGATATTTTAATGAAAGATGGGTGCCAGATTACCTTTGATAATTCTGTGAATAAAAACAGGCTTATCATAAGCATCTCAAATCCAACACTTCACAAGATAAATTGATTTAAAAATCGAACATTTTAAATTGAAACACTGTTGAAATTTGTTTTGGATAAAACTAGTAGATCTTTTGTGGGTTTAATCTCATGCAACATATCAATCGCCAGACTGTTATTGTGGATTTCTTTCACATTTTTCAGATGTGTACTCTGAGAAATCCAGTGAAAGAACAACAAATAAACTAGGAAAGATGATTTGCTGCATAGCAAATCAGTGTGTGTCTTCAAAGCATATTGGTATGGCAATGTACAACTATTCCATAACACATGGGTAGAAGTTGGAATGGCATCTCTATCTTTTATTGCTTTGAAGTTGTTCAAGTTTTAAAATTTCTAATGGTGCTATTTAGCACAATTTAAATTGCTACAACTTTTGTTTGTAATTCATTAGGTGCGAAATGGTCAACACCCCCTACAAGAAGTTGGAATGACATCTCTATCTATTATAGTGTAAAAGATATTCAAAGATTGAAAATTTCAAATACTGCTAATTAGCGTAACTTAAATTACTACAACTTTTGTTTTAGATTCATTACATGCACAATGGTCAACAACCCCTAGTAAAAGTTGAAATGACATCTCTATCTATAATACTTTTGAAGATATTCAAGTTTTAAAATTTCAAATGCTGCTAATTAGCATAATTTAAATTGCTACAACTTTTGCTTTAGATTCATTACATGCACAATGGTCAATAACCCCCTAGTTGAAGTTAAAATGACATCTCTTCAATAGTTTTGAAGATATTCAAGTTTTAAAATTTCAAATGCTGCTAATTAGCATAATTTAAATTGTTACAACTTTTGTTTTAAATTCATTGGATGTGCACTAGTCAATAACCCCCTAGTAGAAGTTGGAATGACATCTCTATTTGTTATACTTTTGAAGATATTCAAGATTTAAAATTTCAAATGCCCCTAATTTGCATAATTGTAAACATCTTCATTCTTCTGTATAAAACGGTCAAACTCCTTGTATGGAGGTACAATCATGCCAAGTTTGGAGTTTCTATGTATAATATTGTCCGAGCAAAGTGTGGGACAAATTTGCTGGTGAAGAAGAAACGAAGGAAGGAAGGAAGGAAGGAAGGAAGGAAGGAAGGAAGGAAGGAAGGGAGAGAGAGAGAGAGAGAGAGAGAGAGAGAGAGAGAGAGAGAAAGAAAGAAAGAGTTGACACACACACTTTAATAAAACTGAAAAAAATTAAATATATTAAAAACAAAGAGGATATATTATTCTGCATTAACAGATTGATATTTTGGCATTTAAAGCCCATGATGCAACAATGTGGGACAAGTAAATTCAGATTCAGTATGGAGAAGTGACTCTTAGACTTAGGGGGATAAGTTTTTTTTCCCTTTAGCTTGTCCGGGTACAAGTGGCTAATATCCTTCAAAGAGGACCAAGTTTTTCAATTCACGTATGATGATGATAATAAGTAGTAGTACCTGGGCTCGCACTAGCCATTCGCCAATTCGCCACTGGCGAAAAAATCGTTGATCTGGCGAAAGAAAATTCGAATAAGTTCGCCAATTTGGCGAAGATAAAACTTTCCAGGACAGGTTTTGTTCTGGGATATTCTGGTAAAAAAAAAACGGATGTGCATTACCGAAACAACGGAAAGAAAACTTTATTCAACTTCAGAGAATAAGAAAATACATTCAGAGACATATAATATTACGTCTATTTGCTTTGCTCAGGCATAAATGAATCGATGTTCTTCTCTCTCGATCTCAAAATGGCTTTTTGACTCGGCATGCGTAAACAAGATGTCCAAAATACATACTTGATCAAGGTCATATCGTGACTTCCAGCGCCCAGTTTAGGTCTTCATATTATAGGATTCCTTGTCAAAACATTGTATCTATCCACTAATGACCACAGACAGAGTTGTCATGATTCATAAATGCTTTGTAGTGAAGAAATTCATTGAAATAAACAAGTGAAAAATTCGCGGGCTGCCATGCTCTTTTTGATTGACCTTGACATTGGCACATATGTAGTAGTCCTGCCATCTATTGACGAAAATGAAAAACGCTTGTGTTCCTTCAGATATGGGCAGCAAATTTGGTACATGTATGTTTATCTTTTACAGATTTTTAATTAACAAGCATTTGTTTGTTTTTGTTTGTTTGTTTTCTTTAATCAGAAGTTTGATACTTGAAGTTTATTTCTGTTAACATTGACTTAAAGGAAGTAATAATATTGATTCAAGCAGCCAAGATTTTTAAAACTATAATATCTGCAGATTGTCATTAGATATAAGGCCTACCCATTGACAGGCCTGTTTAATGGTTTAGTACACCTACAGAGTATTTTGTCTGTTGTCAAGGTTAACATAAGGCAGTATACACATATTTTCTTACTTTTTTATATCTAATGTTTTAACTTTGTTCATATTTTTAATAACTTTTTAGTACAAGCATTATTTACCACTGTCAACTCCAGTTATCTGAAAAAAGGTAGAAAAAAAGGAAAGAATAAGAAAAGAAAAAAAACTATTCTGGAATGAGCTGATATGTTTCTGCCAAAAGAAAATTATAAAAAGTTATCTTGAAAATTAATGTTTCCTTTTAATATTTTATCCCTAAATTTAGCTATGATAAATATACCAGCAGTGATTTAAATATCTTTCTGTTGATTTAATAACTGAAGATAATCAAAGTATCATAACCATTATCTGAACAAATTTTCATAAAATTGGCTCAAAAGGTGCAATTTTTTCAAAACTAGGATTATAAATTAAAATCATAATATACGTGTAATTAAGTTCGGACCTGTCTTGGTCACTTACCTTATCATATGTCCAAGTTTCATAACTTAAAACTTTATTTTAGAAAAAAAAATGTAAATGAAGAAAAGAAAAGAAAAGTTACTTATTTTAAAAACAATGTAAGTATGTATGGTTGTGTGTTTGACAAAATATTTTTATGGTCTGTTTGGAGGGCAGGCTGGGGGGGGGGGAGGTGTTTTGACTATATGTGTCAGATTTATTGGACTAAAATTTGGCTAAAGAAGATTCCATTTGGCAAAAAGAAATTTGTAGTTTTAGCCAAATTGGCTAAGGGGTAAAAATTCCTAGCGCGCAGCCCAGATTACCAATACCATATATTAGTAATTACTTGGCTTGAGAGTATTATTCTTTCAAGGCATGACAATGTATGGGACTCTCTCTCTCCTTTTTTTTTTTTTTTTTTTTTTTTTGTTTTGTTTTTTTATGGGACCCCCAAATATTTATGCAAGGAGCACCCAGGAAAAATCAAAGATTAAACCTCAGGTAAAACCCTGCAAACGTTATTGATACAGGATAGTAATCATGGTAGACAACAAGAAAACAAAGTTGTTGCAGCCAACTTGATTAGGAACTTTTCACATGAATTCACCTAGCAGAGTGCACAAAAATCCCTAGAACAATTATGAAAGGTTCATTTGTACGTGAGTGTGCAATGTGATATTAGCAAAGTACCTAATACCAAGTTAGGTTTTCAGTGTCTGTTGCTCCACAATGCTGACTTGATCTTCAGGACTGTCATGATCCTAAGAATATTTTATTTACAGCCAATTGTAATTATCTTCACTCAATTTCTGTCCAATGGTACAGTTTACTAAAGGATTTAAACACACAGCCAGCTTGACAGAGAGGATTGTACGAGCAGATAGGAGACCAAGAAACTTAAGGCCTGAGGAGTGGAGTGTCACAGGAGAGACCAGAAGAACTGCATTTGTGGCTATGCATGCACAAACTTAGCTTTAAGCATTTGCATGCTTCTTGTTGCTGTCACAGAAGGAAGCCAATCAACAGCAGAACTGAAGTGGATCCTGGCTCATCACAAATGTTGATTTCATATTCACGTTGACTCTTTTATTTCAGTTTATCTTTCAGATATGGCCAAATGAAAATGGAGAAGGTTTTTTTTAGCTCAGCTGACTTGTCAGTAGCTGAGCATATCCTATGGTCCGCCATCAACAATGGACTTCTTCTCCAAAACCGCCAGCCAGATTTACTTGAAACTTGGTGGCAATGTACCTTGGGTGGGTCTCTATCAAGTTTGTTCAGTGGGTCACGCTCCAGTGATTTTTGGATTTTTTTATAATTTTTAGCTCTGCTGACTTGTCAGTCAGCAGAGCCTATAGAATCTGTTTGTGTCCGTCGTCCGTCTGTCCGTCCGTCCTTCCATCCGTCTGTCCGTCCGTGTGTCTGTCTGTCTGTCATTAGACTTTTTATATTTTCGACTTCTCAAAACCGCTACATAGAATGTTTTGATTTTGCACATGGATGATCCACAGGTGGACCTCTACCAAGTTTGCAAAGGAGATGATGTTGCAATAATTTTTCTATTTTTTATTAATTTTTTAATTTATTTTTTGAAAAAAAAAAAAATTTTATCATCTTAAGAACTACCAAGCCCATTGCTTTTATATTGTTCATAGGGTCATCTGGGGTCAACTAGTTCTTATTTGGCCACCAGGTGGCACTGTGATTTTTCTCTTTTTTTATGAATTATTGCCTGTTAAGGCTATTTTCGACTTCTTCTCCAGAACGGCTGAACAGAATTGCTTAAAATTTTATCAGAATATAGTTGGACATGAAACAATGAAAGTTTGCAAAAATAATATGGATATGTTAATTTTAGGCAAAGTTATGGGATATCAAAATTCGCAACAGTAAGAAAGTGCTGCAGCTGTGTGTATATATATATATATATATATATATATATATATATATATATATATATATATATATATATATATATATATATATATATATATATATATATATATATATGGCATTACAGTGCATATATTACACTATTGTATTTACCCTTTTGACTTCTTCTCAAAAACCGCTGTATGGAATGTTTTAATTTTGCACGTGGATGTTGCCCAGGTGAACCTCTACCAAGTTGGCAAAGGAGATGAAGATGCAATAATTTTTCTATTTTTAATAAATTTTTTAATTTATTGTTTGAAAAAAAAAAAATTTCTTCATCTCAAGAACTACCTGGCCAATTGCTTTGATATTGCACATAGGGTCACCTGGGGTCAACTAGTTCTCATTTTGGCCACCAGGTGGTGCTGCAATTTTTTCCTATTTTTTTAATGAATTTTTGTGTGTTAAGGCTATTTTCAACTTCTTCTCCAGAACAGCATGATAGAATTGCTTAAAATTTTATCAAAATATAGTTGGACATTAGACAATGAAAGTTTGCGTAAATAATGTCGATATGTAAATTTTTGACAAAGTTATGCGATATCAGACTTTGTGACTGTAAGTGAGTGCTGCCACTGTACACCGGCAGCCATTGAAACAGCAAGGTATGTCAATTGATAATATATTAGAGTCTGTTTGCGTCCATCCGTCTGTCCTTCCTTCCGTCTATCTGCAAAATTTATTTTAAGGACAAACTTTGCTACCACTCTACATACATGTATATAGCTGTACAAATCTAGACTGCAGTCCATGTGTTCCAATACTGTAAAAGCAGATCCCAGTCAGCAGAGCACAGGATCATCATGATCCTCTTGTTTTGTTCGTTTTGGGGGCAAATCTTAAAAAATCTTCTCTGAAACCGCTCACCCAATTAGTTTCATATTACATAGAAACACTCCTAGGGACTCCTAGTTCTGAATTTGTTTACCAAGTGGTGATTTGATTTTTTTTCTAGTTTTTTTGTGTGTGTTTAGGCTATTTTCGACTTCTCCAGAAGCCAAATGGTCATTGCTCAGACAGCAACCTCGCAAACCAGTGCGTCCTAAGTGGAAACCTACGGGTGCCTGCCCCGATATTCCGTAACCCTGGCCAGTCCGAATGCTCAAATCCTAAGTCTGGGCAATATGGAAAGCCAGCAGTCTGGCCAGTCTGAGCACTCGGACTGTAAGCTTGGAGTGCCAGCTAAGGCACTGGTGACAGGCCCGTTTGCTCCCCGAACTCCCGAATCTGAGAGCTCAGGTGGTAAACGAAGGCATAGGGGACCAAGGAGGAAGACATCTAGAAAGGGGGATTCATCCACTGCCAGTGGGCCTTTGGCCACCCTCAGCCTGGGCAGAACCCTCTGTTACCCTGACAGTAGCACAGCAGTCCCTCCTGCACCTTCGGTGGCTTTGCCGCGGAGTAAGCAGTTGGCAATCCTGCTGGTCCCTACGTTTGAGCCAGGTACCCTGCCTTACTCTCTCGAGCAGCAGGTGGATCATGAGCTCTGTGAGGATCAGCGGTTGCATGAGGAAGCTCAGTCTACTTCTGCACTTGCCACCGCAACTGTCCCTGAGTCGGAACAGACTTGGTCAGCGGAGCATCTCGCTCCTTTGGCTTTGAGTCAGCTCTCTCTCAGACCTCAGGTCAGGGAGTTCTCTGAACTCCCTCCGGACCCCTCCTGCCAGCAGATTGCTCAGTTGATGGCAGCTGAGGTCCAGGATAGTGGCCTTGCAGAGTCTCAGCCAGATCCCTCTGGCCTGCAGACCTGTTGGCCTGCAGCCTCCGAGATCTAGGCATATGAGTCTCCCTTGCCTTCCATCTCTCTCCCCTCATGGGAGGAGCAAGTGGAGGCGGCGTCTGTGGTGCTCGCTACCCCTACGTCTGGCATGGTGACATCCCCTGCTGTCACAAGCGGTTGCTCCATCGCCCTCGGACAATATGTTGTTCGACAAGGCTTTGGGCATCCACATTCTCCTTGCAAGTCCGGAGTCTGTGGACCTGGACACCAAGGTGGAAGATGAGCTGCTGATGTCGGATTCATTCGATACAAGATCTTGACCCAGGTCGAAAGCTCATCATTCATGCTCTGACAGGCACAGAGAGCCAGCAGCCATGGGCTCTGCAGAGGCTTCGGCCCCTGCCCTCATGGACACTGTACCTGCACCTGCTAAGGGTTTTGACATGTCAGAGCTCTTATTGAGAGCCTGGTTGGTGATAAAGCTATGGTCCTGCCAGCGGATGATAGGTCGAGCGCTGTTGCACTATCATACAAGGGCTTGTCTCTGGAGGACACGAGTCAACATATGTCCATATCTTTTGCACCCTTTGTAGCTGAGTTCTACGACCAGCTCACATCTAAGACTCTTGGCACTTGGGTTCCCGTCAGACCGCCGACATCTGGCTACTTGAGGCAGGGGTGACTCCTCCCTAAGCTCTGAGCCAGAGCAGATCTTGCGGTTGGGTTCACTGCCGGTGGACTTAGACTGGGAGGAGTTGGATGCTCGGCAGCTGAGAACCATTTCGGCGTCAGCAGAGGCCTTCAAGCAATTGGAGGAAGATGCTCCAGGCTCTGTCCTTGTGGGGTCCTACTTTGACATGTCGTTGGCTGCTCTGGGGTCTGTCCTTAAAGACCTCAAGGGCTCCGTCCAGATCGCGTAGGCCATGCAAGACTGTGGTTAGACCAGGCAACTCTCCTCGCGACTTTGTTGTCGCTAGCTGTTAATCACCAGGTACATTCGTTTGTTACGGAGGAACGCCTACCTCCAGGGTCAAAAGCTGCCTGACCTGATCTTTCGGAGAGCCCGCATGGGACCCCGCTTCTCTGGAATTCTGTTTGGAGGAGAGGTGGTGGAAGTGGTCCACTGGGCACAGGACCTTCGGGCCCGCTCGGCAGACCAGGCACGCTCCAAGGCACTAACTGACTCTGATCGGTCTTTGTCATCCTTTTCCGCCTCGGCCCCTTAGCATGGTACTTCTCAGATCTCCTCGAACCGTCCCTTGACTTTTGCTCCCTTGGGGGCATGACAACCTGGGAAGCGTGGTCAGCAGTCGGTGTGGAGCAAGCCTTCCGGTAGAGGGAAGAAGTTATGAAAGCGTTGGTGTCCCTGACTCTCAGTTCCCAGATGTCGTCTCGGGATTACCAACCGCCACATTGTTAGACTCCGTGCAGCACCCGGTCGGTGACTGCCTCAGCACATATCGCGCACAATGGCAGTCTAACATGGATGATTCATTGGTCATAAACATCCTGAGATGCTGAGACATGGCTACATGCTGCTTCTCTGTGAAGAGAGCCCTCCACCTAGCCCAGAACCACGGTGGTTCGCTCCAGCTACCTCAGAACCCAAAGCATCATCGCTTCGGGAGTCGTTTCAGACACTTTGGAGCAAGCGAGCCATAGAGCCGGTAGAGGACCAAGGTTCTCCTGGCTTCTACAACCTACTCTGACTGGTCCCCAAGCGGGACAGAGAATAGCACCCAGTCATAGACCTGTCAACACTAAACACCTAACTGGAAGTCCTGTCCTTTCGAATGGAGACACCCCAGTCAGTGGCAGCAGTCCTGGAGTGGACGATGTCCCTGGATCTCAAGGACACATGCTTCCACGTGCCAATCGCGGACACTTCACGTAAGAATCCAGTTGGTAATCACGGGTAAAATATACCAGTTCAGGGTGCTTCAATGCGGTGTCACCACGGCACCACTGGAGTTTACCAGGTTTGTGCAGACAGTTGCTGCTTACCATCACCACTCAGCCATTTGCATTCATGTGTACGTGGACGAGTGGCTAATCCGAGCGCTTTGGCACCTAGATTCGCAGCATCACACACAGACCGTCCTGGAACTTTGCCAACCCTTGGGCCTACCTAAGTCGAGTCTTCAGCCAGAGCAGATTTTCATCTTCCTCAGTATCCAGATCAATCTGGTAGCCTACGTCTGTCACCCTTCGGAGGACAGGTGGAACAGACTGCAGTCTCTTCTCAGGCCCTTTCTGACTTGCAAGGCTGCTCGGTGCAACAATGGCTCACCAAATTAGGCTTCCTGTCCTTGATGGACTCCCAGGTCTCGTTAGGTTGGTTTCACCGTCATCCTTTGCAGCTCGCACTGTGGGGCAGATGGAGGAGAGACCAGGGCCACCTCACCCAGGTGCCGATCCTCATCGAGGATCAGCTGCACCTTCAGTGGTGGACTGTCAGGGAGAACATCATGAGAGGACAGATGCTGGAGCCTCTTCAAGCCCAGCTCACCATTTACACGGACTCTTCTCAGTCCGGGTGGGGAGCCCGTGCGGAGAGTCGGACGGCGTTGGGCCCTTGGCCAGTGTCATTCGCAGTTCACCACATAAACTGGTTGGAACTGAACGCGATGCGCTTGCAGCTCCTCCACTTCCAAGACCAGGTGGAGCATGTCCTGATAATGTGCAACAACAGGACCGTGGTAGCCTACATCAACAGGCAAGGTGGGACGCAGTCCAGGAAGCTGACAGAGTTGCCTGGACCCATCATCAAATGGTGTTGCAACTCTGATGTTCCCATACATGCGAGGCACGTCCCAAGACATGCAAATGTTCTGGTTGATCAACTCTCGAGGAGAGGTCGGCTAGTGGGGACGGAGTGCTCACTCCACTCCAGCGTCATTCAGGCCATGTGGCCACATTGGGGGACTCCACATGTGGATATGTTTGTGACTAGCGAGAACGCAAAACTGGCGGTTTGCGTCTTGCCTGTGCCAGGCCCCCAAACCCTAGTGGTGGATGCTCTGGTCATGGACTGGAGAAACCTGTGGGTGTACACCTTTCTGCCTTGGCAGATCCTTCCAAGGGTACTGCGCAAGGTTTGGTCCCATGATTGCAATCTGCTCCTGGTTACCCCCTGGCGGCCCTGGAGTGATTGCTCAGTGGACCTAATGGCACTGAGCGTTGAGCCTTGTCTACAATTACTGGCATGGCCGAAACTTCTGGTTCAGCCGTGGACAAATGTGTTCCATTGGAACCCTCAAGTACTCAACCTCCACCCTTGGTGGTTATCTCACAGCACATCCCTTATAGAGACTTCTTGGAGTCGGTCCCAGAATTTCCAGAGGGGGGCTTCGATCTTCTTCTCCAGTTTACTCGACTTGATGGAAGGTGTTTTCCCACTGGTGTGCCAGTAGGATAAGTCACCCTTGGGCTCCGCGTATCGCGGACATTGCTGACTTCCTGTTAAACCAGTGGAAAGTCTTAGGCAAGAGCTCGAGAACAGTGGAGGGGTTTTGATCAGCTGTCTCCTCAACCCTTGCCAGCATCTTAGATGTGTGCATCAGTAGGGATCCTTATCTGTCTGCACTCATTTCGTCCTTTTACACCGACAGGCCAATGACGCGACAGGTCATGCGCAGGTGGGACCTGGCGCTGGTTTTAGTCATGCTGAAGAAGTGGCCCTTTGAGTGCCTTGAGGACCCCAGGCAGGTTTCCCTCAAGTTCTGGACGTGGCAGAGTTGTTTTCTATTAACACTCCCTGCGGGGGCTAGGAGAAGCGAAATCTATGCTCTAGCTCATGACCATCTCCAATTGTCACCTGACCACTCCCAGGTGACCTTGAGGCCTCACTTGGGCTTCCTTGCAAAGAACCAACTGGCTTGAGATCTGGCTACGGCCTTTAAGGGTTCTACCCTCTTTGCAATGGATGCCGCTCTTCCTCTTGAGGAGAGAGCCCTGTGCCCAGTGAGAGCTCTTGGCTGGTACCTTTCTCATGAGGACAAACTCAGAGGACAGAAATCTGGCCTCCTTCTTCCACTGAGTAACCCACAAAAGGAGCAAGTTTGCAGAAATACACTTTCATCGTGGATTAAGCAGATGATCCTTAAGGCCTATGAGACCTTGCTGGATAGACCAGGGGCCGTATTCATAAAAAATCTTATTCTTAGTTTGAAATCTAAGTTCAAGAATCCTTCTAAGCAAGATTTCCTTGCTTTACTAAGAACCTTGCTTAGACCGTATTCATAAACGTCTAACTTAGCTAAGCAAAAAATACCACCGCGTCATAAGCATCTCCACCCGTGAGCACGTGGTTTTGTTGACGAAATGCATTGTTTACAAGCACGCGGTTGCCTGGTAGCCTTGCAGACGATCTTGTAAATTTCGCGCCTTCTTTCGTCTTGCTCATCATTGCCACCTTTGATCTCGCCATCAACCACGTTAAAAAGAAAATGGATCCAGCAGCAGCAAGGAGAGCAGAAAGGAGCCCTCCTTTCCAACAAAGGGAAGCAGAGTTGTTGGCCCAGGAGGTTATTCAGCGCCTCGACATAATTGAGGGCGCCTACGGAGCACCGGGGGGAGTCACCAACCAAGCCAAGACACGGGCTTGGGAAATTATCTCCCTCATCATGAAAAGGTTAGTCACTTTATAAATTTAAGTACCGGTAGATGTAAATAATAATGAATTAATATCCAAAAAAAGATGAATTACTATCCCAAATGAAAAGAGGAATGGATATTTTTTTGCAGCACGTGTACTTTGTTTACATCTGTTAGGATTAACGGTTTTTAACAGCAACCTTTCACCCTTTGGCATTTTTACCTCAACCTTCACCTTATCCTTGACCTTGTAAGGTTGTAGTCAACATGATGGAGGAGATGGATTTTCCCACTGGAGCTGAAAGTTCATTGTTGCACTGCAAACTATCCAAATTGTATAGTTGTGTCCCGGGAGATGTGTGAGAGCTAAAAAAGGCATAGGCCTACAGCCAGCAATAAAAACATATGGTTGCGTCATCCGTCAGCCTCAAGAAGTCGTGATGAAAACGACTGTGTACATTTTGCATGGCTCGTCCAGGGGCTCTACTCAGAATTCGACTTACTGACACGGTCTCTAACCTGTCGCTGGTACAAAAGCTGTGCTTGTACAGGCTGCAGTATCAATTTATTCAGCAAGGCAAAGACTTGGATGTTCAGGGAAGTATTTTAGTGTTGGGATCGTATTTTTATATTTGATTTTAAGTTTTCATGTTGCCGTCTCCATGACCAAGCTTGACTCACTATCAGTATCAGCATCAGCGTAAGCTGGGCTAGTACCAATATTATTAGTACAGTGGTACCTGCTGTCTGTGGCCACCCTTTCTGCCAAGAAAAAGTGGCCACATACAGCAGGTGACCTTTCACCACAGGTAAATTTAACAAAGAAATTTACTGCTATGTCGGAGCCTAGTGACCACAAAAAGCAATGCGACTGCTCACCGCAGTGGTTGCATACAGCAGGTACCACTGTACTCCGAACTCTGACACCCACCCACCTCTGGTTTTCACAGGATTTTTTCATTTTACAAAGTGCACGTAGGCTTATGATGATGCTGTCCATACATCATCAAACTCAAAGGCATGAAGAGTTTATCGACAAGGATATCCACAATTCATACACTAAACAAGTATGTTCTTCTACTTACTATGGAGTTGAATGCATCATGCATGTACCAAAAAAATTAAATAAATATAGTACAACACAGATGCTTCAGATGTTACCATTACTAGTAGACTACACAGTTGCTCCAAATGTTGCCATAACATTGACCAATCAACACTGATCTTGTCTGAAATGCAGTGTTTACAAAAAGCATGTTGTATTTGATTCATCCCCCATTGCATTGATATTATAAATAAATCTTTCCTGTTCAGTTAAAGAGTCTGATTGATCGAATTTGGAAGTCAGCTTGAAGTATAGAGTTCTTCAAATGTCATCAAGACATGTAAAAAATAAATTTATGTACAGTGTTTATCTGGTTTATGGACAATAAGTTCAGCAGTTGTTGCAACATGTTAGGGCTGTTCCACAAAGTGCCCTTCAGGTGGGAGGAATGCAAGAACCGCATAGTCTGGAGGCTGGGGGTATATGTAATAGTGTATGTTTGGGAGTTATAAGCATTCATGAATTAGCATGCCTTATACATGGGGTTGTCCTTAAACATATGTGTCTGGTGTCTATTGACGGGATACATTGTGGATATTGCTGTTCACCATAGAGGGTTCTTGTTAATGTGCTCATCAATATTTTCATATTAAAAATCATATTCCTGGGATGACATGATGGTAAATGAACATGAAGTAAAGAAACACAAAAACTAAATGTTTTAAATTTTCCTGGGTGGTTCATTGCAAATATTGTTACCAAAATGTATATTGACAGGAACTGTGAAATTTTAATTAATTTTCCATTATGATGTATTGAATTAAATTTGTTTACCATATACATAAATTGTATATATTGCTGTGTCTATGAGGAATACCTTATAACCGTGAAAGACATATATGTCTTGCAACCCCTATACCTGAATGATAATATCTAATTTGAACATGTATTTTAAAAACTTTATGTCTACTCATGTTACTTATCTAATGCACTTGTATTTTTATAGTTAATTTTTACTGCATCCAAAAAGTAACATTGCCAATGTGTGTGCCACAATGGTCTGATAACATGCTGAGTACAGTCCTTGTGTCTTAATATGTATTGTTTTTCTCAGATTTCCAATCTAATCCGTTGCTTTTTAACTTTTTGGGGAAAAAAATGCAGCACATATCTACTGTGGGAGACACATGCATGCCTGTATTCATGGCACTAATCTTGAGAGACAGGCACAGGATATACAATGCATTCTTCTATTTACATTCCAGTTATTTTGATTATGATATAAGACCATTTATAACATTTTAATTAAAATTTGATGTACATATGAAAGAAAAATTTGTTTCAGTTTTTTAAACCTTTGACATTTAAGGTAGGAATGATGGTCTGACAGGACAACAGCTAATGTACGCTCCATAGACAATGTATTGACAAATTCATGTGTGGTATTTGAAAACATTGTAAAATATCAAAGGGAGTAAATACAAGATTAAAATACCAATGTTATACTGGGTCCATGTCAAATTTTGTCCTGGGGATTTGGATGCATGTACAGTGGTCCCCCTCTTATAAGGCCATCCCAAATGCTGCCAAAAAGTGCCCTTAGGCTGGCCTTTCAAGAGAGGTGGCCTCTGGTTAGAGGGGCTTTATAAGAGGGTGACCACTGTTTATGATAAATAGTACAAGATAGTTTTTTTTCAGTCAAGGATTCACCAGGAGCATTGAGCAAATGAAGAAAAAATGGGCCAATATCAAAACAGAAGGTGAGCTTAAAGACACAGATAAGACATATCAAAATTAGTGCACCTTACACTTGATGATACAGTGATGGGTTCATAGATAAAGCTCAAAATCTTTTACCTTTAGACCACGCGCAGAACCTTACCAGTGAACACCAAAAACTTTATATTATTTTTTAGGTGTTGGGAAATTGTTATTCCATTTTACCCAATTGCGAGGGCCAAGCAATCATAAATGTACCAGCCTCAAATGTAAATAAAAAACTTTTCATATCATTTATCATGAAAATCCATTGTTGTCTGACGTTTTTTTTAATTACCTTTTTTTTATTTGTTTTTTTAATGTATTTAGCTCTGCTGCCCTAAGGTTGCAGAGCTTATGCGACTGCTCATGTATGTCTGTCAGTCTTTCTGTCCATTTGTCTGCCTGTCCGTAAACTTTTAACCATAAGCGCAATACCGTCCACAGTATTCAAGTTAGCCCAATATAACTTTCTGGACTTTCAGGATGTATGAAACTTAAGGTTCCTGTCTACATAGTTGGCATCACCTACATTATTATGCAATATAGGGGTCAAAATGTGAAAATCTTTGTAAAAACTCTAGCTTCATACTTTTTTGGGCAGATCTTCATTACATTTCCTGTGATTGGGGATGTAAAAATCTTGACCAATGTTGATACTTGTGACACCACCTATAGTTGTATAGAAATTATGAGTCAAACTGTAAGAGCTATTTAATCAAGGTCAACCACAAACACATACCAAAAAGAAAAAAAAAAAAAGAAATTGGCATGTAAATGCAAGAGCATCAACTATAATCCTGAAATGACAGCAGAACATTAGAGCCATGGACATCTTGTTTTGAATGGTATGTAACCCACCATAGGAATCTTTAAGGCTGTTGTTGTATTGGCTTAGTATCACAAAGTTAGTGGATGTTTCACCTGCACCTTTCATTTCTGTCAACATTCTATTACCTAAACAAGAGGCCCCAATATTGCCGAATATTGTAGGTGGCGCCAACAATAACTAAAAGAACATAGATTTTTATACCCATGTGAGTCCTAAAAGTTATATTTGGCTAACTTGAAAACTGTGCACGGTATCGCGCTAGCTAGCAAAAGTTTTCAGATGGATGGACAGACATGAGCGGTCGCATAAGTTCTGTGACCTTTGGTTAGCACAGCTACAAAAAGATATTGCTTTTTAAAGCTGAACCGATTTAAGGTGATTTCAATTTAAAAACATCCCATTTATAATACTCCCCATCTTAAAACCCAAAATAGATCAGTGAATACAATGAACATAATACAGGGAAACCTGTCACAATCTTGGGGCCTAGCGACCGTGTTCTGTAGGGAGAGATGTTCATCAGCCGGAGGTTTGGATGTTCAGGCTCATGAGTTATCAGGTTTGATCAATATGTATTTTGCACAAAACCATACATTGTTCTCAACAATCAAACGTGTATGAATAGAATTTAGGTACATTTTGGGGCTATAGTTCTAGCAGAAATAAAGTGAGAGGTTTTTTTAAAATGAGAAATGTCCAGTTATGAGATGTTATAAAAACCCAGTTACATATTAAATAACATACAAAACATCTGGGAATATAAAAAAATTCAGAAGTGAGAGGTCTTTGGCAGTGGAGCTTTTACTTTACATAATTGAATTGCTTTCTAAATTAGTGAGATTTAATCTACATTGTACTTTATCCCTTCTAACAGCATGAAACAATGAAAAATGTCTTATACATGTAGGGATTCATGAAATTATATATGCATTATATTGTACATATATATTGTGATAATTCATTAAGGTTTGTGATGTTTAAACATTGCTTATATGACACACATATATGAAACATTAATTCATCCCTATGAAATTATTTGCAGCAAACAGAAAGTTTCAAGCAGGCAAGAGGCCCAAGACAGGAGGTGGTCCTCCACCAGCTGGACTGAGTCCAGCTGAGAATCTTTTCCTGTTGCACTGCCAGACAAGGCCAAGTGTGATGGGAATTCAGGGTGGGACAGATTCCCTTGATTTTTTAGTGGGTAAGTATTTAATATGTATGTTTGTGTTGAAAAAAAACCATCAATGGATAAGTGAAAGATAAAATCAATACATGTAAACACATCCATATACAGTCGTGCTTGTCACAAGAGCCCCTGTCATTAGAGACCACCCTCTGATGAGAGACTGATTTTCACATTCGCAAGTCCTATAATTTGAATTATGTTATTATATCCCCTGCGTCCAAAGGATCCGGGGATATATTGGTTTTATGACCATTGGCCCGCCATCTGTCTGTCCGTCTGTCCATCAGGATAGCGTTACTGTGATAACTAAAAAAATATTGCATGTAGCTCCGCCATATTTTTATTAGTGATTCACCTTTTGATGACGCAGATCCACTATGAAAACTAGCTTCCTGGGATCATTATTAATTAGTTAATTAACAGAGCATTGTTAGGCAATATCCAGGTCCAAACAGGCATATCTTTGTATATGTGACCCCTATTAGTTTCAAATTTGGTTCAAGTACTATATAGACCCACGGATTTTTCTAAGGTGTCAGTCTGTCCAACTGACTGACTGTCTGTCTGTTAACCCCCCCCCCCGGTCAAGATAATAGATTTTTGTCTTTTTCTCTAAAGCTAATGGTCAGATTTTCTTCAAAATTGGTGTAAATGTAACCTGTATATATGCCAACAAGATATTTATGAGTGCTCCTGTTTGATTGTTTTTTAAAATTTTTCTGCATTTCTGAAATTCAGATTGATGGTAGTAAGAGCATATAACATGGCAAATGAAAAAACACTCATATTGCAGGCCCATTGCTTCTTGAAGGGGAGGTGGGCTTTTCTCAAACAAAATTATGAACCAGACATTGTATGTTTTGGCTAATGAATAGGTATGTAATATCTTACATAATGCTAGGAAAAGCTGCATTTGCCTTTTTCGTCTAATTATGGCATATAAATTTAGGATACAAAGATCATCGCATGGCAAAATCAGTATCCTACCCTGTACAATTCCCACTCGAGCTGTATCCTCCCTCGACCCTTCGGGTCTCTGGAGGGTACAGGCTCTCAGGGTAACTGTACCGGCTAGGATACTGATTTAGCCATGAGATAACATCTAAATATGTTGTCGCGCATGACGACTGTTGCTAGTTTTACCTGTCTTGAAAGACCACGAGTCTCATGAGACCACTGTTAGGTACTCTAGGGGTGACAGAGACCATTGTATAATGATGTTATGATAAACTAATTGCCTTTTAATACATGGAGACCGCATACTCCTTATAATTCAACCCATACAGTGTAACCTGCTGTAAAGACCACCTCCATTATGAGACCATATATACCTAAGGTCATTCATATCATGTGATTAATAACTTAGCATAATATGTGATTTTTTGTACAATCTAGTATTAGAGGCATTATTCTTCCTAAAAATTTTAACTTATTGTAATTTCCTATTATGAAAATGCCAAGTGACCCTGCAAAATAGGTCATTGACAACCAAAATGTTAAAAAATTTAATCATTGCTTAACCCATTTTCTACTTTTGGCATACAATGCAGGTTATAACATGTCCTACATTTCCGAAATGTTGAAGGAAGTCATGGTATGGGTGAATGAAATGCAGTTGCATGAGACACAGCTGCATTCTTGAGAGAGGACAGCACCTCCACATCCATGCATAGAACTACAAAAATAAATCAATTAAAAAAAAATAAATAAATAAATAAAGCCACCTATGCATCCCCACAATATAAAATCTCTTGATATTTTCATGTTTATTTAGCAGGTCCAAGTGAAAATGCAGCAACCCCAGAAAGTGCCAGAAGCCCCAGTCCCTTACCAGAGGAAATTGGGGACCTAGCAGAGCTACAAGCCAGGGTGTTTCCAAATACAGCTACATGTACTCCTGTAACACAAACTGAAGCCATGAACAACATGAACAGCCAAAGGAAAAGACCCAATACCACAGCAAATGAGGAGTATATCAAGCTTCTTCTCCTTGAGCAGCAACGCAGTCAGTTGCAAATTGAAGTGCTGCAGCTCAAGAAGAAGAAGCTTGAAGAAGAATTATCAAATTAGAATTATGTCACTGCACATATATATTATTGGTACAAAAAACAATGACATTTGCAAGTACTGGTTTGGCAAAAAATGGAATTTGATAAATAATTTATTAATGAAATGATGAATAAATACAACTGAGCATTCATATGAAATCACCAGTTCCTTGAATAAAGTAATACAAAATGTTTCACGTGTTAAGACTCTGTTTGTTCAATGTGAATACTTTTACATTTTACCATCATTTTTCCAATTTGATTTTCAGTCAGTGAGCCTTACTTGATGGTACTTACATCATTTTAGCAAATTGTCTGGTACACCATATTCAAAAGTCGGTGCATGATTTGGAACATTAGTGACTTATGGTGACAGAAACCATAAATAGGTTTTAGTGGACACCAAATCAAGTAGCTATTCACTTACGTGTTAAATTTGCTTACCTAACTAGTTCGTATATATATATATAAAAACACTTTAAATGTTTTTAAAAGATAGATAGAAGCTAGAAAAATAACCAAACTTAACCGGTAAATGAATGAGGGCTTGATTTGGGTTCCACTGTATCCTCATTCTGGTTTCTGCCATCAGAGGTTGGTAGTGTTACAAACATGGCAGGGACTTTGGAATAGGTGCCTGTTTTAATTGAAATAGGTTCTGGCAATGTGATCTCTAAAACGGCCTCCAGCAACATTGACCTCATCCACAATGACAGGTGGCATATCATTATCATGTTGCTCAGGCTCAAAGATGTCATTGTAGCTGAGGGCAATGTTGTGGAGCACAACACATGCAAGAATTATGGTGCATGTCCTCTCTGGAGTCTGTCGGACCTCTTGATGAAGATACCCAAATCTTCTTTTGAGGATCCCAAATGTTTGTTCGATCCTCACCCTGGTGGCACTGAGTGATCTATTGTACCTCTCTTGGTCCCTGCTTGTTGGAGCCAAGTATGGTGTGAGGAGATAGTTCCTACAAGGGTACCCACTATCCCCGAGTAGGTATCCATCAGTAGGGCCTGAAAATGAATGAAATAATTAAATTTATGTAAATCAATGGATTATGAGTACACCTAGACCTTAAAGTTAGACGTAAAAGTTGAAACAGAGGCGCCAAGTGGAAACAAAGCTAAACTAAAAAAGAAGATTTGCTTCACAGCAAATCTGCCTGGGTGCCTTGAAAATGAGAACAGTTTGAAATGACACACTTTGCCATTGTTCAACATAATCGAAATAATGCATATTAGCTTGATTTTTATAAAATAAAATGCTCAGCTTTGGTTCTTGTTTCAAGGAATGGGGCCATATTCCCAAACTTATAAAGTGAAGTTTGAGTGAAACTACTATCTGTAATAGTTTTGAAGCTATTCAACATTTTAACTTTGTGTAATTGCATGAATTACAAGCCTAGAAGAACTTTGGTTTATTGTTCATTGGATGGGGCTATGCCACAAACCCATAAATTGAAGTAATAGTTTTGAAGCTATTAAAGATTTACATTTTGCATATTAAACCTAATTTGCATTTATTTAAAATCCTACAACTTTGGTTCATGGTTCATTGGATGTGGCTTTTGCACAAACCTTTAAATTGAAGTTGGAATGGCATTTCTATGTACAATAGTTTTGAAGTTATTAAACTTTTAAATTTTCTAGTGGCCCTTATTAGCATATTTTGAAATTCTACAATAATACTGTCAATTGTAGTGGCAATTGCCACAAAGGCATATATGCATATTGAAATTTTGAGTCCATCTGCAATACTTAGGAAGATATGGCGCTTTTAATATTTTTGTTGCCTCTAAAATTTGCATAATTTTAAGCATCAAGACTTTTCCAAATGAGATGCACAATTTCACTTGTTATGTCAGTCACCATGGCAAGTTTGGTGGTTTTTGGAAAAACAGTGTCACAAAAAAACTCTAGACCAACTTGGGAAGAAAGAAAGAAAGAAGGAAAGAAAGAAAGAAAGAAAGAAAGAAAGAAAGGAAGAAAGGAAGGAAGGAAGAGGGACGGAGAGAGAGAGAAGGAAAGAGAGAAAGAAAACAGAAAGAAAGAAAGAAAGAATTCTTGGAAAAACAAAATGTCTGGGTTGGCACCCAGACATAACAAGGAGATCTATGGGCAGGGAATGATGAAAATAAGATTTTTCCATGCAAGTGCTAATGGTGTGAAGCTTTCCGTAAATTTTGTGGTAAATACCACCAAAAAATTATTAAACAGATTCTTACATGGGCAATTATCAAATCATTAATTTGATGTCACTGCAGGTTGCATCAGTGTGGATACAAAAGTTCAGGTACTGATTTTTTTTTTTTTTTTGGAACCGGGAATTTTTGAGCATGTCGACAAAGGACAAATTCAAATATAGCATGGTAAAAGTCTTTGGCAGTGTTTTGGCAGCAATCTACAGTGGCAAACTACCTTGGGACTGTAGAATGTGACAAAATGCAGTCGCTTATGGCAGAAAAGTGCCTTACACCTCAAAATTGTGTTCCTATTGCTTGTATACCGGCTAATTTAAGAACAACATGTGCAGTTTCCCCTCCCCCCCCCCATAAGGGTACTCAAATGCAGGGATAATTTTTGATGGATTTGGTCTTTTCCAAGTTCGTTCACTCATAATGGTGCTTGTATTTCATGATGGTAACAATTTGTAAAAAGTGGTTTATTATAAATTTTACACTTTTCCAGGTACACCATGCATCATGTTGTCCATCCATCATGATGTTTAAATGCATAGTGTTGAATAGACCTCATGATGCACAAATGCATGAAGATTTTTGTTGTTTACTATACCTCTAATTTACATACAGCCATGGTTGGAAGTATTAGAATATTTACAGATCTGAATTTGTTTACAATTCCACTTGGCAAATCATATATAAGTACATGTAATTACCTGGATTGAATATTATAATGAGTTAACAAATAGACGAAAAAACGTTTATTCCTGAAAGAACAAAACAGTCAAGACAAATAGGGGTCAGAGTTGTACAAACAAATTATTTATTGTTTTAATAAAACCGCGACAAAAGGGTTTTGAAACTTAATGATGATATTGATTTGCATTCGCTTACTGTTTTCCAGCAACTGGCATAATCTGCTACTTGTGAAAATTCTGCTATCATGTGTAGCACCAGGCCATTTTGCAACCACATTCAAAATCCTATGGTGGGCATCACAAACCATCTGCATGAGAAAGGATACAATTATCTAGATTATTAAAATCAATTTTCAAAATCATAACAAACTATAATTGTGGGGTAAATTTTGCATTTTTGGCTCCTGAAACAAATTTTTTGTCAGGCAGAGTTGAGGCAGAAATGAGCATTTACACCATGTTTCCTCTCATGGAAGCAATCAATTTGACAATATAAGTGCACTTTCATCCAGTTGAGGCTACATCCTGTCACAAGTCCATGATTTGATGCCATGTTTTTACAATAAAATACTTCAAAAGCACCAATGTGACCAAGGTGCTGGTTTGCCAAAAATTCATTGAGGCATGTATATATTTGGTGATAACAAGAGCAGTATGATGAGTTTTGTCATGGAAATGACTCGACAGAGTGATACTACAACCACTAGAGCACTAAATATGCTTTTCTGATGGTAGTGGCCCTCAGAAAACCATGTGTAATTTATTGCAGACCTCATTTTTATTCCAAAGATCAACAAGGCCACTTAAATGAATTGTAGCACTCAACTCATAAATTTAGATTTAAACTATTTGAGACTTAGCTTTTTGCACATGTTGTTGGTCCTCTGTGGATTAATTATGGTCAGACTAGCATAGTACATATGAGACCTTGAGGTCATTACCAAGATCACAGGGGCACTAGAATATATTCAAAATGGGCTCAAATATACATACATACATACATATATATATATATATATATATATATATATATATATATATATATATATATATATATATATATTGCCAATATAAAAAAGGACCTAGATTTTTGTATCACGTATAAGTCCTAAAAGTTATATTGGGCTGTATATATATATATATATATATATATATATATATATATATATATATATATACAGCCCAATATAACTTTTAGGACTTATACGTGATACAAAAATCTAGGTCCTTTTTTATATTGGTGGTGCCACCTACATTATTATGCAATATGGGGGTCAAAATATGAAAATCTGGTGAACACTCTAGGTTCTTTAATATGTGGCACATCTAAACCAAATTTGGTTGGTTTGTGGGGGAGTTCTAAGTCTAAATTGGTATTGATATTAAGGACTCACTACTTGTTGTCTTGACAAATGCAGCAATATCCATCACAGAAATTGCACAAATAAACTATGATTACATGTGGAGTGAAGTGCCATCTAGTGGACAAACAAGACATTAAATTCACATAAGCTTTACATGTTGAAAAGCCACTTAAGGACTATTGACTTAACTTGGAAATTAATAGTTGCAATATAGCCATAGTTGCAGAAGAGCATTGGCCCATGGGCCTCTTGTTTTTCAGGTATCAGCATAAGTTTATACCCAGTTGTGCGTTTTGTTATTGAACTTTGTAATTAGGAAGAAAATAAGAGCACACCTACATTGTAGCTTCAGAGGCAAATCACATTGTAATTCATAATTTGCTCTCTTACATTGTATATGACTTTCAAGTAGGTGATTTTGTACATGGTTCAAATTTAAAGACTGTTAACGAAATAAAAATAACCATAACAAAGATTCTGGTCATAAATGTATTCCAATACAGATAATAATACCTCTGTATTTGTCTTGAATCATTTCACAGGAATATATATTAAAAGTTAACACCATACACAAAAATAATAATAATAATAATTACCTGGACATTGATGGAATGGTAATTTTTCCGGTTCACGAAATCATATTCATCCTGTTTAGGACGTATTATCCTAACGTGTGCAATCAATGCACCCCAGAACATTTGGAAATTCTGAAATTAATGAAATTGTTGAAAAAGTGTTTGCTTATTGGGTACAAAATAAGGTTGACTGTCACACACATAAGAAATTAAACACACAGTAGTCCCTCTTTTGAAAGATGACTCCTTTGGGAGACGCACCTCTTTGAGAGACCACAGTTGTCAGGTCTTTCTTTAGTACTATTCATGTTATTTATATATCCTTTGAGGAACAACCTGCTGTATGTGACCGCCTTTTGGGTGGCACTAGGGGCAGTCTCTCAAAGGAAGGATTACTGTAATAACAATGTAGTTGAATCCACAATGACCAATTCTCTATTAGATTTTCATAAAGGTCAAATTCATGAAGGTGGCACAGAACAGTATGAACATTGAAGAGGTGGAAATATCCCCCATGTAATAAAGTGTGATTTATGACAGTACTTTGATAACAAATAATTTCAATTGATCTTTACTGTTTATATTGGCACTTTGTATAAATGGCTCATTCATTCATTACATACCGATACCAAAATTATGTCAATTTTCATCAAATGAAGCTCTATCACTATACTTTAAATTATATATTTAAAGTACCACTTATTAGCATAAATCTAAATTATACCTTCTGCTTGACACTATGATATTTTGACTGGTTGTCTCTCAGAAACTATTTCAACATTTTGGGGCAAGCAGTGGGTTAAAGTCCCATTGAGCACATAATTTTTTAGTTGCCTAGAGTTGAAAATTTGTCACCCAGGACAACCGAGCAATCCTTAATGTCAAGCTCAAAAATTTTGTTTCTGGCTCATTGGATATTTCTACAGCACTAACCATTCATTTTAATTTACAATGAAACCTCTGCCTGTGATACTTTTGAACATATTCAACATTAAAGCATTTAAAGTGCCACAAATTCGCAAAAATTGAATTTAAAAAAAAAATAATGTGTAATAATTTGGGTGTATCTACATCACAAACCTTCAGCTTCAACTTGGTATTACTTCTCTATCTATTGTAGTTGTGATGATATTCATACATACAAAGTTTTGAGTTTTTAGTGTACCAATAAGATGTCAGCCCTGCTGGTACAGAAATAAGCGAAAAATATATTGAAACAGAATGGGTTTGGCACACAGACACAATGAAGCCAAGGGCATGTGAGTGAATTGTTAACCCCTCCCCCCCCTTTTTTTTTTTTTGTACAGGCCTACTTTTGTGGATTGGGCTTATACAGTGTAATTTATGGATGGGGGAATACCTATTGGGTTCAAATAATCCTAATGATGCATCCAACATGCTAATACACTTTTTAGCTCTGCTGACCTAAGGTTGAAGAGCATATGCGACCGCTCATGTCTGTCCTCTGTAAACTTTTGCTCGTTTGCACGATACTGTCTACAGTTTACAAGTTAGCCCAATGTAACTTTCAGGACTACTAGGGTCTATAAAAATATTGGTTGAGTTCAAAATTTTTGGTGCCACCTGTAGTATTATTATGCAATATTGGGGTCAAAATGAGAAATTAATTTGAATGCTCTAGCATGCTTAATTCTTGGTGCCTCCTCGTGAAATTAGGTGGGAATGTGGGGGATACCAAAGTCTCGATTGAGTTTGATGATAGTGGCACCACCTTCAGTTGTATGGACATTATGAGTCTGACAATTAATGGTAAAAATTGTATAATAATCATTTTTTAGGATTATTGCAAATACTGAAGCTAGTCATACCAAGTATATGGAATATATATATATATCATGTCTGAAAGTAGAATGTTACACAATATAGATGATGTTTACCTGTTTATTCAAGGTCACAGGGCCTATAAAGTTGATCGACTTGATTAGTTAAAGTCGGGCCTTGTACATTATTTGCAATTAAAATATGAATATCAGAAATTTTTTGTCAACTTCACGAGGCAACACATGTGTAAACAAAAAAATTGCATGTAAATGCAACATCATCGAATTAAGTTTTCAAATGTCAGCAGACCATTAGGCCCATGGGCCTCTTATTATTAATTTATATAGGGTGCAAGCCATCTTATATTTATAAGTTTAAGAAAAGGAAAATATTGAAAAAGGACAATTAGATTGAACAGAACAAAAATTCAATTTGGAAACTGAGGACTTCCACTGCGTCTGTTTATCTTTTCATTAAATTTTAGACTTGTGGAGAAGTAAACATTTCAATGTCATGACAAGAAGAAAAACGTAGTCCTAACTCATGTTACTTGGCAATAGCAATAAATAATAATATAATTAGTAATTTAATTTGTTTTATTGATTTGCTTCATCCCACAGGTTACACAGCCGGCACTTGCCATCTGTCCATTAGAATGAAATGCAATACACATTACTGCAATCATGTGGGTGAATGTTTTTGTGTGTCACTATCCCTCTGCGAAATGGGGGTATCACTACTTGTAGACAATGTCCCTCTGGACGTGGTTCACCGACAATTTAGGTCCGTGATTGGTTTGTGATAGTAAACTTTAAAGGAAAATTCGACACTTTATATTTTCAATGTTTAAAACACCACAGCTTTTATATTTGATGCCGTAAGTATCTCTATAATTATATAACTGTCCCTTAACATCACAATTGCATTACTTGACTTACTTGGCCTAACGAGGAACGTTTTGACAGTAATTTCTTGTTTATGCAGGTTGTAATAGATAAGGGTCAATGGTTTATTCTTTTGGCTGTGTAACAAATTAGATGGACGTGGGTGTTCTATATGTGCCTATGTTTATTTGAGGAGAGCTCCGTACCCATTTTATGTGAAGTGAATCCCCCAATGGCTTGACACCGAAGTTTGGTAGAGGTCTTGGACCAGTAACCTCTCAAGGTCGGGTCAACTGATCCACAACTTTTGATCGAGTACTGAATACTGTTGCTGTGTCTATTGGATGTTAATATCACAGGAGCAGGGCATCCCAAATTAAGTCCCATCATCATTTTGGATAGGAAAATACTTATCAACTGTGAGTTTTAGAAAGGCACTGCTACTCTAGAAATATTTTAAATCATGTGATAACTTTGTGTATTTTTGGAGACATATTTGGCGCGGAACGGTCAATCATGGAGGTAAGGTACACAAACGCACCTGTAAAAAAAAATCTAATCACATGACCCCCCATTTTCTTGGTTTTAACTTGCTGCTACCGGTATAAACTTGAAGCAGAATGCCAAGGAAGTTGCAGTTTTACGTTTCAAATAGGAGAAATAAGCGAGCGAATGTCGCTATTTTAACATGTAAATGCATTAGGCCTAGGTTACTGGTCCAAGACCTAGAATTTCTCGTGCAACACCGTTCAAGGACAAACTTTCAAAATGGAGTCATTATCGCCAAAAGAACAGTATTATGGTGCTTAAATTAGGACTTTTACAGATTGAGCCATGTGATTATATTGTTTTTCTGGATGATAATACAAGGATGATGTCGACACTTGACTTACAATGGGACGCCAAATCAAGACACTTACCAGCAATCTTATAGAATTCCTGTTTAGCGGCCAGGCGTTCCGTGTAAGAACATGGAAAATGGACGAACGCCGCTGTTTTGTCCTGTAGAGCCACCGTAAATTTTCTTACCACACGGGAAACTGTTGGCTGTGAAATTTTTATAGTGTCTGCCACGCAGATTTGATAGCTTCCTGTCGCAAGGTATCGCAGGGCCACAAGAACTTGCAGGTTTGGGGGAAGCGAATGATTTCGCCTCGATTGAACAAGGTCCTCCCAAAGCACATTTGTAATGCGGACAATTGTTTCTGGATGGAAACGATACCGACTTCGTATCTGCTCCCTGCTCAGACATTCAAGAGGATCCTCTCGATTTAAGAAAACTCTTTCACGACGAATCAAATTCCTATTTCTGTGCTGCACAAGATGTAAGATGGCCGCCATATTGTCTGTCTAAGACTGCTTGGACGCTTGCTTACATTTTCATCTTAAACTAAGACGAATCTTGAACTTAGATTTTTTATGAATACGGCTTACACCTGACATTAAGCTTTATGCTTAGAATAAGTCAGATCTTGTGCTTAGTAAGTTTTATGAATACGGCCACAGAAGCCTTGCAGCTTGTCTCTGCCAGAGCTCACAAGGTGAGCACCCTGTGGAACATTGCAGTTGTCGACATTCTGCAAGCCTGCTGATGGCGATCGTCCACAACTTTCACGGAGCACTACTTGCATGACATGATAGTATTAGTGCTCGAGGATGGCATGTACCACTTTGCCTGGGTAACTTGCTCCTTTGCTTAGGTTCCGATACTGGTCCCTTAGCCCCTCAGGATCCCATCAGAGCTGCCACCATGCTCCAGCTTATGGCGCTCTCGTGGTTAAATCTGAAGCAGGCCTATAGGTCGGCGTATTTCTTAGTCGGCCTTTTAGGGCTTCTTGCCTTGTAGACCTAATCTCGGACAGTATCAGGCCATTTGTCCCGACGCCCCGGCCTGTACATGTTGCTGGTTTGACATGGGAAACACTGCCCACAGAACTAAATACTGCCCCTCCAGCGCCCGCCAGTTTTGCAACTAGGGCCTGTCAGATATCCAGGCCCAATGGAGCTGAAACCATAACATCTACCTATGAGGCAGACAGATTTCATGTTGGCAGGCCAGCACCGGGGGAGGTTCAGTGCGGTCCCATGCGGGACAAGGGTGTACCACTGGGTAAAAGTTCAACCCCTCTGGACAGTTAGTGAGGGTATATATTATGTAACAAAGAATCTGGGAATAATTTACACTACTTACGGAGTATTGATACATTTTCTGTAATGGTACTGTACTGTAGTCATGATGTCCTGTTAATCCAAAGAGGTTGTGGATCACTCATGTATAACTGCACATGATGAGCCAGTTTTGTAACTGTGTGCTTCCAGCTGGTTGGTGTCTGGTGTTCATCAGGCTTTTGAACCAGATGTAGCAGTGGTGTGAATTGACTGCTTTCCATTTGGGTGTCCTAAGGGAAATGGAAGGACAACAGCATGGACTGACAGAAAAAACTTTCCCACATTTGCATAGAGAGGTAATGTACAATGAAAGGGTGTTTCAGTATAACTGATCATCAGGAAACATTGCTTTGAAACCTCAAGTTGAGGTAATTATATAAGAACTGAAGTGCCGTTTTTCAACTGTTTGTAAACCTCTCATGAGAGGTTGACATTTTGTGTGATTATGTTTCTATGCAAGACTTTTGTAAGACCTTGTTTGTGACTGCAGATGTATGACCTTGACCTATTTTTCAAGGTCACATGGGCATTACATCAAAAATCAATGTAGATGTGATAATTCAAGAAAGATTTCACTTGTGAAGTTGAAATTTATATAAGACCTTGCTTGGGATTGCAGATGGGTGACCTTGACCTATTTTTCAAGGTCACAATGGCCTGTCATGTAAAATCGATAACTCAAGAAAGATTTGACTTGTGAAGTTGAAATTTTATGTGAAGATGTTCTTATATAAGACCTTGCTTGGGATTGTAGATGGGTGACCTTGACCTTTTTCAAGGTCACATGGCCACTTTGTCAAAATCATTGCAGACACACTAGTGAAAGATTTGACTTACAGAGATTAAATTTTGTGTGATTATGTTTCTGTGAAAGACTTGTGAGACCTTGCTTGTGACTGCAGATGTTTGACCTTGGTGTATTTTCTAAGGTCACATGGGCATTTCATCTAAAATCCATCCAGACATGGTAACTCCACAAGGATTTGACTTAGGAGGCGGAAATTCTGCATGATTATGAACCATAATACAAACTAGGTTGGGAGTATAGATGGGTGACCTTGACCAATTTTCAAGGTCACAAGCACTTCTTTGAAGCTGCAGAAGAGATAAGTCAAGAATGTCTTTTTAAAAGGTAGCACCTTGAAATTGTGTTTTATAAATCTGTAGATGTGTGACCTTGGCCTATTTTTCAAGCTCATATGGGCATTTTCTTGAAAATAGTCCCAGATGTGATGTCAGAAGAATATGACTTAAGAGGTTAAAGTTTTCTATGATTATGTACCAATATACACCATATCTGTAGATCATTCGAATCGGTATGCCTATTAATAAAAATAAGGATGACAATAGCAAGGGTGCACAGGGAGACATTTGATTTTCTGTCGGAAAATAAGCCTGTTCTAGTTGGCCATTGACTTGAATTGGCCATTGCCAAAGTTCCCAATTTATGACCAGAAAAACGACACAACACGATAAGATAGGAGAGCTTGTGGCCAAAGCCTAAAAACTTGTTACACACTCATCTTCGTCATCTTCAAACAGAGTTGTGATGATGTCATTGACAGACATTAAGTCATCTTGACTACATAGCAGGTCAGCGTTGTCTTCACTCAACTTGGAGAAGAAGGGCGATGGGAGCTCAGTTTCTTCTTGCCTTATGAGGCCATCCTCTGAACCACCCAGGGCATTGCTGATGCAGCACTTCAGGAAGGACTTTACAACCAGGGCAGGGATGATCTCTTCCTGTGCTTCTTTTATCCATTGACACATGGTTGCCACATAAGGCTTTCTTATGCTGCCACTGGATGTATATGTGTGGTTGCCAGACATCAGCCATTTGTCCCACTTGCGTCACCTGTTGGACTTGGATGGCTTGTACAGGCTGAAGTCTTTAAGAGCTGCAACATACCAGTCGTGCCTCCTGGTATGATGGCCAACTTGCTCGTCGAGACGCTGCTTGACAGCATGACTCCATTTGGTAACACCTGAAGATGTCCAGCCCAAGCAAACTCTGGTGGTGCCTAAGGCCTCCCTTCCTCTTTGTCCACATGGTTTCGATGCAGTCATTGGTTAGGGCATCATCCATCCAGCCCTTGGTGTGAGTCCTTAGCATAACCTGGGGGGGGGGGGGGCTACTCCCTATACCGAGCATAATGGGGATGTGCCGCTCTGAAGGGTGCCTTTTCGCCCGTACTTTCCCGAACAAAGGTATCAATTTTACCAAGATTTCCCTAAGGAAGGTCCACAAATTTTTCTGAGACCCCTAACCAAGGTCACTGATAAAATCAAAGGGCCCTAATCAAGACCAGACAATTTATGCTCCAGCCCCGTGAACAAGGCACATGCTGTGAAAGTGCCCTAATGAAGATCCATTATTTGGTAGGATGGGAGCCCTAACGAAGGGTCAATCTGAAAAACTTGAGCTGCACACCTCCACCTAAAAAAGTAGGAAGTGGCTCCCCCGGGAGGATAACACCTGGAGGGAACTTCTCCTTCGGCAAAGTTTTGCACCAAAAAAATGATGTAGGACAGCAACTTCCCTCCATCTGCGATATATGCAAGCCTGACTGTGAAGCAGGACTTCTCATTGCCAGTTGTCCTTATCATGATGGAATGGGATCCCTCAGGTGCAATGATAGTGTAGCATACAGCAGGTCAAACATCAGGGAGTCTGGCCTGCTTTGCTGATAGCTCACACTTGGTACTCTCACTTGGTACACAGCTTGATAGAGTACCGCCGGAACTCAAGTAGCTTGGCATCAACTTGGTTTGCAGCTCTGTGAGATTTGGTGTGTTGATGTATGCGCAGGTGATGTTGGGCCATGAAGCAGTAGCACCAGTTGAGGCATTGAAGCCAGCTATGCTAGTGTGGTGTTAGACAGATAGATAGATAGATAGATAGATAGATAGATAGATAGATAGATAGATAGATAGATAGATAGATAGATAGATAGACAGACAGATAGACAGATAGACAGACAGACAGACAGGCAGACAGACAGACGAATAGATTTTATTCATATATACACAGTTTATAAAATCCATTCAATGTTCATATATACATTTCGAAAGCAAGTAGCACCTGAGAGCACAAAAGGCATGTTACAATACAAATATAAAAATGACAGATGACTCCATTATTGAACCATGTACCATGAAATGGGAGCACTAGAAAGCAGAAGGCATGTAACCATGATGGACCACCACAGATACAATACAGCAATGGATGGAAAATGACAAAAAAGAAGAGCACCATAAGTAAGAAAGATACGCACCATATGGCAATATGGAAGATTAGAAAATATGACTTCTGAAAAGATATGAAATCAGAAAAATATATGAAATCTGTAAAACATAGTGATCTGTGCTATACAGTATAAGTATTTAAAAAAAAAACAGATTATGAAGTTGAGAAACTCCTGCCTTCTAGTGCTCTCATCTCTGCCATATAAAATTGCTTGATTTTGTATTTGACAATGCTTAAAGATTTACAAGCTTTTATATTATGAGGGAATTTGTTCCCCATATGTACAGCATTAAACATGAATCCATTATGCTCTTGAGACCTAACATGTGGCACGACAAAATTCAATGAGCTGTCCCGAGTTTGACGCTGATTAGAGGTCAATACACGATTGACATTTTGCTAATATGCTGGAGCCTGATGGCTTGTATGTTGACTTCAGTGGTGCTCAAGTCACATCCATATTTTGCCAATAAAACTGCAGCATGTGTTTTTCCAGTGCCAGGAACAATGCTTGCTTGCCCCACTTGGTCCTCTTGTGTCTTGGCTTCACCTTCAATCCTGTCTGCTATACACAACCCATGAATCGTTGACTCATTGGTAGCGAACTTCTTCCCTGATTCTTTATTCCTATGGGCTTCAGCATACTGGATGATGGTCAGCTTGTCTTTTCCTGTGTACGAAACAGTCTAGAAGTACTTGACTTATGCAACAGTGGATACCAAGTATCATACTTGTCGGGACATTCAACCATACCTTTTGCTGTTTTGCACAGTTTATACATGTAGCTATGTAAATTGACGAATGTCCAACTTACAAAGATTCTACATGTCTTGTGGAACAAATTCATAGATATGGATGGATGCACTTGAAGGTGTATGTGTTGTACGTATGTTGAAATGCAAATGAATACAGGTGAATGTTGATCATCACACTAGTTTGACCGTCTTTTTTCTCTCAGTAGGTAAGATCAGATGTCATGAACTTATATGGCTTATATTTTTTCAAATATACACAGTAAATAATCAATTTATGGGTTTATTACATGCAGGTGAACACCACATTTGTGAAACACTGGTTGCTTGACCCACAGTTTGCTTTCTTTGTTCTTTTTTTTACCTGCGTGCTATACACAGGTACATGCAACGCTTTTTAGGACACAGTATAACATCATAGGTCCCTTAAGCTGGTTTCCATGCACTTTAGGTGCTTGGCCACAGCCCCAATAAAAATTCCAGGGATCCAGTACTGTCACCATACTGCTGCATTGAACCCATCCAGGCCCTGTGGCATTATGCAAAAACATACATCGATTACAATTTGAACCACAAGCCTTAAATCTTTGCACTTTGAGCCAAAAGTTTCAAAAAATAGGAAATTTGTGTGCTATATCTGGCAGGAACGCATGGTGTATCCTTCTTTGTACCAGGTACTCAATTTTTGTTTGGTAGAGTCGTCATCCTCTTGAATGCATATAATAAAGGCAACAAAGCCCAATTTCTTTCTTCTTTTGTCTTCTTGCATGTGGGGACCAGCAACGATGCGTAGAAGGTTGTACGGAAAACAACTGCAACATTGAAGGTATAATATAAGCAACAAAGCCCAATTTTTTGTTTCATAGAATCTTCTTGAATGCGAGAATATGTGCGATATTAATAGCCCATAGCAGCCGGACCACATGTAATACACGTGCACGGGTTAATATGTCCCCAGCTATATGCCTAGCAGAGTGCAATTAACTAATCCTATTACCACAAAGATGATTGAATAGATGAAAAAGCCAGAGTGGACTTTCCTTTCATGTAGCGTCCTTGGTTTCACCAAATGCACAACAAATGTGTAACTTTTGGAAGTTGGAATATCTCGTATGGGTGACCTTACAGGATCCCCCCAGACCATTCTCTTCATCTGGTCATAATGTTTTCCATCTTTTTAGCGATGAGATATTGGATTGTGTATGGTATAAGTGCATTCCTAGCAGTGTATTCTATATTATGTAAACTTTTGCTTGTTAGCATGATACCATCCTCAGTTTTCAAGTTAACCCAGTATCACTTTTGGGACTTGCAGGGTGAATGAAAATCTAGGTTAGGTTCGATATTTGTCGTGCCATCTACAGTATTATGTAATATATGAGTTAAAATGTGAAAATCTTGTGTGGACACTTTTGTATCTTTAATTTTTGTTGGATCTTCATGAAATGTGGTGGAGTTATGGGGGAGGTCAAAGTCTCGATCAAGGTTGATACTGTAGTGCCACCTATAGTTGTACAGTAATTATTAGTTCAAATGTGTTCAAACTTATATAAATTCCTTATTTCATCAAAGAAGGCAGCTAGTCGTACCAAACATGTGTCCTATAATTTTGGTAAGACTACCTGCATTCTTTGCTGAAATAAGGAATTTATATATGTACATGTACATGGCTAAAACTCGAATGTTACACATTATGGATGACCGCGACTTACTTGTTCAAGGTCACTGGGACAGTAAAGATGATAGAGGTGAGTAACTAGTGGTGGGTCTTGTATAATTAATTGGGGTTATGATGTGAATAAAACAATACATGTTTATTACAGAGACAAATCCCTATTGTGCGTGAGGTGCTGGTGGGGCCACCTGTTATATTTTATGGAGAGATAGAAAACGCATTAAATTTATTATTTTCACACTGCCTATCTTTTACATGACAAAATTTACAGGAAAAGTACCTGAGGTAAAGACTCACAATTTGTTATAATATGAATTTCCTTAACCAATTTTTTAAGGTCACCGGGAAACACATATACATGAAGTGAGTTGTAAATACAACTGTTGCTACAATTTTCAATGTGGACGCATGTAATTTTCAGAAATAAACGCAGATAAAACAAAATAAGTCGAGTATGACACTGGTGGCGCCATGTATAATATTATGTTATAATGGAGTCAAAATGTGAAAATCTTCTGAATGTTATTACATCTTTAATTTCCGTAGGATCTTGATGAAATTTGGTTGGATGGTGGGCGAAGTCAAAATATCTATCAAGGGTGATATGTGTGGTGCCACCTATAGTTGTACGGAAAATATGAGTCAAAATGTATTGAAAGGTGTATAAAATCATAATTCCAGCAAATGATGCAGCTATTAATTCATGTATTGATCCCAATATATGTTAGCAGAGCACCAGATCCATAGGCCTCTTGTTGTAATAATTAATCGAGATGGAAATCCCAAATCTACACCAATTATCAATTGTCAATAATTAAATCTTGCAAAATTATGAGTGACCTTGATCTGTTTTAGCAAGGTCATTATACACTGTAGAAAACATTAAATTCAATATGTAGAGAAAGAATAAGGGCTAACCTTGCCAAATATGCAGCAAATGTTTATCATACATGGAACTCATTATTGTGCTAATTAATTGAGATGCAACTGTAAAATTTTTTGGTATGTTGCGTGACCTTGGCCTATTTTTCAAGGTCATTAAGCACTAAAAACAGGACACCAAATGCAATAAATTGATAAAGAATAAGGTGAATGATACCAATTTCTGTAGGTCAAAAAGGGAATGCATTTCAAAAAATTATGTAATTTTTGGTGATGGTTGTCAGCTGATTATGAAGCCCATGGGCCTTTTGTTTTTACAAATGTTATGTGTTTTCACTATTTTTTGCTTCTGCTCGACAACTGGCACTCAGATTGTTCTGAAATGTGGTGGAAATGTAGCTTGTGGAGGTTTAAAAATTTGTTCATTTGGTGGTTATACTCTGGATCCCTGATTTTGAGCTCAGCTGGCTTGTCAATCAGCTCATGTTATGACTAAGCATCTGTTGTTTGTCCGTCCCTCGTCCACTATTCACATTTTCTTCTCCAAAACTACTGGCCAGATTCACTTCAAACTTGATACGGGGTGTACCTTGGGTGGGTCTGTGCCAAGTTGGTACAAGCGGTCATGCTACTGTGATTTTTAGACATTAGTGAATTATTGTTCATTTATTGACCAAATGTTAAAAAATTTCTCAGAAATTGCCAAGCCAACAGCTTCGAGGTGGAGCTGTGATTTCATTTCTGTTTTTTTTTTTCAACTTTTGTGACTTACGCAATTTTTAACTTCTCTCAAAACTGTCATTCAGGTTGAGCTGAACTCGGAGGAAATGTAACTTGCATAAGGGGTAAAACAACGTATTCCCTAGGTGGTGATGCTATGGATTGCTGATTTTTAGCAATTTTTTCAATTTGGGTATGTATCACTTACAGCATGTATTCCTATTGATTACTATGCAAGTCAATTGGGATTGCAATGAAAATTCACATTTTTGACCTCTCCAAAACCGTCAACCATATTCGCTTCAAACTAGGTGGAGATGTACCTTGAGTATACCAATGTGTCCCAATAGCCATACTCCAGTGAGTTTTGATATTTTTCTAATAATTTTTGACCAAATCTTAAAAAACAATCTTCTACTCTGAAACAGCCAAACAAATTGCTACGAAATTGCATTTGAATTTTTAGCTCAGCTGACTTGTCAGTCAGCTGAGCTTTTGTGAGGGTGGGTCCGTAGTCCATTGTCCGTCCGCATTAAAATTAAAAAAAGGAATCCCCCAAAAGGAAGAACAGAAACTTAAATCCAGTGATGATATTGTACATAAACCCAGCAATAGGATACATTAATCTACAAAGTATTTTAAAACTTAAGAACATCAAAGACTCAGTCAACGGTTATGTTAAGGATAATATTACTGTTACTTACAAATATACTAACAGCATTTGCAACAAAATCTTCAAATACAATAATATTATGAAGGAAGTTGACTTGGACACTTGGGATATGAACAACCAAACATGAATATAATTCAAAGTTCAAAGAATACAGGTATCAACATCTCAAACATGCTCTCACAGGAGATTTAAGTATTATAAAAAACAAGAAACTTAGACAGTTGTTGCAACGAGGACTAAGCCACAAAGAAAGACATAGTATCAACTTTAGGAAAGCAAGGAAAGAAATCAACAAAGGATTAATTAACTTCATTGAGAAACAAAGTAACAAGAAAAGAATCTACCAGGAAGTATTTAATGAATGGAAAATCAGAATCATGGAGAAAATTGATGAAAAAATCAAGTTCTTGAGGAATGGACACCTTCAAAAATGGAGACAAACAAAACAAGTGCTTCTAGATAACAACTGCAGTAGTAAGTTACTTGATCTACATAACAAATTTGTTGTAACACTTATTGACAAAGCAAGTAATAACATTGTACTTACTTGCAAGACATATTATATCAACAACATACTGCAAGAATTAAATAGTAAAACTTATTAGCAGGCAGAATCTACTGAAGTAATTGACAAACAAGTAGACAAGAACAAAGTTTTGAAATGTGTTATGCCAAATGAACACAGGAAATTACTGATTATCTATGCAATTGTCAAAATGTACAAGAAACCTGTCCAATTTAGATATATTATCACAGCAAAGAAGTGTGTTCCAAAACAAGTTGCTGAGATACTAACTAAACTTCTGAAATTTGTCCAAAAGTCCCATACTAATTATTGTGAAAGAGTCCATACATACGCAAGAGTGAATAGGATGTCAATCACTGCAAGTACCACTGATGTCTTACAGGACATTGATAAGATCAACAAGAAGGAAATTAAAAACTTTAAAAATCTTCTGCAAAAGCACCTGTCCAATTGCTTTGAAGTTACATAGGGGTATTCCTAGGGACCCCAAAACTGCAAGTTTGTTCACCAGGTCATGCTGCAACTTTTTTATTTTTTTATTTATTTTTATATTTTTTTTTAATTTTTCACAAATTTTTTATTGCTACTAAACTGAACATTCTCTTGAAACTTGTTGGGAATACACCTAGCCTCGATCTGCAACAAATTTATTTGCTACATGGTGCTGCTGTCATTGTCTGATTTTTTGACAAGTTAACAAAAGAAAGGGTAGTTTTTTTGTTTTTTTTTTTTGGAGCTTGTGACCTTGAAAGGTCAAACTGACACATTGGCTAATACCTTGGTAATAGTGGATTGTGTCACTTTTCATATAAAAAAAATATGACCCCTTGAACTCTGAATGAAGACTGACATGATGGACATTGCAAACAGTCATGATGGTCTTAGACAAAGGGGACTTTGATAATAGGCCCATCCAATCTGTGAATCTAAGGTCAGCTGGGCACAGGACTGTCACAGTCATTTTGTTTCTTTCTGCGCATGTTTCCATGCTGTTTGGTTTTATTTAAATTATGAAGGGGATCAGCCATATGAATTACAATGAGTGAAACCGTGAGGTATGGATCGAATCCTTGTTGGGCTGGACTTCACTCAGAACCTTCGTAATAAAATTATCTATACAAGCAACAAATAAGTCCATCTAAATATATAATGTGTAATGATGTCACTGACCTGCACAGTAATAGTTATCTTGTAAGTAAATTTTAGTATCCATGCACACAGGAAGTGTAATATATAAGTGTATAACAAGTCCCCATAATGCCAGTTTCTGGTCAGTATATTTGCTGTAGTGTTAATATTATGACCACATTAAAAAAGCAAAAAACAAAAACAAAAACAACTAGGAAAGATAATTTGCTGCATAGCAAATCAGTGTGTGTGTCTTCAAAGCATATTAGTATGGCAATGTTCAACTATTCCATAACACAGGGGTAGAAGTTGGAATGGCGTCTCTATCTTTTATTGCTTTGAAGTTATTTAAGATTTAAAATTTCTAATGGTGCTATTTAACATAATTTAAATTGCTACAACTTTTATTTTTAATTCATCAGGTGTGCAATGGTCAAGAATCGGCTAGTAAAAGTTGGAATGACATCTCTCTCTATTATA
Organism: Hermodice carunculata; assembly: GCA_964020975.1. Taxonomy (NCBI): domain Eukaryota; kingdom Metazoa; phylum Annelida; class Polychaeta; order Eunicida; family Amphinomidae; genus Hermodice; species Hermodice carunculata. The sequence continues at coordinate 865,755 of OZ026624.1, read as the reverse complement.
GTGTTAAAGATATTCAAGATTGAAAATAATTTCGAATACTGTTAATTAGCATAACTTGAATTGCAACAACTTTTCTTTTAGATTCATTACGTGTGCAATGGTCAACAACCCCCTAGTAAAAGTTGAAATGACATCTCTATCTATAATAGTTTTGAAGATATTCAAGTTTTAAAATTTCAAATGCTGCGAATTAGCATAATTTAAATTGTTACAACTTTTATTTTAAAAATCATTGGATGCACACTGGTCAATAACCCCCTGGTGGAAGTTAGAATGACATCTCTATCTATTATACTTTTAAAGATAATCAAGATTTAAAATTTCAAATGCCCCTAATTTGCACAATTTTAAACATCTTCATTCCTCTGTGTAAAACGGTCAAACTCCTTGCATGGAGGTACAATCATGCCAAGTTTGGAGTTTCTATGTATAATAGTGTCCGAGAAAAAGTGGGGGATAAATTTGCTGGTAAAGAAGGAAGAAAGAAAGAAAGAAAGAAAGAAAGAAAGAAAGAAAGAAAGAAAGAAAGAAAGAAAGAAAGAAAGAAAGAAGGAAGGAAGGAAGGAAGGAAGGAAGGAAGGAAGGAAGGAAGGAAGGAAGGAAGGAAGGAAGGGAGGGAGAGAGGAAGGGGGGAGGGAGGGCGGGCGGGCGGGCAGGCGGGAGGGAGGGAGGAAGGAAGGAAGGAGAGAGAGAGAAAGAAAGAAAGAAAATCGCCACCTTCCCTCCCCAACCCCTCCCCTCCAAAAAAAAAATTAAATTAAAAATAAATAAGTAAAGAAATAAAATAAATTAGGTGGCATCTTTCTTGTTTATTACCAATGCTTGCAATATTTCTTCATAAAATTTGTTTGTGCAAATGCAGAAAATACTGTATGTGCACATTAGCCCAAATTATAGGAGATGCGTGGATTTATATGTGTTATCTCTTGATATTTTTTCTAGATAAGACACAATCAAACTATATGATCATGTGGAAAGTACAAAATATCAAAGAATATGCGACATCTTTTAAATAATTTCAAGTATTTTTTAAAATTCAAAGAGGGAAATTAAGAAAGGCCAGCTTTTATTTTCTCCAGGGTTGCTGAAACCAGAATGCAGTTGATCTTAGTATGAATATCACAAAAGTCACAGTAAATATTACTGGGTATATCTATCAGAGTGAAAAATAAATGATATGCAGAGTTTTAAATTTAAAAAGTAAACATGTTTTTCCCCCGTAAACCTTGCTTTGAGTGTAGTAAGTTCTGTAATACAAATGTCATTACTAGTGACCTTGTCAGGTTTTCATTATCTATGCTGTATGCAGAGTGGCCTCAACAGTCTGTTGTTGATATATTTTATTTCTTTCAAGAGGATTAGAAAAGTAGCCAAAGGCTAATACAAATTCTCAGCAGTCTTGTCAGTCATTTCGCCCATGTATATGTTGTTGTTTACCATTATGTTCTTCCAGGGTCACGTCGTGTTGACAAAAGTAGTGCTGCATCAATGTACATGTATATATCAGTGCACAATGTAATTCGCCGTTGAAGTTCATGACCTGTGTTCATGAGGGAATGACGCGAAGGAAAAATCCTACTTTTCTAATGTTAAACTTTGTATCGAATGTAAATATTGCACAATGAATGACAACGTAATCATCATAATAGTGGTATTTTGAGGGGGGTGGTGTTTGGGGGGTGTTTTGTTTTAGGGGGCTAAGATCACTAATTTAAGGGCTCTGAGTCTTTTAACTTTTGAAAAGTCTCCAGATGAAAATGTAGCTGTACAATGCACTTTATCCCTGATGACCTGATGAAATATAGTGGTAGAATAGACTATACCCCTGATAACCCAATAACATTGTAATACTGGAGTCCTGGCTATATCATGCACTGTCCTGAGCACGTAGCAATATGTGGGGAATAAAATAATGTAAATTTGTTAGTTTTTAGGAAATGAACAAGTCGTCCTAAAACGGCACATAAAATTTACCGTTGATTTATTTAGTATTGTACACCGATATAACACTGCCAGCTTTTATTTGCCCAGAAGTGGACTTCAGAATTTTTAGACAGCAAGAACCCTTGCATTTTTATTGCAACCTATATGTTTGGGTAGTCAGACCTATTCGGTGTGCCGACACTTCTGGAGATCCTTAGATCTTAATTTCTGCAATGGCTGGTACTTCAACACTGCGAAAAGTTTTGTTTCTAAATTTTAAGGAATTTACGTATGTTTTTGCTATTTTCGACTTCTTTTTAAACATCCACAGATTGTGTTGAAGCATGATGGTAATGTCCATGTTGCAAGGTGAGACACAGCTGTTCACTAGGTGGTCATGCCGCAGATCTCCGATTGTTATTGATTTATTTTAAATTCGGGCAATTCTCCTTCGATGTGTTCTTTCTTGTCGATTATATGCAAATCCATGGGAACTGCCAAGGTAATTGATATATTTATCTTTTTATCGTCTTCACTCAAGCATTTCGGATATGTGAAATTTCATATTATACTCTGCCGTCTTTGTAATATTTGAATAAAGTCTTAAAGAATAAAGCGGAGTGATTAGTAAGTGCAGGTAAACGATATAAAATCAATTCAACTGAAATATAAAGCTATTCACAAATGACACAGTGGCCATAACATCAACCTGCTACTGTATTCGTCGGCTGAACAGCAGATGCCGGCAAAGTGGTGCTGGCTTTGTCTAGCAAGCAACATGTGAAATTGCTGGGCGCTTCTAGCTTGTAAAATTTCAAATATTTGGTTCCATCGTTGAACTGAATAATCCACAAATGTTACAGTGTAGCACATCTGAAATACACACCATGTAAATCTCGGATTTCGAAAGCGAAAGTCAAGCTGCCAGGTGCGTTTTAAGTAGAAGGCTCTTTGATACGAAAGTTCGAGTACATTGCTTTTACTTTCTATTTTAATTTGCACTTTAATTAGCTGAAAAACACCTACACATAGAAACAACGCATTTTCCGTGATGAACACTTTTTCTATACATGGTATTGATAAAATATCACTAATTATTTGAACACATCAGCTTCAAATTCGCTAAATTGTTGAATATTACTTTAACATTTGGCCAACTAGGATTTGCAGGCCAGATTGCCTGTTTAACCCAATGCGCAAAAAAGTTCTAATTGTAAACCTTTCCTATTTATTTTCAAAGTCTTTTAATGGTCAAATGCAACTGTTAGAGACTTGGATATTAATTCCTGATCATCTTCATATTTTTATTCTTTAACAAATAAATAAACTGTATATATGTATATATATATATATATATATATATATATATATATATATATATATATATATATATATATATATATATATATACATACATATACGTATACATACATATAAATATATTTCAACATCGTAATGTGTACACACAAAATAGCCATGAACAGAATGAACACCGTTTTGTGAGAATTTGCATTGTGAGAACTCTACAACTTTATAATTTGATAGATTGAAAGACATTCTTTGCTTCTGCAAAATGAAATCACAAATAAGGTGACTCTTTTTCCTGTCGTTAACACCTGTTTTATTCTACAACTTGTTCGTATTTGTTTTTATGTTTTACTAGGTTCATTTACGTTCTGCTATGGCAGTGTACAATTTACCTGAAAATATTATGTTCCATCTATTCCAGATATAATTCAAAATTACCGATTTCTGTTAAAAGTTCTGTAATATAAGCAAATTTAGTCAAATCAGTTAATACTCAAATGGTTTATTGTGCAAATCGTATCCAAAAATGAGCACATGGAAACAAATTTAAGGAAGCATATACCCGGCGTTTACCCGGCGTTTGGTACGCTTCTGCATTTCGTATTTACAATATGTATATTTTTACATAACATTTAAAGACTAAAATGCATCAATGGCCTGCTTCAGTTGTCCAATGTGACACAATTTGTTTGAAATAATCATCAACGTTTCAATGTGTTTTGATCCTTGTTGCACACGTATGGCGTAGGCAATATCAAAAGTTAGTATAAACATCTTTATTTTACCTGGATTGCCTAGTAGCGTACATAAACAAATCTGGAGGCTGTACACACACATAACACACACATTAGTATATACAATAAACACAGGACAGACATGTAATACATATTCATAATAGTTCTTAAGATTTTGTTCCCCAACATGACTCTCTCTCAAACTGTAGGCAACCATTCACAGGCCGACAAGAATTCATGTTAAAAATCGTCTGCTGTTTCCAATATAAGTTTGCACAGTGTAGCAAATAAGCTCGTTTGACTCGACATTCAAATCAGAACTTCCTCCAAGCATAAATTGAAGCATATATTTTTTTTACAAGGGATAGGATGGGCCAATAGAATATCAACGCCCAGTCACAGCTGTTATGGCGGCAAGGACAAGTCGGATCGGTAACAATATTAACTCGATACAAGTGATAATTTAATGATGAATAACCACGTCTTAACTGAGTATGGCATATATTTGGAAAACGCTGCCTATGTGCAAAGTAAGAAGGGGGACTATCTTCGAATAATAAACACTTGAGTTTGGTTTTGAATAGGGATAAGGAGGGATTTGACGAATGGCGACTGGAAGTTCATTCCACAACTGGATTGTCGACAGAAAAAGGATGTTTTGAACCGTTGTGTTTAAAATTTAATTTGTCTCAAATTATGAGAATTTCTTAGATACGACCAGTTGTTTCAGAAGGCAAAGGCACTACGTCAAACAAGTAGGACGGCGTGTGTTTATTATACGTTTTGTAGAACATGACAAGCTTATTATATTTCCTTTGGGTGGCCAGCATTTCCCAACCGAGATCAGCAATTAGACGAGCGCGATTTGTGTGACGCAAATTAGTGCCTGTGCAAGTCCTCGCTGCTTGATATATTGGGCACAGTCTAGCGTGTGATTAGGTTTGATCACAATTGTTGAACAAGACACAACAGTATTCAAGTATAGGACGAATCAGTGACTTATACAATCTACACAGAGCATTTCTGGATAATTTTATTTGAAACGCTTGATGAGTGCTATCCTCTACTAGCTATTTCCGTGATTCGCAAAATGGGTTCTTTCCAATTGAAGTTTGAACACAGAGTGATGTCAAGATGTGTATGGTTGGTGTCCCCTGGAATTTCATTTCCATTCAGGAACAAAGGTCCATGAAATGGTTTGTTTTTCCTAGTGGAGAGAATAAACGAAAGAGATTTTACGGCATTAAAAGTTACTTTCCAAAATCTACCCCAGATTCCAACATGATCCGTATCTGTATTCAACCTTGAAGTAGAATCTGCGGGATTTCTTACAATTTCCAGGAAGGAAACGTCGTCAGCAAATAATCAGTTGTAAGAGTAGTAATATTTTCAGCCATATCCTTGACATATCCCCCCCCCCAAAAAAAACCCGGGGGGGGGGGGCCGGAGGGCGGCACAATATAGACCCCTGGGGTACAGTTGCTTCAACAGGGAGCCAACTCGATTCTTGTCCTAAAATAACCACCCGTTGAAAACGGTTCGAAAGCTAGTCCTCTACCCAAGATACTAATGAGTTGTCAAAACCCAATGTCCGAAGTTTGAAAAGTAAACCTTTGTGCTACACTTTATCAAAGGCTTTAGAAACATCCAAAAGGGTGTCAACACCACTGTATATTTTATAGGTGATACTTATAAGTTGGTCAACAGTTGGGTCGCCCTTTTTGAAGTCAGATTTTTTTTTATGAAAGTAGATCGTTCTTGGTCAAGTATTCATGGAATCCATTGAAAATTAGTCTGTCTATTACTGTGGAAATGTTACAAAGTAGCGGTATAATTCTATAGCTGGATTTTGTTTGGTGATCATTTTTTTTTGTAACCAGGACATAAATACGGGGTTTTTCTTCCACTGAGCGGAAAACCAAGAAGCGGCCAAAGATGCATTGAACAGTCTGCAAGGAGAGCTAGAAATACTTGGCCCAATTTTCTTCAATAAGTTTCTAATTCCATCCTGACCCATAGCACTGGATATTTTAAGAGACTTTAAGGCATTTAAAACATCCTGTTTACTAACAGAAAAAAAAGCTCAAGCCTTGCATCAGTGACAAAGTGGACGTCGGGGAGAGAGGCAGGAGCTGGATCTACTGGTAGTTTGCATTAACTGGCAAAATACGTTGACGGGGCCTCAAGCTACATGGCAGCACCTTCATTATTGTTCCACCATTTGTAGAGAAACACAAATTTCCTGTTGTTAACCAATTTGGCAAATTACATTTTGATTTCAACCACCTACTGACACGATTTCATGATGGAGGACTGCACTGGAAAGTGGTATACAATTTTTTTTAGAGGTAAGGTGTCCATGTTTTAATATAACTTTTCAACACATGCACTTAAAGAAGAAACCCTTTTAAGTGAAAATACCGAATACATATAGATCAACAAATTTTACCTGGTTGTGAATGAAAGAGGTTTAAACGACAAAACATCAGGACGTGGTTGTATTAAAAAAACTACCACTATTTTTCGCTCAAAAGAATAAAGTCATACACAACCTGTTTGCTGATGATTGGTTATGTTTCAAACTCCAACGGCCCACGGAAGACAGTATATTCAAAACAGTGGTATGCATTTGCAGCAGTAAAACAGTGTACTACTCGTATGCCTTTATTTTTACAAATGAAAAATAAACTAAATTCGGAGCTCAAGCTTTGAAATTTACGATGTTGCCTTATACTGTCAACAGGAAATCCCAAACATGTGGTCTGTGGTGAGGTAACCACACGTAAAGCTCTGCACAAAGAGGTCTTGTGAGGATTTTGCCCCCATTATTCATGTTGGTTCAGCATTTAAAATCGGGTCTACCTAGCTTTCATCTTTAAAAAAAAGTATGTGTACCGACTGAGTGACATGCCGATGCAGCTGATATCCAAGTCCATGATACGTCGTATATCGTGTACTATGGCTTGCTTCACAATCTTCATAACACCTTGTGGAAGCCCTGTGGCTTCCCACTGTCCACATCTGTATGTGGTAAAAAGGTACCCCATGTTTCTCCACCAACTTTCCCATGGAATATCCACATACATCAGGAACTGTTATTCGGTTTCTTCTTTATTGTAACTGTTGGCATGATATATTTTATAATTATGTGCAGGTAGCAAATGTTACATCATTATACGAAGTTAATTTCACAACAGTACTGTAATTAAAAACTATTCTTATTTTTTAAAAGATATCATATATTCATTGTATATTTTGATACACGCAATTTACCTTTTCCTGACGTCAGAACCATGTGCAAGTAAAATTTATTGATGCCAAAAGCATGAGTTGTCATTTTGTATGTTTGTTAAATGCAAAGACAGATACGTCTCGTTTTCTTCTGAAACTGAAAATATTTCTGAACCAAATGTTTAAACCTTTTACCTTGATCTGAGAATTTCACGGTTGCACATCTGTTTCAGCTATATAATTTACCTCTTACATTAAATTTTGGACTCACACGTCACACCACACTATGAATGGTGTTACATCATGAAAATTGATTCCTTTCAAGCCAACTTCACTGGGGTGGAAAATACTACACAGTTGAGAATGATAACTGTCAACGTACATGGTATTGTGTTTGTATTTTTGGCAGTTCAATCATTCTCTTGCACGCCGAAGTCCGGCTGAACAACACAGTCATGATACTCTTGTATCTGGACCCATTGGGATATTGAAAATATATCAGAAAAAAAAATAAGTAGACATATGATCTGCTTTTGGTGTCAGGGACTAGTGTTTAGCTATATTACACACTATACCAGTAACAAACATTGAACTTGCAGTATATTTTACAGCAATTTTTTGGTGGGAGAGGGGGATTTCTTAGCCACACTACAGCAGGGTCTCCTCAATTGCTCAATAAATACGATACATCTAATATCAATCAGGAAAAAATGCAGCAAAAAACATTATCATTGTTGAAATCAACATAAATAGTTTCAGGTATAAATGCACAGCCCTCCATGATGTACTTTTCGACAAACTTGCTGACATACAAGTGATTGTGGAGACTAAACTGGAGCAAAAGTAAATACGCGAAATTCACAATTTAAATCTGTATTCACAAAAGATCGACACTTTGGATACAATACCTGATATTACAACCGAACATGCAACTGCCATGCCAGACATTTTGATCACCACAGAGAGTGTGAGGAAATCATTGTTACAACTTAATCCATCGAAGGTAGCAGGTCCTGATGCAGGACCAGTTGGGATTTTAAAAATGTGTGCAAGTCAACTAGCACCAGTTTTAGCAGATTTCTACCAGCAATCCCTAAACGAGGGTAGACTCCCAGAAAAATTGAAGATGGCAAACGTCGCCCCCATTTACAAAAAAAGGAAATAAGGCCAAACCTAGTAACCACCGTCCGGTATCCTTAACAGCTATTCCGTGTAAGATTATGGAACACATTATTGTTAGCAACGTTATGCAACATCTTGAACAGAATCATCTTTTAACTGACTTCCAACATGGTTTCCGGTCTAAACGCTCTTGTGAAACGTAGCTTTATATTACATCTAACGATATTTTGCGGTCTACTGATGAAAGGAAACAAGTGGATGTGGCCAAATTAGACTTCTCAAGAGCCTTTGATAAAGTCTCATACTTCAAACTCCAACTCAAATTAGAACATCTGGGTATAAGGGGGCAACAGCAGACGTTGGATGAGATCCTTTTTGTCAAACCGTAAACAAAAAGTATTGGTTGATAGTGAAAAAGTCATCTCTTGCAGACGTGGATTCAGGCGTGCCCCAGGGCAGGGTCCCAGGTCCCGTGCTCTTCCTGATTTTTGTGAATGAAATTGTAGACAATCTAAGCTCAAATATACGTCTGTTTGCGGATGACTGCCTGTTATACAGTCTCTTATTTCAGCAGGACTTGGACCAACTTTCACTCTGTGCAGACATATGGAGTTTGCTGGCTGGCCTCCACTCCAAGTAAGACGGAAAAATGGAAGACTTACTTTTATGTATAAAATTGTAAATAGATTGATGTTTGTGCCTGACCTTTACCATCCATGTTATATGAGCAGTGTGTCAAGGGGAGGCAGAAAAAACATTTAATGGAGATTGGAAGTGAAAACGACCCTTTAAATACTCATTCCTCCCACGAACTATTAGGAACTGGAACAATTTACCTCTGGAGGTGCGAGAAAGTAGTAATTTTGCCACCTTTCGTGCTAATGTAATTGTTTGTTGTTGTTTTTTTCTATTTAATTACCTAGTACAGCTCATGGACATTCATAATTTAAATTAAATTATCGGTGTACCAGGCACATGTGATGCATACGACATGTGCACGGAGTCAGGATGCCATATGAGGCGATAGCCTAGTATATGATGATGATGATGATGATGATGATGATGATGATGATGATGATGATGATGATGATGATGATGATGATGAATAGCCTTTATTGATTACATTACAATGCAAAAAGCATATGGTATTCTTTCTACACATAGAGGCCTAAAAACACATTTATACAAATGGCATTTGTAAATAGACAATATTTTTGAAGTCTTTATAACGAGAAAAAGGTCGTAAGTTCGAGTTTTGAAAACTCGATAATACTAGAAAAAAAAACCATATAAGTATGAGTTTTTCAAATTAATTTTAGTGATGTCATAAGTAGGGATGGTCCAATACTGGTATCGGGTACCGGGCCTTTTTTGCAGGATCCGGTATCGGCTTGAAAAGTCACCCAATACCTGATACTGGCAGGGGGAAAAAAGAAGAAGAAAAAGGGTAAAACTTCCAAACATCAATTTCCAATATTAGACAGATAAGTATATACAAAAGACATCCAACTAATCTTTAACGTAGGCCCTGCATGTGTGTGGAACGATTTCATGATGAGTGATTACGGAAGCCTAATGACTCATTAGGCTTCCAAATCGCTCATCATGAAATCTTTCCACTAAATAAACATTTTCTTTTTACTGTTGTTCAAAATTGGATGGGAAAACGGGAGTGAATCCCCAACATTTTCCACATTTTCATGAGATTAAAATCCAATGAATTATACGTTTTGTACATGACAGAATTTATCTTAACATTGTCCACATTGCAAACAAAACAGTTTTGCAACCGACTATCTGTGAATAGAACCGCTTTGGGGGGGGGGGGGTAAAACTTGGGGCTCACAGAATCCATTATACATAATCATGACGTTGAACACCCTTTCTCATAGGGCTACAACCTTCGGGAACCAAATGGAGGTGGATGCAGTGCACCAACTGCCGTTTTCAGTCCGATTGGACAAGCACCTCTTTGCAAGTGGTGCCATCTGTTAGCAAGTCTGGTGCCCGTTGACACTTACGATGACTATCCCTACGTCACAGCTCAGTCGACCTGCTTGACATGCAGCACACACAACAGAACTAGAAAAGAAATTTAAAAAATCTTTTATTTTTTGTACCATGCACAGATTTCAAACCTAATAAAACTTGATATTAATTATTTCACTTGTGTGAATCTGCCAAATACATACATCATATCTGCCTGGCGCAAAGAATAAAACCAAACAGAGCAAGTAGAAAACGCAGTAGTCACTAACAGATATGCAGTGAGTCAACATTGTGTGATCTCCATCGAGTGGGATATCTGGCTTTCCACAGAAGCACCTTAAACTTGAGGCAACAACCAAAGAAAAAGAAAAAAAAATATAAAAAAAGGGAAATAAAAAACCTATAAACCGGCGAATGGGTGGATTCATATCTATGTTACCGACCACAGCAAAGACAAAGATGTTCACGAAAAGTTGACACAAATATGACTTGGTGATCCAGTCTCCTCTGTTAAAACTAGTTAAAAATCAATGTCAGATTTCCCTGCATTCACAGTGAAAGTGCTTTGCTTTTAAACTTTTTGGCAACAAAAAACTGGAGACAGGCTCACTTAGGTCAACAAAAATTTGACTTGACTCAACACACATCATCATCCAATCTGTATCCTTCACCAACTGTACACAAGTCCAGTAATGAAACAACCAATTTCCTTCCTGTAATGAACAATTTATTGCAACAGGTACCCTCTTTCCTAGTCAGAATAAGACCCAGTCAACATCTTTCCTCGGTACAGATAGTGACTATTATGTTCAACTCATGCCAAAAAAAGTTGTTGACCTGAAGAGTTATCCTCATACATGTAGATGTCATCTAAAATTATTATTTAAAATATTTTCCAGCAGTGCAATATTTAGCCAGAAACACTAAAGCAGATAAAATTTTTTACGGGCGCTAAACATGTGCAGGTGATTTGCATCAGTTTGGACTAAATTTGTGAAATTCAATAGTGTGTACATATCAAATTAGTGATCTTCCGAATGCATTTGGCACTTTTTTGTGTTTCCTCCCAAACCACACTTTTAAATAAAATTTAACCCCATCCTTGAGAAAATACTTTGTGACCGCTATTGTTTGAGCATGGTATATTTAGTGCACCTTTTGCTTTTTCCACGTGAAATAGTGTGTGTTGTTTACCAACCATGATTTTACATCCAGGTGCTTTCAGATGATTTGTGAGGGCAAAGGTTGAACAACATCTGATCTCTCTTTTGAGGTACCTTGCAATCAGTGGTAACTGCTAGTCCCTTCACTTGTGAAAACACACCACCAATGACATATACATGTCTCCCACACACAGGTCTACTGTTAACCAAAGATTTCCCACCATCAGACAAATCTTGTCCACACTCAGTTCCTGTCTCCTGGTGTTGATCTGCTTTTTACTTTCTTAAAGATTCAGCTATACAGTAGTACCTGTCATGAAAGACCACCCTAATGAGAGACCACCTGCCTTTTTAATACCACTTTTAATATACTTTTTGCAGTACTTTTCTTGTTATTTATACCTCTCATGAGAGACCACCTGTCTTATAAGACCACATTTTGATCCTCCCTAGGGGTGGTCTTTGGTGACACGTACCACTGTACCCTCAAACTGACAGTGGAAGAGAGCTGTCAGAAGTGTGACCCTTTTAACCAGTGATGCCCTCTGGTGATTATTCTTGCATCTCAATACAGTCACTGACGATTCATATGTGTTGCTTGGTCTTGCATAATGAGATAAAGGACAACTAGTTTTCTTCCAACTGCAACCAACATCTTACATGCGCATGAATTTTTGGCTTTCATGTTGGATGATCATTCACAAACACAACCATAAGAATACAATGGGAACCTAATTTGACCCCCATGAAGAACAAAACTGCATGGTCCTTGAAATGAATATTCAGTCCTATTCATCACACTAGAATCTGTGTTGTGGTTGGATCATGAGATACACTCACTTCAATCACATTCATACAAGTCTCTTTTTTACCCCTTTCCCCTTGATTTGAGACCCAGTCATTACTGCCCAACCCATGCCCAGGAAAGCTGTTGTTCTGGGGCATGTGATTTTGATAGGTCCCATCTACAATTTCAAATTGTTTTCATTATTGTTGAAATTAGTTGAAAGCACTCAGCCAGACAACACTTGATCGCCAGCCGGTTTGGACCGGTTTAACGCAGAAAGGGTTCAACAGAGACTGCAAGCAGAAGATTGATCTTAATGAATTGTCTGTGTTGGTGATAGCCATTAGCCAGTTACCCAGACACTAACATAAATGAAATTTGGCTGATGATATTTTCCATCTTTTAGCCAAATTGACTCCGGAAAGTTTGCATTTCTTTTGATCAAGTATTCAAACTTTATATTTCAATACCTGCCTACTGATAAAAGAAAATCTATTTGTCTGAGGTGCTGGAAGTTAGGCTTCCACACTGGAGTCACTTCAGCCGAATTGGCAACACTTGAATAATTCCCAACACTAGTCCTGTTTGTATTCGCCCACTAAGTGTACTCACCCATGAAACAATCCAATGGTCTTGCAGATAAGACGCAAAGACTGAAGTCATTTCAAACTGACCATGACTTTCAGCATTTATGGTTAATGCTAAATGCTTCAAATAAATATATCTGCATCAAAATATAAATATATTGATGACTGTGACAGTCACACAAACCTGCTATCAGCGAACACAAGGAAATGAAGGTCTGACCGTCTCCCTGTTTATATAGCAATGATCAAAACCCTCTAGGAAGCACCCAAAGTCCATCTGATAAAAAACAATTTCTCTATGCTCTTGTCTATCATGCAGGATAGTTTCATTTTTGCTGCTTCCCAAAAATTAATTTTTTTGATTAAAAAAAATCAGCGGTGTCCTCTCACAAAGATCATGATCACTTTATCCCAATGCTGCTTTTAAAACCAAGATTTCAACACACATTACCAAGATTTTTTCATGTAATAAAAAATTTGCTAAGCTAACCTGATTGGCCACCTCAGGCATGTTTCCTGTCAATCAACGTTTTCCATTGGCATCAGCCTCATTTCAGTGTTTGCCCTGATCACTGCTATCCACCTCCAAGACCATACGTCATACAAGCATTCTGTTTGCAGATAAAACATGGCACATTTAAGTTTACCAATTAGAATTTGACTTTATAGTGACTGCCTTCACTGCAGCCAAACACAAAGTATGATGATGCCTGGGGCACTTCACCAGCCTGAAATTGCCTGCCTTAAACCTGAGCAGTAGAAAAGGGAACCAATCACCTTCAGATAGCATCAAAAAAAGATTCTGCAGGCACTTGTTATTAAATCAACTTGTTGTAGTTTCCATATTTTGACCAAGATAATCACTGTATGAGAATTCTGAAATGAAGAGAGCCTCAACAGGTAAAGGTTAATACTAAATACTGTCAACAGAGGGCACTAGGCCCAGATCCTCACGCCAGGTGTGGCATTGTCATTGCGACAACTTATTCCCGAAAGTTAGTACTTCCCATCAGCTTCACCAAGGATACAGGACAACTTTCCAAAATTTGTCACTCAACTTTAATTGTTAACAGAAAATACTACATGCAGACTGATAACATGAGTACTGTGTCAGTCCTGTGCTCAGCTGATCCTGCATCCAGAAATTGACAACTCCTAGCATAAGCATGGCAGTGCAACATGGTCCTCGTACAAGACAGTCAATATGCCAAATTCCAGAATCCTTGTTGAATTAGTTCTTGAAGTATTGTTGGTCATGTGTTTTGATGACATGACATTAAGGCAAGCCCTATTGTCTTGGACAAGTAAATATGGGGCAAGGACAAGTGAAAAGTCCGAGATCTACACAATTTCAACCCAGTACTTACTTTAAATGGTGGCAAAAGCGTGGTCAGACAAGTTGTGGAAATATCTGAATGCCATGTTCCTCCTATGTTACGACACATGAGTTCTTTGACCTTGAAACTTTACCTACTGACATTGCTGAAGATTTTCTACAAAAATGAAAAAATATTCCTTGATTAAAAATATGTAGAGCTGCCGACATGTATTAAACAAACTTGGTAAAGATCCATCTAAGGTACATCCCCACCAACTTTTCACGAGGATTCAGCCTTTTTTTTTGGGGGGGGAGGGGTCAAAAGCATGAATTGTAAATCAGCAAACAACAGATGAAGAGCGACTGCCAAAGCCCAGCTGACTTACAAGTCAGCTGAGCTGACACTGTTGATGGTAATTTTCCACAATCAACAGTTTTATCACAAAGTAAAGGAGAAATTTCCAGCAACTGTTCACAGACCTAATAAACCTTTTATCTGAACATAATCCTCAAATGCAAATCAGCATAGACGAATCACACTTTACGTAAATTATAGTTATAAATGTTTTGAAGATGGCTCCTGCAACGGCCATACTTGTCTTGTCCTGGAGGTCATTTCTTATTCCCACTCTGTCGTGCCAGGTGGTTTGGACGTGCGGTCATACAGAACTCTTGAGATTCCAGGTACGGTCAAAATAGCTTGTACCATTCTCCTAACGACCTGCAACAAACCACATAAATTTTTACGACATCCTGTACATTCATATTGATATTAGGAACCACTCATCGCTGTTGTCACATCCCATGCATATATGTTACTGAAGGCGCATGGCTATGGCTGGTTAAACCGTCAATGTTTGCACTGGAAATCTATAGTTTCAAAATTTATCTTGCCCCACCCTTTTTATCTCATGAGGAACAGATCTAGACTTAAGACATTTGTAGCCAAAACTTTCCACATACATGATCAACAAAAGTTCAGTTGTTTCTCTTTAATAAGTCATTTTACAATATTTTAGCCATCTGCACATTTCTTTGTCCAAATTCAAGAAGCATTAGCATTTTGCCAGATGGTCAGAGTAGTCCATGTGTATTTACCCCCTTTCCATGTCACTTCTTACATATTTCCATAAATGACCCTCAGAATAGCTAACATGTATCAAATTGCCACCTACTTACCCTGCGAATTTTAAATTTGTTTATTGAAAACATGGAAATGATTTAGTTGGCCTTAATTTGAAAACACAAGCTATTATGTGTCTGTTTCCAAAGGGGATACTAAGTAACCAAACCCGTCTGATACTGTATTACTTTTTCATGTAGCCTGGTTTTTTGTTTTGTTTTGTTTTTGTTTTTGTTTTGTTTGTTTTTCTTGAACTGTTTTCCATTTTTAAGTGTATTAACAATGCCAATATTCCCATTTCAAAAATCATGGGGTACAGGCTTTGTTTACGTTGATATGGCGAGCAGAAAAAGTGAACCAGTTCATAAGGAAGATCTGGACACAGAGTGAAAAACTTGCATTTTACCACATATCCCCTCAAAACTGGCTGAACATCCAAAGTTGCCTGATTTAAATTGAGCACATTACAGAAAACACCTAAAGCAAAGACTGATTCATCAATGCCCCACCAGCATCAGATTTTATAACTCTGTGACCTTGACCATGAGGTCAAGGACTGGGTTGCAATCTGAAGCCCTCTCCCCTGCATATCTGGAGAAAGTTTGAACTTTCTTCAAATGCTGAGGTTTCACACAAAAAACTAATTACGTTCACATCAAAATGGGACTTTGGCCTTGAAGTCAAGGTAAGCCATAATCAGTCCCAGGCAAAGTACAATCCACATACACATTAAGACAAAATTTGGAAGCAATTGCAGAAACAAAAAGTAATTATAAATTCAGCCACGAATTATCATGGCAGAAAAGCCCAAGTCAACAACTTTCCTTGGGTGCTACAAGTAAGTGTTTGTCAAGGAAAGCTGTCCACAAACTCTTACATGTACGGGACGTGATCAATTCATGTGTCAAGTCTGAGATACTTTGTTCAATGTTCTAGCTTTTCTATGAAATTCATCACTGATCAAACAATAAATTATATATCTATTTGACCTGGTCTCATGAGAAGACATGGAAATAAACAGTAACATACCTCTTCGGGTATATGTTTACCAGGCTGCCCCGCAATGCCCGTCATGAAGCCAGCAGTAATAAAGGTGTGTATTACCATGGAATGCTGGCAGGAAGGCAGGTGTAGCAGTGGATCACGATCGAAGTGAAGTGGGATTGAAATCACTGGCATCTGACTGATCTTGGGCGTGTAACCTGCATAAAGAAATTAAAAGACACAAATGAAATTTGCTCTGCAGATTTGTTGTTAGGGTGCAGAAAATATTTTTGTTTTCTTGCCAGTTGACAGAGTCAATAAGTATGATTGCTCATTTACGTAAAATAAGACGGTACATTGTCCTCATTTGGTCAGTTGCTCACAACCCAATCCAAGATTAAACAGTTTTGCCTTGAAATGTGACAAATTTACCCCCAAATGTCGTCATGGGTAAATTTGTATTTCAATTTTGAGAACTATTCCCACAAATTTTGCTACAGTAAAACAAGATTTTCTTTTTTTTTTTAAAATAACACAGGGAGTGTGTTCCTTTTACAGACTGTATTCCTTGTGGAAAATGTCTTCTGCCTTGATCCAATACAAATGGTGACCAGGCCTCCACTAGGCAGCACCAGCCCATGGCAGTCTGGTCCAAGTGGAAAATACCATGTGCACACAACCTTGCTGTAGAGAGCTGTAGTCCTGCGGCAAGTACTGACTGACTGCGGCCATATACAGAAACAGATGCAGCCAGATCTTGCGCTGACCAGATGCTTCACTCTGTGTCTGGCAACTCAGCCTGGGATAAATGCTACAAGTTAGACAATGTGAGTCAGACACAGCATATATATATAATGAGGAGAAGCCAAGACTGGTCACACTAAGAGGACAAAAAAGTACTGAATTTTATCTTTCTGTACTGACTTGGCTGATTTTCCTCTTAACTGTACTGACTTGTACTGAACCAACAATGGTACTTAGAAGCAAGTACTTTCACTTGTACTGAAATGTACTGGAATGTACTGAGTCAGTACAAGTAAGAACTTTTCAGACATAATGAGTGCTTGCCTGGGCCCATTGTTTCTGTCAGTCCAGATCTAGAACAAGTAAGAACTAGAAAAGATTTGCTTCGCAGCAAATCTGTCTGGGTGCCTTCAAAATGAGAACAGTTTGAAATGATACACTTTTCTATTGTTCAACATAATCTAAATTTTGTTTATTAAGCTAATGTTTATATATTAAAATGCTCAGCTTTGGTTCTTGGTTCAAGGGATGTTTCCATATCCCAAACTTATAAAGTGATGTGTGAATGAAACTACTCTCTATAATAGTTCTGAAGCTATTCAACATTTTAATTTTGTGTATTTGCCTAATATGCATGAATTATAAGCCTAGAACTTTGGTTTATTGTTCATTGGATGGGGCTATAGCACAAACCCATTAATTGAAGTAGGAATGGCACCTCTATAATAGTTTTAAAGCTATTAAAGATTTACATTTTGCATATTCACCTAATTTGAATAATTATAAATCCTACAACTTTGGTTCATAATTCATTGGATGCGGCTTTGCCACAAACCTAAAAATTGAAGTTGGAATGGCATCTCTATGTACAATAATTTTGGAGATATTAAACTTTTAGATTTTTCAATGCCCCTTATTAGCATAATTTGGAATTCTGCAACTTTACTGTCCATTATAGTGGCAAGTGTCACAAAGGTATATATGCACATTGAAATTTTGAGACCATCTGCAATAGCTTGGAAGATATGGCGCTTTTAAAATTTTTGTTGCCTCTAAAAAGTTGCATAATTTTAAACATCATGACTGTTCCAAATGAGATGCACAATTTCACTGGTTATGTCAGTCACCATGGCAAGTTTGGTGGTTTTTGGAAAAATAGTCTCTGAAAAAAACTGTGGACCAATAAAGAAAGAAAGAAAGAAAGAAAGAAAGAAAGAAAGAAAAAAAGAAAGAAAGAGAGAGAGAAAGAAATTTCCTTTTATTTCTTTGTTAATTTATCTGAGATGAAAGACCACCTGTCCTTTGTGACCACTTTTGTCTGGTATTCATTGATTAGGGGGGGTCTGAGATTTCAGGTACAACTGTACAGTGAAACTTCTCTACAGTGAGCACCCTCGTGATCAGAGAAAGGTGCCCACTCCTGCGAGGGTCAGCCCGTCTGGGCAGTATTGATGAGTATATGTGCATGTACAGTGTACACATATTATAATTTAGAGGGATGTGTATACATGCAATACAAAACTGTCTTTTTTCCTTTATTACATAAACAAATTTTAACAGAAGCTGTCAAAAACTACATAAACATGTACCTGTGAATCAAGACAAAACTATACTGTCTCAGTATTGGCTATGAAAAACAGGGTTCATCTCACTAGAGACAAGAATATGAAGTGTCTACAAAACCAAGTTCGGTTGCGGATAATTTTCCAGCTTCAGAACCGGGAGGCCTATGATTGGCTAACATGGTGACATCATTATTTTTACAACTCCTTCCATCTGCAGCTTAAGAATTTTTTGTCGCACACAGGTTAGGGTGGGGATGGTGTAGAATTCAAGCCTGCGATGGGATGGAATAAACCTTATAAGTTATAGTTATGCTTTGTTCCATATGCACAAGTGACTTTGGGCTAGAATCCAGCACTCCAGCTCCTTCCTACAGAATGTAGGAAATAGGGAAAGAAAAAGGATACAGTCACAGTGTTGTGATTTTGTGTCCTTAAAATTTGAACTAAATGGATACAGTTCATGATTTGGCTGAAAAAATCCAAGTATTAGTAAGGACAACTATCTGAAATGGTTCAGTAGCCACATCCTTGATAATATAATTGTCATTATTATTGTGACACATTCAAACACGAGCAGCATTGTTAATGTATGGAACAGGCTTCCAAATGACATCATGACAGTTCACACTCTGACTGTATTTAAGAGGAAAGTCAGACAGATGAGATCCCTACCAACGAAGGTTAGAGGGATAAACCAATCAGGAGTGAGCGTGGTGAAAACAATCCTTGCTTCCCATCCATTCATAATTATTCATGTACATGTTATGTTGTCAAATCAAAGATTTACACAACACTCTTGACAAATTTAAAACTGGGAATATAAAGGAGGGAAGATCTTCGGTACTATGCTGTCCAGGTTTGGATAAATTATGTTCGTTAAAAGGGACCTCCAGCTTTGATATCGTACTATGATCACATACCTTACCTCAGTGTATGGGTGTTCTCCCATGAAAATACCTACTTTAGATCTACAATCAGTTAGTCATATAAACTTATTTCAATTGGAGCAAAATTAAATTTGGTATAAAAATTTGATGGATCAACCCATGGCCCATGGCTAAAGACTGTTTGATAAGCTGTTGAGCTAATACATGTTGTTTTTATGGGTGTCAGATCTACATTTCACACATCTGGGAATGGTTGAATGTGTGGCACATGTAAGAGAGCCCTGGCCAGTCAGGAATGCTGGGCTGTATGTTAAGCCTAGACCAGCTTAAGTTCCAGGTTTGTACCTTGTAATAAGGTGTCTCTCACAGTTAGCATCCTACTGGTTTTGGGTGGGACATGGTTTAAGTGACATGTTGCAATTAAAGTAGCTAATCCCCTCCTCTAGTCCTGCATAAAGTAGCATTTGAAACAGAGGGGGAAGCTGTGCTTGGTCAGTTGCCTGACCTTTGGTTACCAATCATTTGTTGTGATTGTAACCACTCTGTAGTGCTATTGACTTGATAGGTTTCGAATTGATGTTCGTCGCTGTCAAAAATTGTAAAGCAAATTTTGACTTAAGATTTGTGATCATTAGATTTTAATTTTTTGTAAATGATTTGTGGTTCCTCAAGCGGGCATTTTATTAAAATGTTACAATTTTTCTCAGTTATTAATAGTACCAGGATTTATTTTCAGGTTGTCTGACGGTGTGACCAATTTTGGACGACACACAAAGAGTGACAACTACTTGAATTCTGCTGTTCTTCTGCACTTCATCTCACGCCGACATGCGGAAATTGAGTGTGAACATACCAATGGCAGCAATTTAAACAGTTTGTGATGGTTGACCACAGTGTGAATGGGACTTACATTAAATGGGCTAGCGCTAGGAATTTTTACCCCTTCGTCAATTTGGCTTAAACCACAAATTTCTTTTAGCCAAATGGAATCTGCTTTAGCCATATTTTAGTCCAAGAAATCTGACACATATAAGGTCAAAACGCACCCCCCTCCCCCGCCTGCCCTCCAAAAAGACCTTAAAAATATTTTGTCAAACACACAACCATACATACTTACATTGTTATTAAAATAAGTAAATTATGTTTTCTTTTCTTCATTTACATTTTTTTTCTAAAATAAAGTTTTAAGTTATGAAACTTGGACACATGATAAGGTTAGTGACCAAGACATGTCAGAGCCTAATTATATTATAATTTTAATGTATAATCCTAGTTTTGAAAAAATTGCACTTTTTGAGCCAATTTTATG
Source organism: Hermodice carunculata (assembly GCA_964020975.1). Lineage (NCBI taxonomy): Eukaryota > Metazoa > Annelida > Polychaeta > Eunicida > Amphinomidae > Hermodice > Hermodice carunculata. The sequence goes on along the minus strand of OZ026624.1, from coordinate 844,981 downwards.
AAAAATTTCTAAGATAACGGTTATGATACTTTGATTATCATCAGTAATTATATCAACAGAAAGATGTTTAAATCACCGCTGGTATATTTATCATAGCTAAATTTAGGGATAAAATATTAAAAGGAAACATTAATTTTCAAGATAACTTTTAATAATTTTCTTTTGGAAAAAACATATCAGCTCATTCCAGAATAGTTTTTCTTTTCTTTTTCTTTCCTTTTTTCTTCCTTTTTTTAAATAACTGGAGTTGACAGTGGTAAATAATGCTTGTAGTAAAGAGTTATTGAAATATGAACAAAGTTAAAACATTAGATATAAAAAAGTAAAAAAATATGTGTATATTGCATTATGTTCACCTTGACAACAGACAAAATACTCTGTAGGTGTACCAAACCATTAAATAGGCCTGTCAATGGGTAGGCCTTATGTCTATTGAGAATCTGCAGATATTATACAGTTTTAAAAATCTTGGCTGCTTGAATCAATATTATTACTTCCTTTAAGTCAATGTTAACAGAAATAAACTTCAAGTATCAAACTTCTGAATAAAAAAACAAAAACAAACAAATGCTTGTTAATTAAAAATCTGTAAAAGATAAAAATACATGTACCAAATTTGCTGCCCACATCTGAAGAAACACAAGCGTTTTTCATTTTCGTCAACAGATGGCAGGACTACTACACATGTGCCAATGTCAAGGTCAATCAAAAAGAGCGTGGCAGCCTGCGAATGTTTCACATGTTTATTTCAATGAATTTCTTCACTACAAGGCATTTATAAATCATGACAACTCTGTCTGTGGTCATTAGTGGATAGATACAATGTTTGGACAAGGAATCCTATAATATGAAGACCTAAACTGGGAGCTGGAAGTCACGATATGACCTTGATCAAGTATGTATTTTGGACAGCTTGTTTAATTAATACGCGTGCCGAGTCAAAAAGCCATTTTGACATTGGCAGAGAAGAACATCGATTCATTTATGCCTGAGCAAAGCAAATAGACGTAATATTATCTGTCTCTGAATGTATTTTCTTATCCTCTGAAGTCCACTTTGAAGTTGACTAAAGTTTTCTTTCCGTTATTTCGGTAATGCACGTCCGTTTTTTTTACCAGAATATCCCAGAAGTTGGCAGAACAAAACCTGTCCTGGAAAATTTTATCTCCGCCAAATTGGCGAACTTATTCGAATTTTCTTTCGCCAGATCAACTATTTTTTCGCCAATGCCGAAAGGCTTGCGCGAGCCCAGATTAATGACTACTGGGTCAGCATAAGTGGAATTTGTGTATGATTACAGTAAATGATGAAACAGCATGACCAGGAAACTCTAATTTTAATGATGGTTGAAATGAAAGTGAACGACAAATAGAAGTGACACAGTTGTTTCCTTGTATTTAAAATTTATGCATGTATAGGCATTGTGCAGGGCAGGGCATTTATGAACATGATTAATATTTTTGAAGATAGTGTTGTCATGAAGCAGCTGCTGTCAGACTTTTGATCAATTTATAGGCTATTCCCCCACTGAGGAGTATAGGTTTGTGGTCTCCTTTCGTACATCCTTCCAGCAAAGCTTGTCCAGACTCCAGGCCAAACTTTTTATATGGTAACACCTACAGCTACCAAATTTGGTTGGTGGATACCTCATGGCGAAGGTGTGTGTTGTGCACCAAAATTGGGTCACTGTGACCTTGACCTTTGATCCCCCATAAAGATTTAGCTTGCCTGGGCTGTATTTCCGATACCCCATATAAACACCTACAGCTACCAAATTTGGTGTGTGCACATCTCATAGGATAGGGGTGTGTTGCACACCAAAATTGGTCCACGGTGACTTTTGACCTTGACCTGTGACCGCTATTGAAAGGTTTAGCTTGATCTGAGCCACATTTCATATACCATCACACCTACAGCTACCAAATTTGGGGGATGGATACTTTATTGGGTAGAGTATGTCACGCACCAAAATTGGGTCACTGTCGCTTCACTGTCACTCGGATAACCTTGGTCAACAAACCATTTGTCCACAGCACATTCTACTTAGTACGGACAAACATATTAGGTCTATTTCCAACGCTGGAGATGGGGAGTGGCATAAAAAAATCTGGAGACTTCAACCAAAATTGGGAGAATTGGCACCTATGTTGCTGTTAAAACTTAAAACAGAAAAATGCCAGTGAGCTTTTTTTTTTGCTCTTGTCAACTTTGACCGTGAGTGACCCTGAAAGGTCAAACTGACATATCACACTTTTAGCCAACTATTGGTAAGCACTAATTGTGTACCTGTATGTTCATGTATGGCTCGAGCAGTTAAGTCTGCACTTGCAAAGGCAGCAGATTCCAATCAGCAGAGCACAGGACCATCACGATCCTTTTTTTTTATTGGACTAGCTTTGGTAAAAATGCTTTTGGTTTGATTTTATATATTTTTTTTTTTAACACAAAGGACTGTCAGTCTGAATTCAAGTTCTAGATAGACAAAGAAGCACTTTTCCCATTTTGTTATGAAAATGTTCAAAATATTTTGGTTTGTGGAATCATTTTGGCTTATTTTGGTTACAAGGTACAAAGGAATTAAACCCAAGGAATGAAAAATGGTAAATGTTTAGCAGGGGAAAATGCTGCAAACACACACAAAAATAGAGAATTAGCTTCCTATAGTGAGTCACGAGCAACCTGCTACACAACTTTACTGCCTAATTATTATGCTGCTGAGCCATGGGCTGTGTGGTTTGATCACTTTTGTGTATGGGATCCTAAGTGAGTAGATGATATTCTTGTTTGTGAAATGCATCAACAGTAAATTATAAATACATTTTTTTTTCAAAACAAAATTTGCCTTGAGAGCATGGCCAAGGTTTCCTCCAGAAGGACTTCACACATACAGCACTTGTCCCACCTGTGTCATATGGTAAAATTTACTCCTTGGAAACATAATCCCCCTCCCTCCCTCCCTCCCTCCCTCCCTCCCTCCCCGATCCCTCCCCCCTCCCTGATAATTCCTGGAATGTGCATTCCTGCCAAATACAGCATTGATGAGTTGGATCACTAATGTCCATAAACTTTCAAGTCTTTCTTTTCAGGAATATCTTTTCATTTTCAAAGTGTACACGTGTCAGACTGCCTTTGAAAAATTTTGTTTAATTCAACACTGGATAACTGCCCCATTTCTTTTTGTTTTTGATTTACTTCTTGCAATCAACACATTTTGAAAAATTGCTTTGTTGGGGGGAGAAAGATAGGTGCAGGCTAAGAACCATCTTGGTTCTTTTGACTTGTATTTGTGAAATCTTCATTAAATGCAGTGACTAACTTCAATTTTGTCCTCTACAGATGATATTGCTCACCCTGAATGCTATTCATGATGCAGCCAGTGGTTCTAATCCCAGACCATGGCAGGGTGAGTCTGGCTCAACAGAATGCGGTTATGGCAGCGTACCAAAGGTGTGAGGGCCTCCTCCGGAGGTATGCCGAGCCAGGTGAGGCCAAGGGTGAGTACAGAGACTTAAAATCTGTGACACATGTATGTAGCTCCATGTCCAAACCTATCTCCTGAAGGAATGTCAAGTGGAACCGGCATTCAAAGAAAACAAACCACCAAGTTAAAAACGTGATTAGCAGCCGGATTTGCAAACATTTTGTCACCTGTGCAGTCATGTCCAACTGATGTATAATTTCCTTGTTTCTAGAAGTAATTTTGTCCACACATTAACAACTTACATTTTCAGCTTCTCTGAAAAATGGTGGACAGACACTGTTTAAAAGTCAGTGGATTTCAGCCGAGTCAATTCAGTAGTTCATGTATTGAATGAATTTAGCTCTAAGCTGATGAAAAAGTCAGATCATATTGAACAGATCTGTATTAGTCATCCATGTGTCTGTGAACACCTCATGTTTTGCTTCTCACAAAGAAAAAAAAATTGATTTGTACCTAATGATAGGTCACACATTGGTGATTTTTAAAAAAGTCGAAATGAATTGTTTTGATGACAGTCCTGTACTTAAGTTAGATTGAAAAGGTAGTTACATGATCCCCTAATGTTGCAGGGTTACATTTGTGAATTTCATGTTCAGAAAGCTCAAGCACTGAAAAAGCTTAAACTCAATATTGCTCCTGCTGATGCACCTTTATGAGGGCCAAGTTGAGGCTGTATATTTTTTATGATTGTTTTGGTTTTGTTTTTATTTTTTTTTTGGGGGGGGGGGTGGCAAATCGTAAAAAATCTTCTCTGAAACTGCTCACCTGATTGCTTTGATATCAGGCAGGAACACTCTCAGGGACTCCTAGTTCTTAATTTGTTCACCAGGTGGTGGTGCAAATTTATCCTATTTTTGAGTGTGTATTATTGCTATTTTTGACTTCTCCAGAACCATCCCTCAGATTAAGCTGAAACTTAGTATATACACTGTACAGTGGTATATGTTTCTTGTGGAAGGGTCAAAAAAAGTTGTACACTAGGTGGCACTGCTGTGGATTCCTTATTTTTAACAGTTTTTTAGTTTGGTTACCCGCAGATCAAGGTGGGACTTGCTGTTAGTTGAATGATTAAACTCAGCTGAGGACAGGCTGTTTGAACAGCCTTGTTCTCTGAAAAAAATCTTGAAAAAAACGTCTTGTATAAAACTGTCTGGCCAATTTGATTGCTTCAAAACTGCACAGAGAAGTATTTCTGGGTGCCCCGAGACCAGGATGGGACTTAGTATGGGTTGAATGTCAAGCTCAACTGAGGATGGGGGGTTTACAGCCCTCTTGCTATGCCTCCAGTCTTCTGTTGCTGGACAGCAAAGGTGTAGTCAGCCCATGCTTTGATGTATTTTGCCAATAGAAAGTGGCTTCTTTATTTTTCATGCTGAACATTATCTTCCACAGATATCCATGTAAAAAGAAACACTGATATGTTTGGTTCTCACCTCTTTAATGTAAAATCAGAGATGTTGAACTCGAAGACGCCACCTCAAGTTGAGTTCCCCATCCAAGAGTGCATTCTGAGAAATCAAGAGTTCAAAGAACTTCCCAGGCCATTGATCAATTTAATTCACAATTTAAGATTTGTTTGAGTTGCCTGACCAGGTTGTAAGTCTTTGATGTACTTGTTTATAATGCAAATAAATGCAAAAAAGTCATTATGTCTCCCGGTGGTAGCCGGGGGACATATTGTTTTAGTGCCCGTTTCTTCCACTTCTTAATCTTGTTGTTGTTGTTGTTGTTGTTCAGGTTCTTCAACACTTGGTTTCCGTGTGATAAGTCTTGAAGGACTCGACAGAATTTGATGAAACTTGGTAGGATTATGTAACGAGGCAAGACCTGGGTTGGGATTGTATTTGGATGACCTTGAGCGAATTCTCAAGGTCACAGGGTCACTTATGTGAAATTGGTTTCCGTGCGATAAGTCATGAAGAACGGGATGGAATTTGATGAAACTTCGCAGGATTATGTATCTTGGCAAGACCTAGGTTGGGATTGTATTTGGATGACCTTGAGCGAATTCTCAAGGTCACAGGGTCACTTATGTGAAATTGGTTTCCGTGCGATAAGTCATGAAGAACTTGATGGAATTTAATGAAACTTGGCAGGATTATGTATCTTGGCAAGACCTAGGGTGAGATTGTATTTGGATGACCTTGAGCGAATTCTCAAGGTCACAGGGTCACTTATGTGAAATTGGTTTCTGTGCGATAAGTCATGAAGATCGGGATGGAATTTGATGAAACTTGGCAGGATTATGTATCTTGGCAAGACCTAGGTTGGTATTGTATTTGGATGACCTTGAGCGAATTCTCAAGGTCACAGGGTCACTTATGTGAAATTGGTTTCCCTGCAATAAGTCTTGAAGAACTTGATGGAATTTAATGAATCTTGGCAGGATTATGTATCTAGGCAAGACCTAGGTTGGAATTGTATTTGGATGACTTTGAGCGAATTCTCAAGGTCACAGGGTCACTTATGTGAAATTGGTTTCCCTGCAATAAGTCTTGAAGAACTTGATGGAATTTGATGAATCTTGGTAGGATTATGTATCTAGGCAAGACCTAGGTTGGGATTGTATTTGGGTGACCGTGAGCAAATTCTCAAGGTCACAGGGTCACATGTGTGAAATTGGTTTCCGTGCAATAAGTCTTGAAGAACATGATGGAATTTGATGAAACTTGGTAGGATTATGTATCTTGGCAAGTCCTAGGTTGGGATTGTATTTGGATGCCCTTGAGCGAATTCTCAAGGTCACAAGGTCACTTATGTGAAATTGGTTTCCATGCGATAAGTGTTGAAGAACTTGATGGAATTTGATGAAACTTGGTAGGATTATGTATCAAGGTAAGACCAAGGTTGGGATTGTATTTGGGTGACCTTGACCTAATTTTCAAGGTCACAGGGTCATTTATGTGAAATTGGTTTCCGTGCAATAAGTCTTGAAGAACTTGATGAAAAATGCTAGAGTAATGTATCTAGGTGAGAGCTAAAATAGGATTGTAATTTTCAAGCAAATTGGTCATTTGTAATTTGTTATCACCTGTAGCTTATTCAGAGACGTAAGTGTTCCACCGGGAGACATTTGATTTTCTGTTGGAAAATCAGTCTGTTCTGGTTTTTTTTTTTTTTTTTGGTCCTCACTGTTGAAATTTTGGAAGTGTCTTATCAAAGGGGATTTGTGACATCTCCATGGTGTAAAAACCAAGCTCAAAGACCTGCTTGTGGCTTGAGGGCTCATGTCACAATGGATGCCATGCATTGATCACTGTTGGTCAGCATTGACTGCAACCATTCTTCCTTTCAGATTGCAAATACATGTAGTGGATTGTCTCAGGCTCTTGCTAGTTTTGTCCCAAGAGTACCCCCCCCCCCAAAAAAAAGTGTGCTGAGAAAAGTATCAAAAGAGGCTATAAGCCCTGAAATTAGTGATGTATCCATGTATAATGGTTTCTGTCCCCAGGCGCGGATTTAGGGGGGGGGGGAGCACCGGGAGCGCACGCTCCCCCCCTCCCCCCCTCCCCCCGGGCCCCTAAAAAGAAAAAAATTAAAAAAAAAAAATTAAAAGAAAAAAAAATTCTGGCACCTCCAAAAATTGTTTGTCATCTCTGATCACACTAGTAAGTATGGGGGGGGGTAACCCATTACATCTTCGGTCCCAGCTTTCCGTATCACCAAATTTCAAAGACACAGAGTCGATTAATCAACGTGTTGTCAAAGATCCTCAGGCTGACAGTCGATTAATCAACGTGGTGTCAAAGATCCTCAGGCTGACAGGCACAAAAACAACAACAAATACTGCAGCGCCCTCCATCGGGTGCAGGAAGACTGGTTCCCAACGTGAATGCATAAGCCAGAGTAGCTAATCGCAAGGAGCCATGCTATTTTACTTCCCGCCATGCATTGTAAATTTTCGGTTTGACGTCATAAGTTCGGGAAAGTTTGCCATTTAAACTTGGGAATTTACATGTGCGTCCAATAAATAGATAGAGAGACATCATTTCTTACGACTGTTTTGACTGTGTTTTTCGAGATAAGTATCTAAATGAAGCTGACTGAATGTGTTAAGTGATTTGTAAATCCTCATCCACATTGTGGATTTGTGTCTTACTCAGTGCAACTCGGGCTATTCTGATTTCAGACAGATCATTTTAGTTATTAAGTGATAAGATGGTGCTGATTGACAATTTGTACTGAGATTATGTATTATATTTACTTTAGCTGATTTGTGAAATCAAGCTCTAAACATAAATTGTGGCATTATGAATATAGTTCAAAACATTCCTCTAATTTTGTAGTTTTATTAGTTATTTGATTTATTGCTTTTTTGTCATTCAAGTAGTTGTGTGGTGCTGCCTAAATTGTGATCTAATTGTAAAATTGTTCCAGTGTACAGCTGCAGGCTTGAATGTTTTATAGCTACACATGTTCATAAATGTTGGTCACTTCATGTGTCCTCCTTGTGTTTTTTTTTTGGACTCAAATTCATTTGACAAGTGTCACATAACATTCAAATATATTACCATGGTAACTACACATAGTTTCCTGTTCTGGAGAATTTGTGAATTCCAAGGACAATTGAACAGCAGATGGAAAATAAAACCCTTTGTAATGGTTATCAAAGTTTTATTATGGGACACTGACATCCCAAGTGAAGATAAACCAGACATCATATCTCTTACAGTGGTCCTCTGTATAAGACCCCTCTCACCAGAGGCCACTCCTCTTGAAAAGTCACCATTCTTATGCAGAAAGTGTAACATTTTATTATATATATTCCCCCTCTAGAAGGGGCAACCCCTGTACAAGGCCACTTTTAGGCTGCATTTTGGGTGCCTTGTAAGAGGGGAGCCACTGTATTTTATTGACAGAAAAAAGCAGTTTATGCCCCTTTAAATGTATTAAAACCCTGGAGCTTCGGGGGGCTCCGCCCTCCCCTAACCCCCCCAGGCTCCGCCCTGGACCCGCCGGGGCCCTGGGCGGCCCCCGGACCCCCGGCTTTACTTGCTATGTTCAGCTACCCCCTCCCCCCTCTTGACAAATCCTGGATCCGCACCTGGTCCCCTATAAATAGTAGTGACTCTTCATCCAGGCTTTAAGGGCAAAGCCAAGATACAGATTTTGATGTGCTGTCTGCTGTTTGCATCTCCTAATTATTAAGCCTGTCACCCTTGAATTATGCCTCGCCGCGCAACGGGTGGACATATTGTTTTTGCGTCCGTTTCTTCCTCTTCTTCTTCTTCAACACATTGTTGTGTGAGTTGCGGACGCGATAACACGAGAAAGATTTGACTTGGGAAGTTGACATATTTTGTGAAGATGTTCCTATATAAAACCTTGCTTGGGATTGCAGTTGGGTGACCTTGATCTAATTTTCTAGGTCACATGGGCATGTCATGTAAAATTGATGCGGATGCAATAACTCCGCAAGGATTCATCTTACGAGTTTGAAATTTTGCATCATTATGTACCGTAATATGAACTAGGTTGGGATTGTAGATGGGTGACCTTGACGTTTTTTCAAGTTCACATAGCCACTTTTTAAAAATCATTGCAGATGCACTCGTGAAAGATTTGACTTAAACAGGTTGACATTTTGTGTGAATATGTATCTATGTAAGACTTTAGTAAGACCTTGCTTGTAACTGCAGATGTATGACCTTGAGCTATTTTTCAAGGTCACATGAGCATTTCGTCTAAAATCAATGTGGACGTGATAACTCAAGGAATCTTTGACTTGGGAAGTTGAAATTTTATGTGAAGATGTTCCTATATATACATGATCTTGCTTGGGATTGCAGATGGGTGACCTTGACGTATATTTCAAGGTCACGTGGGCATGTCATATAAAATTGACATGCATGCAACAACTCTGCAAGGATTTGACTTAGGAGGTTGGAATTTTGGATGTTTATGTACCATATTACCAACTAGGTTGGGATTGTAGATGGGTGACCTTGACCTATTTTCAAGGTCACATGACCACTTTTTAAAAATCATTGCAGATGCACTCAAGAAAGATTTGTCTTAAAGAGGTTGACATTTTGTGTGATTATGTTTGTATGTAAGACTTTTGCTTGTAATTGCAGATGTATGACCTTGACCTATTTTTCAAGGTCACATGGGCATTTCGTCAAAAATCGACATTTTCAAATGTCAATTAAAGAGTGTACCATCACCAAATCTGTAGATCATTGGAATTGGTATGCCAATTTATAAAAATAAGGGTGACAATAGTGAGGCCGCATTCGGAGACATTTGATTTTCTGTTGGAAAATCAGCCTGTTCTAGTTAAGACTGAGTCAACAACTTTCAGTGGAATGGGTTGGGCACTTAATGCCCAACCCATGCCAACGAGTGCTGTTGACCTGGTGCATGTGATCTCTATATGTCTCATCTACAATTCTCAGTCAAATTGTTTTTCATTACTGTTGAAATTAGTTGGAAACACTGCAGCAGATGGCATTTGACCATCAGCTGGTTTTGGCCGTTTTAAGGGGGAAATGTTTAATCAGATTAGGCTGGCTACACCCGATCCAGCAGGGTGCATGGTTGGAGTCCTTCTTGTCCCACAGACAATTTGTTTTTATTCTCAGGGTTGTGGAGGCATCTTAGCATATCCAATCAAATCCATACAAATTAGGCCAGCCTTAACAATATTTTTGTTTCCAGTAAAACAAATTTTATGAAGTCATGGGGTGGGATGGATTTTTTTGTACACTCTGTGAAAAACAGATCAAGGAGGGAAGATTATATATTTTCTTACCTCTTTAGTAAACAACAGCATGATAATAATAGGAAATTTCCAAGAATCGATGTTTCACTTGCAGGTAAAGTAAAGCACTGGGCAATGCTACCAGTGGCATTGCTGAGTTTAGTACTAATGAAAATTAATAATTTGATAAATGTCTACGACACATTTGTGGGACAGAGTAGGTACATAGTTGTTGCCAGTACAGTTCAGATTTGTATGTAACTTGTGTGAAAGCTTTTTTCATATCTGGCAATGAATAACGATAGCCACACTGAGCCAGGATAATTTTTCACTGAATTGTAAACTAAAGCAGAGTTGTCACTATTTATTGTATGTTTGGATTTTGCTTACCTGAAAAAAGTGAAAGTTTGTAAAATCATTGTGTCTGAGGGAAAATATATTTTCTTTATTAAAAGTGTAGAACTTGGCAACCTGTACATGCAGTTACATGCACTGTGGATCAAGCAATGCAATACATTGATTTTTAATTGGCATTTTTTGTACTTCTGGCATACAGAAGAAGCATCATTAGCTTTGGAGTGATGGGTCAATGTCAGCAGATGTCTGGGGGTACCGTAGAACTGGTGTCTCACTCCATCAATGGGAAACTTAGTTCCCAAAATTGCCATATGAGGCAGCACTGTCTTGGGTGTGGCAAAAATGTGCTGCTACAGAAGCACAGAGCAGGTGACCATACCTGGCACTCAAGAAGTGTCTTGTTTGCTCTGAATTTAAGGTGTGTTAGCATATCTATGACATCATTTCCATAAATATTGCTGCCATGAAGCAGGATTATGAAGTCCCATGGGGATAACCATCCCATACCAAGATGAACCTAGTTTGAGGCATATATATGTTGCCTGCAACATTACATAGCTAGAAATAACGATTACATGTATCAGTTTGGAACTTTGGCCATGAGGCTGAGCAGTGAACCAAGATAAGTGGCAGGGAAATTTGTAGACACAGCACAAGATGCAAAAAATGGGAGAAATGACATGCACAGAGCTAAATTATGACCAGACACTCTGCCCTGATCATGGTGGAAGCATCAGTCTGTTGCCCCGGCAACACAGGAAATAAGCAGGATCGCAGTTAAATATGAATGTCTCCTATTACATGTACATGTATCAGTTTGGAACTTTGGCCATGAGGCTGAGCAATGAACCAAGATATGTGGCACGGAAATTTGTCGACACAGCACAAGATGCAATAAATGGGAGAAATGACATGCACACAGCTAAGTTGCGACCAGTCACTCTGTACATATCTTTCTGCTGGTTATTTGACTTGAACTTACTTTCATATCTATTAGCTGTTTTCCCAATATTCACTCTTTGAGACGTACACATACCCTGACAGACAAAGACAAATCAAAAAAGTGTCTAGGGCATTATGCTTGAATGTCTTTCCAACTTTGACCTTTGGCCACAGTAAAAAGAAAATTGTATCCTGCTGATCTCATGTGCCAAATTAAGTCCAGTATAATGAGGGGGGGGGGGGCATGTCGAAAAACTGTCAGTAAGCTCCCTTTTGCTTTGAGTGCCATGTCAGACTAGAATATTGCACTATCTGCTGGTGAAACTACAGGCAAATGTTTTCTGGCATGTTCCCTGGTACAGGACAGTGAAAGTAACAGTTTTGAATAAAGGACTGCTCTTACCTGTTAGGTTTTGCCATCTGCCAGCAGAGGGCTCTTGGTAGTAGTGTAGCTCTGATACTTAATTTGCTGACCTTTCCTCTGTCTGTGGTCCAAAATTTCTTCTGTGATGAAATTTGCAGCATCATTGTTTGGAGTGGCCATGAGTTTAAAATTAAAAAAATTAAATAAATCTGAAAGTGGTCAAAATTCTTCACACCTTCAAAATATTATGATGGATGGGTGATGGCCCTTCCCCGATGTTATCATTGTCTTACAGATTGTGAGTATTTATGCCTGAGTGCAAACCCAGACATTTTGTTTTTTAAAAACTTAATTCTTTCTTTCTTTCTTTCTTTCTTCCTCTCTTTCTTCCTCTCTTTCTTTTTCTTCACGACCAAGTTAGTCTGGAGATTTGTTTTTACAAAAAACCACCAAATTTGCTATGGTGACTGACCTAACCTGTGAAATTGTGCATCTCATTTGGAATAGTTATGATGTTTAAAAGTATGTAAATTTAGGGACAATTAAGATTTTAAAAGCTCCATATCTTTCAAAATATTGCAGATACTCAAAATTTCAATGTGCATATAAGTTTGTGACACCTGCCAATATAATGGACAGTATAAGTTAAGTAGAATTTCAAATTATGCTAATAAGGGGCTTGAAAAATTTCGAAGTTGAATATCTTAAAAACTATTATACATAAACATGCCATTTCAACTCTAATTTATAGGTTCGTGGCAAAGCTGCATCAAATGAACCATGAACCAAATTTGTAAGATTTTAATTTATGCAAATAAGATCACGTGCAAAATGTAAATTTTAAATAGCATCAAAACCATTATAGATAGAGGTGCCATTCCTACTTCAATATATGGCTTTGTGGCAGAGCCCCATCCAGTGAATCAGAAACCAAAGTTGTAGGTTTTCAATTTATGCAAAATAGGCAAATACACAAAATTAAAATGTTGAATAGCGTCAAAGCTATTATAACTATACTAGCTTCATTCAAACCTCGTTTTATAAGTTTGTGACATGGCCACATCCAATGAACCAAGAACCAAAGTTGTAGCATTTTACTTAATAGAAATTAGGCTAATACACAAAATTTAGATTATGCTGAACAATGGCAAAGTGCAACATTTCAAACTGTTTTCATTTAGAAGGCACCCAAACAGATTTGCTGTGAAGCAGTTCTTTTCTAGTTAAACTTGTACTTAATGGAGTTGGAAATTAGGCTACATTATTTTGGCATTTGAGCCTGAACTTAAGTATTAGTGACCATCAATTTGTAGTGTTTTGAAATAAAGGGTAAATATGTACATTAATTTAGAAATGAGGGTTGCTTGGCATGCGCCATGTCCAAGATACCAGCTTTAATCACCCGTGTCATTATGCCATAACACACACAAAAGTGACCATCATTACTTATTTTTACATTTGCCCCTGAATTTTTCTGCTGGATTATACAAAATTCAATACATAGAATTAAGAGAAATGATCAAAAACTGATTTGCGTCAGTGCTTTCCTTTTAAGGCGCGCGATCGCGCTTGCGCACCATAACGTGCCTAAATTGATTTTAGGAAAGCTTTTTAATGCACACTTTACATACTGCAGAATGTGCACCTTGATTTCAATCCCTCCCCCCCCCCCCAAAAAAAAAAAAAAAGTAATTTTTTGCATTGCGTCGAGCTGGTTTGGCGTGAAAGATCGAAGTCGCAGACATATTGGCATTATGTAACAGTTCTTGCGTGTTTATTGTACAATGAAACAGAGCCACCCGTTGTGCTTTCACAGCACGTGGGCCAAAAGATGATAATAATATAAAGATTTCAGGTTTAAACAATTACGTGGTCAGCAGTTGTATTCATCAGAACTTCATTACTGTTAACACAAGCAGATATTTTCACTGTCCGTGTAGCGTACATACGATTAGGATATCAAAGGTACCGGCGTAGTATACCACCGGCAGTTACTGGCTTGCTGAGCAGGGTCACACTACTCACCGTCAGTGTCATATGCCCCAACGTTGTCAAAGCATGAAAAAATATTAAAATTTGCATGGCGAATTCATCTAAAAAATAACATCAAATGCCATTTATTGGGGGGGGGGGGGGGTTTTAACAATGTTGGAAAAAATAAAGATCATGTTGGGTACTGTGAAATGACTTCCCGGGCAAAAACAGCGCACAGCTGCCAGTCACACTCACAGCGTGGAGTGGATCTGCGGTGAACTGACCCAGTCTCACGGACAGATTTTGGGAACATTCGGCAGTTCCGTATATCCCCTACCTTTGCGTATTTGCCTGTGACTCCAAATAATTGTTGCAATAAACACTGAAATCTTTATTTTCGCATGCTGCAATATAAAAAAAGCTTCCCGTTTGTGTGTTCCCTCCGTAAATTATGGCACTACACAACATACGATTACGTTACGATAGCCAAGGTACCGGCAGTAATTATTGGTTTGCTGAGCGGGTCACACAACTCACCGTCAGTGTGATCTGCTCCAACGATGTCAAAGCAGGGTCAAATTACAATAAAATTTGCATGGCAAATTCATCTGCAAATTAACATCAAATGCCATTTATCGGTGGGTTCTAACAGTGTTGGAAAAAATAGGTGCCTTGAGATGACTTCCAAGGACAAAACAGCACACAACTTCAAGTCACACGTAAGTGACAGCGTGGAGTGGATCTGCGGTGAACTGACCCAGTCTCACGGACTGATTTGGGACACATTCGGCTGTTCCCGCTATCCCCTACCCTTGCATATTTGCCTATAACTCCAAATAATTGTTGCAATTAACACTGGAATCTTTATTTTCGCATGCTGCAATATAAACAAAGCTTCCCGTTTGTGTGTTCCCTCCGTACATTACGACAGATTTACACATGTTCACTGGGCGGAAGCCATGATGAAAACACTGTAACACGAGCCGTGATTGGCTCATTTTTGCATGTGACTCAATTGACCAATTGGGTGATAAGTTGTGCGTCAGACCACATGTCTAGAGCAGCTGTTTGTGTCCAGTTGCAGGAAAGATGTCGACGGTGTGCATACTCGATTTCTGATTTGAAATATTAAAATTTTTGTTTGAATTTGATTTAGGAACACCTTTTATTGCAAGGAACTAGCCAATACTGTATACGCAAATTTACTACGATGTACAGATAGCATTCATGGTAGGTACGCAAACGATATGCGTTTTTACAGAACTGCGACATGGGCGTACGAAGAGCAATAAATCAAGCCTGAAAAAAATTTTTTTTTTGCACTGTTTGAAAAAATTTTCCAACCGCAACGTTTTGCGCACACCGGGCGCGTTATATGAAACAGAAATATTTTTTAGGCTGGCCTTAAGTAGAATTTCAAACTATGCTAATAAGGGGCTTGAAAAATTGCAAAGTTGAATATCTCCAAAACTATTATACATAGACTTGCCATTTCAACTCTAATTTATAGGGATGGCAAAGCTGCATCCAATGAACCATGAACCAAATTTGGAGGATTTTAATTTATGCAAATAAGATGAACGTGCAAAATGTAAATCTTGAATAGCATCAAAACTATTATAGATAGAGGTGCCATTCCTACTTCTATATATGGGTTTGTGGCAAAGCCCCATTCAGTGAATCGGAAACCAAAGTTGTAGGCTTTCAATTTATGCAAACTAGGCAAATACACAAAATTAAAATGTTGAATAGCTTCAAAACTATTATAGATACTAGCTTCATTCAAACCTCATTTTATAAGTTTGTGACATGGCCACATCCAATGAACCAAGAACCAAAGTTGAAGCATTTTACTTTATAAAAATTAGGCTAATACACAAAATTAAAATGATGAATAACGTCAAAACTATTATGGATACTAGCTTCATTCAAACCTCGTCTTATAAGTTTGTGACATGGCAACATCCGATGAACCAAGAACCAAAGTTGTAGCATTTTACTTAATAAAAATTAGGCTTATACACAAAATTTAGATAATGCTGAACAATGGCGAAGTGCAACATTTCAAAATGTTTTCATTTTGAAGGCACCCAAACAGATTTGCTGTGAAGCAGTTCTTTTCTAGTTAAACTTGTAGTTAATGGAGTTGGAAATTAGGCTACATTATTTTGGCATTTGAGCCTCAACTTAAATATTAGAGACCATCAATTTGTAGTGTTTTGAAATAAAGGGTAAATATGTACATTAATTAAGAAATGAGGATTGCTTGGCATGCGCCATGTCCAAGATACCAGCTTTAATCACCCGTGTCATTATGCCATAACACACACAAAAGTGACCATCATTACTTATTTTTAGTCCCCCGCCCACTTGGTTGGGGACTATAGGTTTGCACCTCGTCTGTCCGTCCGTCCTTCCGTCTGTTAGTCCGTCCGTCAGTCCGTCCTTCCATTTGTCCGTCCGTCCGAAGCTTCTCCGGGCCATATTTCCAACACCATAACACCCACAGCTACCAAATTTAATGTGTTTGTACTTCCTAGGATAGAGGTGTATCGTGTGCCAAAAGTAGGTCACTAGGTCAAATATCTTGGTCACAGAATACATATGTATGAAAAATCTTGTCCGGGCCATAACTTTTTTGTCCTTTTACTGAGAGTCATGAAATGTTACACAAATGTGAAGCTTAGTCTAAAAAAGTGTCATAAAGAAAAACTAGGTCACTAGGTCAAATATTTGGGTCACCACGATATGTAAATATACAGAATTTTCAGGTCCTGACTGTAATTTTTTTAACTTTTGGACCTCTTTTTATGAAATTTTACATGATAATGTACCTTGACCCTAAAGTGTGTCATGAGGGGAAATTAGGTCACTAGGTCAAATATATAGGTCACAGTATAAAATTCTGTGTAAAACCTTGTCAGCACCAAATTTCTTATACCATAATACCTACAGCTACTAACTTTGTTATGTGCCTACCTCTTGGGGTAGTGGAGTGTAGCATGGCAAAAGTAGGTCACTAGGTTCAAAATCTAGGTCACAATGTGAAATCCATGTAAAAACTTGTCGGGGCCATAACATTTTTGTCCTTTTACTTAGATTGATGAAATTTCACACAAATGTGAAACTTAACATGGAAAGGTGTCGTAAAGTAAAATAAGGTTACTAGGTCAAATATTTGGGTCACAGCAATACATAAATGTACAGTATTTTCATGTCCTTACTGTAATTCTTAAAAAATTTTGACTTCTTGTTACAAAATTTTACTGATGATGTATTGTGACCTAAAAGTGTGTCACGACGCAAAACTAGGTCACTAGGTCAAATATCTAGGTCACAGTGTAAACTCCATGTAAAACCTTGTCCATGCCATATTTCCCTTACTATAATATCTACAGCTTCCAAATTTATTATTTTAATACTACCTGGGGAGTTGTTGTGTCACATGGCAAAAGTAGGTCACTAGATCAAATATCTAGGTCACTGAAATCCATTCAAAATCTTGTCCAGGCCATAACTTTTTTGTCCTTTTACTTAGATTAATGAAATTTTACACAAATGTGAAGCTTAATCTAGGAATGTGCCATAAAGCAAAACTAGGTCACCAGGTCAAATATGTGGGTCACATTGATTTGTAAATATTCAGTATTTTCACCTCCTGACTATAATTTTGTGTTACTTTTGACTTCTTGTAATGAAATTTTACCTGTTAACTCATTGTGACTTGAAAATATATTATGAGCAAAAATAGGTCACTAGGTCAGATATGTAGGTCACAGTATAAACTCGGTGTAAATCCTTGTCCAGGCCATATTTCAAATACCATAACACGTACAGCTACCAAAATGTTGCTTGCATAGTTCCTGGGGCATTGCTGTCGTCACATGGCAGGTCACACCCCTATATAGTAGTCCATTCAACCTCGTGGGCGATGAGCGGGGGACTCTGTATTGCTCTGCAATACTCATTAACTTGTTATATTTGCCCCTGAATTTTTCTGCTGGATTATACAAAGTTCTATACATAGAATTAAGAGAAATGATCAAAAACTGATTTGCCTGGCATGTTCCAAGTGTTGAGTTCCGGAAACCCAGGTGGGAGTGGCTTCACTGTGACTTCAGGTCTGTGATTGGTAATTGGAATGTGGGTGTGACATATGTTATGGTCTGATAACACACCAGGCTGTCTCCTATATACTTGTGATGCTAACAGTTAAGTTGAATGTTAATATTGTCACCAAAATCCTTGTATATTTCAAATTAAACTGCTTATTAATGATTGCAATGGCACACCATGTACTTGCTCAAATAACTACCTCTCAAGAGAGATTTTATGGTTTTCCTAAATAACACGTACTATTCTATATAGATACATGTATGGGGGACATGCATATGGGTGCCATTGGCTAGTTCTGTCTGACCATTTATTTATTTATTTTATTCTTCTATCTATCTATCTATCTATCTATCTATCTATCTATCTATCTATCTATCTATCTATCTATCTATCTATCTATCTATCTATCTATCTATATGTCTGTCTATCTGTCTGTTTATCTGTTTGTCTATCTGTCTGTCTGTCCGTCCATCCGTCTGATAGGTTGATGCTTTGGTAACTCTGGAATCTCTTTGCTGTCATTGTTGGGTTTGATATTTATGAATATGGGTCATGTTTTTCTGCATAAGTGTATTATAATTGAGATGTCCATCCATCCGTCCATCCATCCATCCATCCATCCTTCCATCCATCCATCCATCCATCTATCTATCTACACCTGAAAGAAGACATCCCCTTGCCCCATGTATTTACCCATAAGAAAAAGCTGAGACCAATGACTAAGAAACAGTGATAAGGATTTTATCAGATAACTTGTTGTGAACATGATACAGCATAGATATGTGTATGACAGCTTTCATGGTCCATTGCTCACACAAATAAACAAATATTGGTTGGTTTTCAAAATTGTCAAATGTGCCTGAGCCAGTCCAAGGTTCAGTACAGTGTGTATCCCCCTTTGGTTTGAATGCCATTGAGACATCTCTTTCTCATGGAACTGATGACTTTTGTTATCTGTCTCTGGAATATTGTTCCATTCTTCTCGCACTACTCTTCACAGATCCTGTAGTGTGCTGTGGCTGCCAAGTCTTCGGTATGTATAGCTCTCTTGAGTTGATCCCAAACATGCTCAATCGAGCTGAGATCAGGAGAGGATGCTGGCCATTGCATGATCTGAACAAGTACAAGCACAAGTCCCCCCCCCCCCAAAAAAAAAGTGTGCTGAGAAAAGTATCAAAAGAGGCTATAAGCCCTGAAATTAGTGGTGTATCCATGTATAATGGTTTCTGTCCCCTATAAATAGTAGTGACTCTTCACCCAGGCTTTCAGGGCAAAGCCAAGATACAGATTTTGATGTGCTGTTTGCAGTGTGCATCTCCTAATTATTAACCCTTTCCCCCTTGAATTAAGACTGAGTCAACAACTTTCAGTGGAATGGGTTAGGCACTTAATGCCCAACCCATGCCAAGAAGTGCTGTTGACCTGGTGCATGTGATCTCTATAGGTCTCAGCTACAATTCTCAGTCAAATTGTTTTTTTATTACTGTTGAAATTAGTTGGAAACACTGCAGCAGATGGCATTTGACCATCAGCTGGCATGGCCTGTTTGAGGCGGAAATGTTTAATCAGATAAGGCTGGCTACTCCCAGCAGGGTTCATGGTTGGAGTCCTTCTTGTCCCACAGACAATTTGTTTTTATTCTCAGGGTTGTGGATGCATCTTAGAATATCCAATCATTTCCATACATATTAGGCCAGCCTTAACAATATTTTTGTTTCCAGTAAAACAAATTTTATGAAGTCATGGGGTGGGATGGATTTTTTTGTACACTCTGTGAAAAACAGATCAAGGAGGGAAGATTATATATTTTCTTACCTCTTTAGTACCAAACTATGGGCAAAAATTCGCAAATTTCACCATAAAAAAATCCAGATTAAGGGTAAAAAATTAGATTGCATCTTTCAACCTGACAAAAAGTCAGTAGGAAGCAAACTTTTTATTTGGAAACTGTTTAAATTCCATACGCCCCTTTTTGGTCATGTTTGCAAAGCTGGTAGGGAGGGTTACCAGAAACAAACATATTTTTATGGTTGGCCTTATTACCACTATTGAAGAGGATTAGGAAGATAATTACCATTACACACCAATATGAACTCCTTTCTTGTTTTTGTTGTTTCTAGTAAACAACAGCATGATGATAGGAAATTTCCAATAATTGATGTTTCACTTGCAGGTAAAGTAAAGCACTGGGCAATGCTACCAGTGGCATTGCTGAGTTTAGTACTAATGAAAATTAATAATTTAATAAATGTCTATGACACATTTGTGGGACAGAGTAGGTCCATAGTTGTTGCCAGTACAGTTCAGATTTGTACATGCAACTTGTGTGAAAGCTTTTTTCATATCTGGCGATGAATAACGATAGCCACATTGAGCCAGGATAATTTTTCATTGAATTGTAAACTAAAGCAGAGTTGTCACTATTTATTGTATGTTTGGATTTTGCTTACCTGAGAAAAGTGAAAGTTTGTAAAATCGTTGTGTCTGAGGGAAAATATATTTTTGTCCCCGGCCACCAAAGGTGGCATAGGGGGACATAGAGTTAGTGAGGATAGATGGCCTGCCGTCCGTCCGTCCGTCCGGGAGCATATCTTTAGAACCCTAAGACACAGAATAATGAAATTTATACCAGAGACGCATCATACCATGGGCATGTGCACTGTGTATTGTTTTTGACCTTGACAAGACATATTTTCAAGATCACAGAGCCCAAGAACATATCCATTTTTGTGTATTATAACTATTTTCGACTTCTTCTCCAGAACCGTCACTCAGATTAAGCTGGAACATGGTGGATATGTTCCTTGTAGAAGGGTCAAACAAAGTTGTTCACTATGTGGGAATGCTGCAGATTCCTGATTTTAAATTTTTTTTTCAATTCTGGTACTTACTGGTCAATGCAGCTTTGCCATTGATTACTATGGAAGTCAATGAGCATTCTAATGCTAATTCACATTTTCGACTTCTTCTCCAAAACAGTTATCCAGATTAACTTCAAACTTGATGGCAATGTACCTTGGGTGGGTTTCTACGAGTTTTGTACAAATGTTCATGCTCCAGTGATTTTTGGATTTGCAATGAATTTTTTGTTCTTTTTTTTGGGACAAATCTTAAAAAAAATCTTCTCCGAAACTGCTTACCCAATTGCTTTGATATCACACAGGACGACACCTAGGGACTCCTTGTTGTTAAATGGTTCACCAGGTGGCGCTGCAGTTTTTTTCTAATTTTTATGAATTTTTGTGTGTTATAGCTATTTTTGACTTCTTCTCCAGAACCATCACTCAGAATAAGCTTACACGTGGTGCATATGTTCCTTATGGAAGGGCCAAACAAAGTTGTTCACTATGTGGGAATGCTGCGGATTCCTGATTTTTAATGATTTTTTCAATTCGGCTCCTTTGCGGTAAATGCAGCTTTCCTATTGATTAGCAGTCAATGGGCATTCTAATGCTAATTTACATTTTCAAGTTCTTCTCCAAAATCGTTCACCCAATTGCTTTGATATCGTACATAGACACTCCCTGGGACACCTAGTTCCCAATTTGTTCACCAGGTGGCCCTGCAATTTTTTTTATGAATTTTTTGTATGGTTTTGCTATTTTCCACTTGTTCTCAGAACCGTTCCTCAGATTAAGCTGAAATATGATGGATATGTTGTTGTGGAAGGGTCAAACAGTTGTTTACTAGGTGGCACTGCTTTGGATTCCTGATTTTTAAGGGTTTTCAATTCGGGTACTTATCGTTCAATGCAGCTTTCCTATTGATTACTATGTAAGTCAATGGGCATTCTAATGCTAATATTCACACGACAACTGACACGAAATTTACTGTTTACTTGATAACTTGAGATCTGTTTTGAGTTAGCTACACATGTTAATTATTCTGTATGAAGGTCATGCTGAGACAGTACATGAATGACCTTAACCTCATTTGTGGGGTTACAGTGCAACATACATGAATTTTGCTCTTCATTATAACTTGAGAACTACTTGAACCTTGATGTTGCACATGTAAGTGTTCTTCTATAAAGGTCAGCCTTACTCAGAACATGATGCCCTTGATCCTTTCCAAAGTTCATAGAGCTGCAAGTGTGATAAATGTCAAGATCAGCTGAGGCGCGGGCTGTTCACACAGCCCTCTTGTTTCTGTCTATTGTGGCGGGGGACATAGATCCTTTGGATCACTGTGCACTTGTCTTTATTAAAAGTTTAGAACTTGGCAACCTGTACACGCAGTTACATGCACTGTGGATCAAGCAATGCAATACATTGATTTTTAATTGGCATTTTTATCTGTGGCGAAGCCACAGATATTACAATCAGTTTTGGCGGCCATCTTTGTTTACGTGTTGCTTGGCAATGCCAAAAAAAAATTGGGGATATCCAAGTTTCTGAACAGGAATTTTAGGTTTAAGGCCCAATTGTTGAGGTTGCAGGTCTGAAGAGCTTGAAAAGAATCATTTGTAATTCCTCAATTAATTCAATTTAGTTGAAAACTTGATGCGAAGTTGATATATGGGTCAAGGACCACTCTCAGAAGTCTGAAATATCCACTTGTTGCTCATTAGGGGATCGTTTCACCCGAAAAAACACGCCACTGTGTCGTGAAGAAAGTTTAGCTGCAAGTCGTTTGTTAATTTTTTGGGGAACATCTTTTAATAAGAGGCTTTTTCTGATCTGTGTGTACACAAGTGTTCTAATATAAGTGCGTAATTATCCAGCCTTGATGCCAGACAACCCTGCCACCGTAGACAAAGGAACTTTCTCAAGACCAAGTTATAACCCTTGGGCGTGGCATATGCAGTCAGAATTACACGCGTGCGCACATATCTCCACGTGTTGGTCGACGTTCCGCTGGTGTTTACATCGGCGGTAACGCAAGAAAGTGCGCAATAATATTGACTTTTGTTTAAATTTGTAGGTACAGCTTTTTATGAGAGGCTATTTCGTATTTGTGTTTACACACGACTACTAAGAGAAGTGTGTAATTGCCCAACCTTGGTGCGAGTACGACTGTGCCACCGGAGAGGAGGGAACAAGTCCAAGCGATCACCTGTTGGGTGTTGCGTGTGAAGTTCAGTCGTGTGTCACTTTGGGAAACAATCGCATTTTAGCATTACCGCAAGGCCTTTGTGTACCAATATTTGCTGGTATACGAAAAAAATATATATATATAACTTAAAGTTTGCTTTTAGCCAAGTTTACAGTTTCAAGGCAGACTTTGTTCGAAAACTTCGGCACATGTTACGGCAATACAGAACGGGAAACGAGCTTGCACGTCCCTGAAAGCTGTATAGATTAACCCAGTTTACACATCTGGGTATACAAATGGAGATGTACGGTCATCTGTTTGCACGAGGACGAATCTGGTGATTGTTGTGTCGAACTCTTTGGATTGCATAGACAAGAAAGACCAAAGTTTAATATAGAAGGCATATCAGAGCACTGTCCGCATAGAATGACAGAATCTGTTGTATTCTAGCAATGGATGGAGTGTTCAAACGATCGCAATTTCACCGCAACCCAAATGAGGCCCCAGCATACACGATGCAAAGCGAGAGCCGATCAATATTTTCTGCGTGCCATGGGGCCTCCAAGTTTGGGATGTAGTATATTAAATCAATTTAATGGAATTGAAATAAAAAGTACATGTACATAAGAATACTTGAGGCCCCCCCCCATGTCAAAAGATTGTGAAATTAACCACTGAATTATAGCACTGCAGGCTTCAGATATTATAATGAATTTGTAAAGAAAATTAACATATTTCTCCATTTACTACTCTGGCAGATTGCCATATTGACATGCACAACACAAGTTCCAACATGTATCATTTTCCACCTCCTTCACTGTGTTTTACCCACCACACTTCATCCAACGAGGAAAGGATGCCAGACAAAGATATATTTGAAGTGATTCTGTAATATATATGAAGTGTGAAAGTTTAGTTTTATTTAATTAAAATACAAGGGAGGCCGACACTCGAACATATACTTTTTAATCAATCAACCAATACAATACACAAATTGCAATATATTTAAATAGATTGAAAGCTAATTACCTCCGTGAAAATTTTGTTTGCATCATCAAAAAGATGCAGCGCCAGTGTAATGCTTATCAAGAATAATTTTTGTTTATAATTTTCAAGAATTTGTCAAAAAACATTAAATAATTTTTGGAATTCAATAGAATGTTGATGTCATATAACTCAACTTAAGTACATCAAATCACAATGTGATTCAGAGATTCACAGTTTATAAATTTTTAAAAAAAAATCCCTACCTACCTACCTACTCTACTTGTGTGCTTCGCTGCATAAGGAAACACGACATTTGTTTTAGGCCTCACCAACGCTATTTGCCTGTCCAGGACTCCGCAGAATAGAAGTGTTAATATCTTATAACGTTACTGTCTTGTATTGAAGTTCCTGAATAAAGTTACCACCTGTAACATGGCTTTTTGACTCACAGTCGCTTTTTGGCTCAGCTGACCTACCAGTCAGGTTGAGATATTAGAAGACTCAGTCATCCATGGCTTTAGCTCTGCTGACTTGTCAGTCAGTTGATCTTATCTTATGGTCCTCGGTCTGTTGTCCCCCGTCCGTCAACAATTCACATTTTCGACTTTGTTTTGGAAACCGCCAGATCCACTTCAAACTTGGGGAACTTCGGGGGGGGGGGGGGGGTGTGCATAGGGTGGGTGTTTACCAAGTCTGTTCAAATGGTCACGGTCCAGTGATTTTTTTATTTTTTTGTTCTTTTTTGGGGCAAATCTTAAAAAATCTTCTTTTCCGAAATCGCTCACCCAATTGCTTTGATATCACACAGGAACACTCCCTGGGGCTCCTGGTTCTTAATTTGTTCACCAGGTTGTGCTGCAATTTTTTTCTTGTATTTTTTTATGAATTTTTGTGTTATAGCTATTTTTGACTTCTTCTCTAGAGCCGTCCCTGAGATTAAGCTGAAACATGGTGGATATATTCCTTGAACAAGGGTCAAACAAAGTTGTTCACGATTTGGGACCCCTGAGAATTCCTGATGTTTAACCATTTTTTCAATTCGTCTCTTTTTCGGTAAATGCACCTTTCTTATTGATTACTATGTAAGTCAATGGGCATTGTATTGCCAATTTACATTTTCAACTTCTTCTCCAAAACCGTCATCCAGATTTACTTCAAACTTGGTGGGGATATACCTTGGTCGGGTGTCTACCAGGTTTGTTCCAATGGTCATGTTCCAATAATTTTTCGATTTTTTAATGATTTTTTTTTTCCAAATTTTTTACAAAAGTTTTAATAGGAAAGTTTAACATGGGAATATCTTGTAATGGTTATAACTTAAATACTTTTAGCCAGATTTACTTCAAACTTGGTGGGGATGTGCCTTGGGTGGATCTCTACCAAGTTTGTTCAATTGGTCACGCTCTATTGATTTTTGGAATTTTTATGATTTTTTTTGTGTGTTTTGGGGCAAACCTTAAAAGCTCTTCACCTCTGAAACTGCTCACCCAGTTGTTTTGATATCGTTCATAGACACCCCCAGGGACGCATAGTTCCCAATTTGTTGACCAGGTGGCACAGCAATTTTTCTTTTTTTTTTTTTTTTTTTATGAATTTTTTATATGGTTTTGTTATTTTTCACTTGTTCTGAGAACTGTCACTCAGATTAAAGTGAAATGTGATGGATATGTTCTTGTGGAAAGGTCAAACAAAGTGTTTACTAGGTGGCACTGCTTTGGATTCCTGATTTTTAAGTATTTTCCATTCGGGTACTTATCGATCAATGCAGCTTTCCTATTGATTACTATGTAAGTCAATGGGCATTCTAGTGCTAATTCACAGGACAACTGACACAAAATGTACTGTTTACTTGATAACTTGAGATCTGTTTTGAGTTAGTACTGTGATGCTGCACATGTTAATGTTTTTGTATGAAGGTCATGCTCAGACAGTACATGAATGACTTTGACCTCGTTTGTGGGGTCACAGTGCAACATACATGAATTTTACTCTTCATTATAACTTGAGAACTACTTGAACCTTGATGTTGCACATGTTAGTGTTCTTTTATCATGGTCAGACTTACTCAGAACATGGGTGACCTTGATCCGCTCCCAAGTTCATAGATCTGCAAGTGTGATGAATGTCAAGATCAGCTGAGCATGGGCTGTTCACACAGCCCTCTTGTTTTTAATTGTTGTCACTGTTTTCGACTTCTCCAGAACCGTCACTCAGATTAAGCTGAAACTTTGTGGGTATGTTCCATGTGAAATTGTAAAACAAAGTTGTTCACTAGGTGGCATTGCTATGGATTCCTGATTTTGAACGATGTTTTCAGTTTGGGTACTTATAATTGGTAAAAGCACCTTTCCTATTGTCAGATTACTATGAAAGTCAATGGGTATTCTAATGCTTTTTCACGTTTTGGACTTCTTTGATGAAACTGTCTGTCAGATTCACCTTAAACTTGGTGGCAGTGTACCTGGGTCGTCACGCTCCAGTGACTTTTTCATGATATTTAGCTCAGCTGACCTGCTGGTCATCTGTCAGCAGAGCATTAGGCCCATGGGCCTGTCTGTTCAGAAAAATATCTTGATATGTTGGTCCTAAAAAGTGATCTCAATTTGGCCTGGTCTCTCAAGCCAGCTATCACTGTATTCCCTTCTTTGGCAACAAATTATGAAAGGTACAACACCAAAAACTTTAGAAAATGGAGAATATTCTGGAAGCATATCACATGCACACACAATTATGTGTCCACCAAAAATACCAATCGACCAACTGGTCAGTTTGCCGCCACAGATTACATTTTAGGCCCATGGCCTTGTTTGTACTTCTGGCATACAGAAGATGCATTATTAACTTTGGAGTGATGGGTCAATGTCAGCAGATATCTGGGGTACCGTAGAACTGGTGTCTCACTCCATCAATGGGAAACTTAGTTCCCAAAATTGCCTTATGGGGCAGCACTGTCTTGGGTGTGGCAAAAATGTGCTGCTACAGAAGCACAGAGCAGGTGACTATACGTGGCACTCAAGAAGTGTCTTGTTTGCTCTGAATTTAAGGTGTGTTAGCATATCTATGACATCATTTCCATAAATATTGCTGCCATGAAGCAGGATTATGAAGTCCCATGGGGATAACCATCCCATACCAAGATGAACCTAGTTTGAGGCATATATATTGCCTGCAACATTACATAGCTAGAAATAACCATTACATGTATCAGCTTGGAACTTTGGCCATGAGGCTGAGCAGTGAAAGTATAGACCCATATCTTTTACATGGATTGCGAAGCAGGCCAAACCTATATTAATCACTCTCCATGGCACAGATCGTGGCGTATACTTCCTACCTACATGTTTTGGTGGAGGAAACCGAAGGACTCGGAGAAAACCACCGTGCACAGTCAGAGTGGTAGGAACTCTTTCCACATGCTTCCCCGGTCGTGAATCGAACCCGGGCCGCAGCGGTGAAAGGCGAGCGTGTTTCAGCTCGGCCAACCGTGCACCCGTGACCAACCGTGCACCCGTGCTGAGCAGTGAACCAAGATATGTGGCAGGGAAATTTGTCGACACAGCACAAGATGCAATAAATGGGAGAAATGACATGCACAGAGCTAAATTATGACCAGCCACTCTGTACATATCTTTCTGCTGGTTATTTGACTTTAACTTACTTTTATGTTTATTAGCTGTTTTCCCAATATTCACTCTTTGAGACCTACACATACCCTGACAGCCCAAAACCAAAAAAGTGTCTCGGGCATTATGCTTGAATGTCTCTCCAACTTCGACCTTTGGCCACAGTAAAAAGAAAATTGTATCCTGCGGATCTGATATGCCAAATTAAGTCCAGTATAATAAGGGGGGGGGGGGGGGGAGGGCATGTCAAAAAACTGTCAGTAAGCTCCCTTTTGCTTTGAGTACCATGTCAGACTAGAATATTGCACTATCTGCTGGTGAAACTACAGGCAAATGTTTTCTGGCATGTTCCCTGGTACAGGACAGTGAAAGTAACAGTTTTGAATAAAGGACTGCTCTTACCTGTTAGGTTTTGCCATCTGCCAGCAGAGGGCTCTGGTAGTAGTGTAGGTCTGACACTTAATTTGCTGACCTTTCCTCTGTCTGTGGTCCAAAATTTCTTCTATGATGAAATTTTGCAGCATCATTGTTTGGAGTGGCCATGAGTTTAAAATTAAAAAAATTAAATAAATCTGAAAGTGTTCAAAATTCTTCACACCTTCAAAATATTATGATGGATGGGTGATGGCCCTTCCCCGATGTTATCATTGTCTTACAGATTGTGAGTATTTATGCCTGAGTGCAAACCCAGACATTTTGTTTTTCAAAAAATTCTTTTTCTTTCTTTCTTTCTTTCTTTCTTTCTTTCTTTCTTTCTTTCTTTCTTTCTTTCTTTCTTTCTTTCTTTCTTTCTTTCTTTCTTTCTTTCTTTCTTTCTTTCTTTCTCTCTCTCTTTCTTTCTTTCTCTCTCTCTCTCTCTCTTTCTTTCTTTCTCTCTCTCTTTCTTTCTTTCTCTCTTCCTTTTTCTTCACAACCAAGTTAGTCTGGAGATTTTCTCAAGCATTGTTTTTCAGAAAACCACCAAATTTGCTATGGTGACTGACCTAACCTGTGCAATTTTGCATCTCATTTGGAAAAATTATGGTTTTTAAAGTATGTAAATTTAGGGACAATTGAAATTTTAAAAGCTCCATATCTTTCAAAATATTGCAGATACTCAAAATTTCAATGTGCATATAGGTTTGTGACACCTGCCAATATAATGGACAGTATAAGTTAAGTAGAATTTCAAATTATGCTAATAAGGGGCTTTGAAAAAATTCAAAGTTGAATATCTCCAAAACTATTATACATAGACATGCCATTTCAACTCTAATTTAGAGATTAAGGACACATTACAACACCATAGGTCACTTAAGCTGGTCTCCACGCACTTTAGGTGCTTTGCCAGAGCTCCCAAAAAATTTCCGTAGGTCCAGTGCCGTACCATGCTGCTGCAATCACTGTCCCAGGTTCCCTGTGGCGTGTCACAGCACCCCTGGTGTCAGTAGTGGGTACTAGCGAGCATGCGCAATCAGTTTCCTACTCTGGCATGTTTTCCCACTATTCACTCTTTGAGACCTACACATACCCTGAATTAGACAAAAACAAAAAAAAATGTCTTGGGCATTATGCTTGAATGTCTCCAACGTCAACCTTTGGCCACCGTAAAAAAATATTGTATCCTGCGGATCTCATGTGCCAAGTTAAGTCCAGTATAATAAGGGGGGTGGGGGTGGGGGTGGGTGGGTATTTCCCTCTTTTAACTGCTGCTGTCTCCAATGGTACGGCATCACATTATTCTGGTATTGCACAAAAAATCCACATTTTTACATTAGCTCAAAACCCAACACAATGATATTTTAGTATACGTATCTGACAAACCCATGTGAATACAATATAACTTTGACAATTGCACATTATATGCAAGTGACAGGAGGATGTCAGGTATGTTCATTGTGGTAATACATGTACATTGCTATAATCGATACATACCCCCCCCCCCCCCCCATTTCTTTTTCTTTTTCTTGATATACCTTTCAGACCAGGCCTGGGGAAAAAAAGCCTCCCTACTGGCCAAAGCAGAAAATTCATTAGGGAGGTCCGATCCCACAGGAAACATTTTTTTGTTTTCTTTGTTTTTTACCTTTCGGCCTTATGAGGCAGACGGGTATTGTCGTACCCGGTGCCATCCATCCGTCTGTCTGTCCGTCCCTCCCATGGTTTTATCACCATAACTTCAGAAATTTTTGAGACAGGACTTTCAAATTGCACATGATATTACACTCCTATATGGCTTACTTTGTGTGCAAGCATAGTTGATCTTGACGTAATTCTCAAGGTCACACAGTGGTCATATGTGCTAAGCAATGTTACCGCTGTAACTATTGAAAGCCTCCATCTAACAATCTAAATCTGACAGACATAATGCTTCATAGAGTGACCTAGAAGCCTATTGAAAATCGAGGTCATAGCTTTATATTTGACCTACTTTTTGAGGGCAAAGGTTAAGTGCACAATGGTGGTATTGGTATAAGTAAGGAAGTTTTTAAGTCTGTTACACAAAATTTTATACACACATGTATCACAACCAAAGAATGTGCCATGAATCAAAAATAGGTCACTAGGTGAAGTATCTGGGTCACAGTGACCTATTCATTGAAATTTTGTTTCCCACTATAACATCAGACATTTTTTAGAGAGGACTTTCAAATTGCACATGATAGTACACTCCTATATGGCTTACTTTGTGTGCAAGCATAGTTGACCTTGACCTAATTCTCAAGGTCACACAATGGTCACATGTGCTGAGTCATGTTACCACTTTAACTATTGAAAGACTCCATCTAGCAATCTAAAGCTTACAGTCAAGAAGCTTCATAGAGTGATCTAGAAGCCTATCGAAAATCAAGGTCATAGCTCTATATTTGACCTACTTTTTGAGGTCAAGGGTAAAATGCACAATGGTGGTATTGGTATAAGTAAGGAAGTTTTTAAGTCAGTTACTGTAAATTTCTTTAATTTCGCTGCATTCGTATTTTCGCTTATTAGCTGATGGCACAAAACCGTGAAAATAAAAACACATTGAAACAGTACTTTAACATTGTTTGAATAGGAATTATGTCCAAAACAGTGAAATAAAAAATACATTGAAATGTCAAAAATACAAAAACCTTGAAAATTTATATGCGGGAAAATAAAGCAATTTACAGTACATGAAATTTTATACACACGTCTCAAAACCAAAAAATGTGTCATGAATCAAAAGTAGGTCACTAGGTCAAGTATCTGGGTCACAGTGACCTATTCATTGAAATTTGTCATGTTTTTCTACATAAGTGTATCATAGTAGAGATATCCGTCCGTCCATGCACACCTCCAAAAAGACACACACCTCCCTGCCCCATGTATTTACTCATAATAAAAATCTGAGACCAATGAATAAGAAACAGTGATAAGGATTTTATCAGATAACTTGTTGTGAACATGATGCAGCACAGAAATGTGTATGACAGCTTTCATGGTCCATTGCTCACACAAATAAACAAACATTGGTTGGTTTTCAAAATTGTCAAATGTGCCTGAGCCAGTCCAAGCTTCAGTGCACTGTGTATCCACCATTGGTTTGAATGCCACTGAGACATCTCTTTCTCATGGAACTGATAACTTATCTCGTGTTGTGAAGTCTGGCTTGAAGGATGGGCGACATTTGTATAAACACAAATGACAATAACGGACAATTTACTAAAGCAAGAAACAAAATTTAACGCTGAAAATTGATCAGAATGATAACATACTTCCAGTCTTTGCGTACAATAGAGCAATTTTTTTCACGGAAAGAGAGTAAAATATGCCATAAGCAGGTAAACATGGCTCGGATGATAATACCGCTGCTGCATGTGTTGGTCATGTTTACAGTTTATCAGTGACTGGGATAAAGTGGGTTTATCAACCATTTACTACAGCAACAAACAAACTTGACCACAATAATTTAATGACAACTATGACACACAACTGATCTTTAGAAAAAATTAAAGAGGAACGATCATTTGTGCTGCAACCCAAGGAAAATGCGCGGACAAGTGCCAATGCAATTGTAATAATTTGTATTCACACAGGCTTGACCGTTTTGATCAATTCGTGATTGGGATCGATGTATTCACTTTGTTAGCGTGTGAGGCACAAGTTTTTGTTTAAATTGACAAGGAAACCACATAGAAATGCAGAGAAGGTCATAACAAAAGTGATGTTGATCATTTTGCATGAACTGCAAAAATTAAAAAGTTATGGCACTTTTAGGCCAGCAAGTCACATGTTGCGCAACAAAACAAAAAATGTCCAGTGGCTGGCTGTGCCAGTTCCCAAAACTGCCTGTGCTTGGGGGTTAATGTTCAAAAGACCCCCAAGAAGGAAATTCAAACTAGTGAAGAAAAGAAGGCCTAGCAGCGGGACCATGCAGTCCGAGTCAAAGTCTGGCAGCAGGATACTCCGGGAGCTAACTGAAGTTGTGAACAGGGCATATTATCTCTATAACTGCCAGTTTCCTTCAACACTGACCCTCTTTCCCTTACTTATCCATGGTTAAATATTGTATTCACAATGTGGCAAAAATCACATGAGATGCCACCAGAGCATTACCCAGATTTCTGGGTTTTTTTTGGGGGGGGGGGGGCATTCCCTCGGAGCCCCTCGACACTCGCAATATCAGAATTCTGGACCATTAAGTACTGAGCTGGTCCACTAAATATTAAAACTTACTGGCCCAGCTGGACCAGTAAGTTTTCTGTACTGTTTTATGCACTGAATAAATGTTCTCTCACAGAGTCATTCCATAATTGCTCTGTCCTTTCAGCATGTAAAATTCTATAGGAGTCCATGTTTGGTCTGTCATGCTTTGGTGAAGTTACCAATCAAGATATGTGGTGCTGGGTGGAGCTGGTCTAAGCAGTTTTACATTCACCTCTGCCTACAGGCCTGGTTCTCCTTGTAGCCGTTCATTCAGATTTTCTTGTAATTCACGAGGCAGGTATGTCCACCTCACTGGTGTATTGATTGTGGGTTCTGTTGTCACCTTGCATCCCTTGTTGTGGGGAATATGGCCCCTCTGAAAACTGGTTTTGTTGCTTCTGTGACCAGGTTTCATTGTATCAGTCAGTGGGCAGCAGTAGTCTTCAATATTGCTATGTTGTAGTGACTTATCAAGGCTGAAAAGCTTATGAAATATTTGGAAATTTTTGATTCTTATAAATCTTGAAGTTTGTGTGGATAGGGGTCTTTGTGTAGGAAAGGAAAATGCCAGGAATGGGTTGCTTGATGAATCAGAACCCACCCATCTGTGATGCAAGTAACTTCCAGGATTCACACAGCATCAGCAGCAGGGTGAAATGTGATACCCGTCTGCCCCCACAGAAGGGTCAAGCTGACCAGATCCTGTTTGCAGTTACACAAGTGATGGATGTCTTATGATTAATCAAAAAAGTCATCAGATTCACAATATTTCATATAAAATTTCAACTTCATACTAAAAATCAATGTTAAAATTAATGGGTGGGGTGTGGTAATTTGATCTGTCTTTGTAGGAAGAGGGCTTGCAAAGCAAGTGAACTTGGCTTGAATGCATAGCCCATATGCTTATGTATTGATGCCAGGTCAAAGACTTGTTATAATCATGTCTCATATTTTTTTTCCAATTTTACATCTTTTACAATTATTTCACCTAAAACTAGTTTTTCTCATTTTAAATGTTATTAGTCTCAGGGCCATTATTTTGCTTATTGTTGAAGTCAGATAAAAATGAATGAAACCATGCACACAAAACAAGTCAGGAATTCAGTTTAACAAGTTTTAATAATTTTGATGAGGGTATTAGGTTACAGACCACAGTTGTGAATGGCTGGTTGCGCATCCCAACGGAGATAGTCTGTAATTGTGAAAATACCGTGTTTTCAGCATGCTGTAGCTTCTGTTTAAATAAAGTTAGCAAAGTCAGGTTTGCTGCATCACAGAGTTGCTTCATTGGTGGTCATATAGGTGCACTGTTTTCCAGACCAGGTGTGAACTTTATGGTGAGGAAGAACAATGATGTGACCCCGGCCAGAGCACAGTTCATATACCTGTATAAAGCTGACATCCAGGTGTTGTTTCGTACTTCAATTATCACGAAATAATGAGCTGGGAATTGTATGACAAAAATTTGTCCGTGTTTTTCTCACATTTTTATCTATTAAATACTGTTGGAAGAAATTTTAAAATACCAAAATGCTATTTTTTTAGACTGGAAAATGCTAAGAATTAATATGAAAAATAGAAGGATTTATAACTGTAGTCTGTGGCCTTAAAGGGGTACTGCGGTGATAATTTATAATTTTTGAGTTGTTTCATATAATAAATGTGAACCAATATCAGAAAATGCAAACTTTATTTGCAACTGGATAAGCAGATATCAGTTTTTCTTAGATATGTAAATGAGGGGTTGTGATGTCATCTGGACCAACTGCTACAGCTAATGCAATGACAGCCGAGTAAAACTTTGACAAAAACATGGAAACCTGACCAAGTACACATATTCCACTTTTACTATGGATGAAGCAGTGTGTATAGATATAATCAAATTGACTAAACTGAGATATTTACTCATTTAATGAGGATTAATAAGGAAAGAAAAATGCAGAAATCAATACACACAAGCTAACAGTTCCTGAGGTTGTGTAATCAACTACTGAAGTAGGTGTCAACTAATATACCACACTGATAAGATCAAAGGGGGTGATTAACACAGTACACAAGTCATTATGATATGCCTGCTAATGTTGCGTATCTCAGCTTGGTGTCCCTCAAGGTTTGTGTATTATATATGGAGGGTAGCCCAGGTGACATCACACATCAGAACACCTACTGGAAATATAAAATAGCTCTAACTAAATACCTGTTTGAGAAAAAATGTTGAAAATTTGTCACATGAACACCTAAAATGACCATTAATGACTAAAAAAAGTAAAAACTTTCACTGCTGTTCCCCTTTAAAGGGATGCCTGGTGTCCTGTTTGGCCACCAGAGGTCAGAGGCGTAGGCCAATTGTACAACCCTAGCAGAATATACTCTTGGCTATAACTGCGCAGTATAGCTCCAGCAGTAATGTGCAAAAGAAAAACTCTAAGGTCACCTAAGCTGCCTAACACTACATGATTACACCATTTTGGTGTCCTTCTTTTAAATGTGACTTTTTACAAGTAACAGAAGTTTGTCAGTTTTGAACGCACCAGCTGCAGGATCCTCTTCCTGTAGGTCTTTAATCAAAACATTACATACTCCCAGATTGTTTCTATCAGCCAAGATTTTGCCTTGCATGACCTATCACACTTCTGTTTTACACTTGCCTTTTTACTCCTCGGCCCATACAGGCTGGAGGGGTATTGTCATCAACTACGCGTCCGTTCGTCTGCCCATGCCTTGTTACCGCCATGTCCCCAAAAATACTAACTTTACAGAGACCAAATTTTTAAAACGGGGCCATTAAGGTGTTTCAGGCGCCTATCAAAAATAGGTCACTAGGTCACATATTTACATATTTAAGTCGCTACATTGAAGAAAAAATGGTGTTAACACAATACTTTCAAAAATCTTGAATGTAGCTTCATCAATTATTTATGACAGTTGGTCCTAAGGATGCCTCAGACACCTATCAAAAACTAAGTCACTAGGCCACATATTTAGGTCAGAATGCTGCATTGAAGAAATTGGCCGTACAATGATATCTCCAAATATGAAATTACTCATCGTAGCTGCACCAATTATTTATGACAGTTGGTCCTAAGGATGCCTCAGACACCCAGTGAAAACTAGGTCACTGGGTCACATATAGGTCATGATGCTGCACTGAAGAAAAATGGCCTTGCTTTGATATATCTGCTGATTGCAATTGCACCAAAGCTTTGTCATTAGGTCAAACAGAAGTAACCTTGACCTACATGTGACCAAACAGAGAAAGAAAAGCAATATGACCTCATTTACACTTGATGAAAGATATGTGACCAAGAGTTTATAGGTAAATAACTCGCCTTCTGGTCTCACATGCAGGTACATGGTCTTCACCTAATTAAAAGTGCCATTTCCAAGTACCATTTCCCAGTTATCAACCCAGCTGTTGTTCTCTGACCGACTTCTAGTTCACAATTATTGCAAACTCTTCTATAGCATAAATCAAGAAGCAGGCATAACTGACAACATCAGGCACTTTTTACCTCAGCTGACTTGTCAGTCAGCTGAGGTTTTTTGAGGGTCCGTCGTCCGTCCGTCCGCCCGTCCGTCTGTCGTCCACAATTCACATTTTCGACTTCTTCTCAAAAACCGTCAGCCAGATTCACTTTAAACTTGGTGGAGATGTGCCTTGGGTGGGTCTCTACCAAGTTTGTTCAATTGGTCACGGTCCAGTGATTTTTGGATTTTTAATGAATTTCTTTGTTCTTTTTTGGGTAAATCTTAAAAAATCTTCTTCTCTGAAACCGCTTACCCAATTGCTTTAATATCACACAGGAACACTCCCTGGGACTCCTAGTTCTTAATTTGTTCACCAGGTGGCGCTGCGATTTTTTCCTAATTCTTTATTTTTTGTGTGTTATAGCTATTTTCGACTTCTTCTCCAGAACCGTCACTCAGATTAAGCTGGAACATGGTGGATATGTTCCTTGTAGAAGGGTCAAACAAAGTTGTTCACGATGTGGGAATGCTGCGGATACCTGATTTTTAACGATTTCTTCAATTCTGGTACTTGTCGGTCAATGCAGCTTTCCTATTGATTACTATGGAAGTCAATGGGCATTCTAATGCTAATTCACATTTTCGACTTCTTCTCCAAAACCGTCATCCAGATTGACTTCAAACTTGGTGGGGATACACCTTGAGTGGATCTCTTCCAAGTTGTTCAAATGGTCACGCTCCATTGATTGTTATATTTTTTTTTGAATGCACCTTTACTATTGATTACCATGTAAGTCAATGGGCATTCGAATGCTAATTTACATTTTCAACTTCTTCTCCAAAACCATCATCCAGATTTGCTTCAAACTAGGTGACAATGTACCTTGGGTGGGTGTCTACCAGGTTTGTTCCAATGGTCATGTTCCGATGAATTTGGATTTTTTTATGATTTTTTTTTCAAAAATCTCTACAAAAGTTTTAATAGGAAAGTTTAACATGGGAATTTCTTGTAATGGTCATAACTTAATAATATTGACCAGATACTTCCAACTTGGTGGGGATGTGCCTTGGGTGGATCTCTATCAAATGTGTTCAAATGGTCATGCCCTATTGATTTTTGGATTTTTTATGAATTTATTTGTTCTTTTTTGGGGCAAACCTTCAAAATTCTTCTCCTCTGAAACCGTTCACCCAATTGCTTTGATATCGTTCATAGACACTCCCGGGGACACCTAGTTCCCAATTTGTTCACCAGGTGGCGCTGCAATTTTTTTAAATGAATTTTTTGTATGGTTTTGCTATTTTTCACCTGTTTTCAGAACTGTCCCTCAGATTAAGCTGAAATGTGATGGATATGTTGTTGTGGAAGGGTCAAACAGTTGTTTAGTAGGTGGCACTGCTTTGGATTCCTGATTTTTAAGGATTTTCAATTACGGTATTTACCAGTCAGTGGAGCTTTCCTATTGATTACTATGTAAGTCAATGGCCATTCTAATGCTAATTCACAGGACAACTGACACGAAATTTACTGTTTATTTGATAACTTGAGATCTGTTTTGAGTTAGCTACACATGTTAATTATTCTGTATGATGGTCATGCTGAGACAGTACATGAATGACCTTGACCTCGTTTGTGGGGTCACAGTGCAACATACATGAATTTTACTCTTCATTATAACTTGAGAACTACTTGAACTTTGATGTTGTACATGTAAGTGTTCTTCTATAAAGGTCAGACTTACTCAGAACATGGTGTCCTTGATCCTTTCCCAAGTTCATAGAGCTGCAAGTGTGATGAATGTCAAGATCAGCTGAGGCACGGGCTGTTCACACAGCCCTCTTGTTTCATACAATTTACAGCCTGTCCATACCCCAAATACTAGTGCTTCCCCATGTAACTATACATTGGAATAGTGCTGAAAGGTTTTTTAAATGTGATGGGTGGCCATCTTAGCTGTATAACCTCTAAATCAGGTCAATATCAGGATGCACGTACCAAGGTTCTCCATTCGTATGGACCTCCCCCTAATTGTACAGTAGTTGTCTATTTTCAGGAATATAAAGAGTTTGCCAATTCAACAGCTTTCCATTGCGTATTCTGTTGCTTCAGTCTCTACATGATTAATAACATGCTTTGGTTTTCCTTACCCTCGGCCCTCTAAAGGCCAGAGGGTATTGTTGTCACATTGCCATCTGCACTTTATAACAGTGATTCAATCCCTCAACTTATTAATGACATAATGTTCCAGATTCATAGATATCACAAAAAACGATATAGGCATACTTTCTACTTTTGCTAAAAACTTAGCTGACGAACTAGTCAGAAGAACCAAAATAGTGATAGGCCTACCAATTTTCTTGTTATTTTTTGCAGAAGTGATAAAATTTGGATTTTGAGTGGTTGGGCCTATGTATATTGGAAACACTATAGTCTGTATTTAATGAATATTTCAAAGGTTGAGATTACCGGTTTAAAACCACCAGTTGCCTTTTGTGGTTGACTGCCTGTCTGACGTCAGGAGTGAAATTTGTTTCTTCACATTGGTATTAGAAGATGAATGTTGATGCTTTTGTAACTCTGGAATTTCTTTGCTGTCATTGTTGGGTTTTCTTAATTGTCTGACAAATTTGTTCGCTAGGTGGTGTTAATTTGGATTCTTAATTTTTTATGAATTTTTTTTTGTTTTGTTTTTGTTTTTTTTTTTGTTTCAATTTGGGTATTTACCGGTAAATGCATACATTCCTATAGATTATATGTTAGTCAATAGGAATGTAAATACTAATTCATATTTTCCACTTCTTCTCCAAAACCACCAACCAGATTCTCTTGGAATTTGGTGGGAATGTGCCTTGTGTGGGTCTCTACCAAATTTGTTGACATTGTCATGCTCTGGACAATGATTTTTATCTCCCGCCCACGAAGTGGGGGGGGGGGGGGAGATATAGTAATGACGACCCTCCGTGCGTCCCACATTTCTTGCGGGCGATATCTCAAGAACAGATTAAGCTAGGATCATGAATTTTTTACAGTTGGTCACCCTTATAAGTGTTCACGTTGAGTTTGAAGGAGAGTGACCTTGACCCCATTTCAAGGTCACCAGGGTCATTTATCTCTAAACTTCTTGCGCGCGATATCTTAAGAACCGGATATGATAGGATGATGAAATTTTCACAGTTGATCACTCTTGTTAGGGTCTACATCAAGTTCGAAGGTGTGTGACCTTGAGCTAATTCCAAGGTCACCAGTGGCAATTCAATTTTCTTTGAATTTGTTGTATGCAATATCTGAAGAAACAAGTGAGCTAGGATCACTTAACTTTTACAGTTGATCAACCTTGTAAGGTTCTATGTCATACGTGAAGGGCCTTGACCTTGACCTAATTTCAAGGTCACCAGAGGCAGTTCATCCATCCCACATTTCTTGCGTGCGATATCTCAAGAACCAGTAAAGATAGGATCATGAATTCCCAAGGTCACAGAAGCACTTTCTTGAAATTTACTGTTCACTTGATCATTTAGAACTATTTAAGCTAGGACTTTAATGATGCACATTGTGATGGTCTTCTATAAGGGCCGGTCTTTATCAGTACATGGGAGATCTTCATCTCATTCCCAAGGTCACAGAGCCACTTTTGTGAATTGTTCACATGATAACTTAGGATCTATCTAAGCTAGGGGTTTGATATTTCACAAGCTAGTCCTCCTCTATGGCAGCCAGACTTAGAATGAGTAACCTTGACCTCATTACCAAGGTTACAGGTCACTTTCGTAAATTTTTATTGTTCACTTTATAATTTGAGCTAGGACCTTGTACTTTGTTCTTGTGAATTTTCACACACTTGTGTATCAGTGTGAACCTATTTCAGGGTGAATATTTCTAGGGCAGCTGAGCATGGACTCTTCACACAACCCTCTTGTTTTTTTCCTGGGGTTAGGGTTTGGGGGAATAATAATGCAAAGGATACTGAGATGCTGCTGGGGGTACCCAGTATGCCTTTGCCAGCTGCCTCTAGGTTTTTTACTGTCTACCTGTGCAACGGGGGGACATATGGTTTTTGCATCCGTTTCTTTCACTTCTTGTTATAATGAATAATTGCAGAGGCGATAATTCCAGAAGAATTTGACTTATGAGGTTGAAATTTTGTATCAATATGTACAAGTATAAGAACAAGGTCAAGACTGTAGATAAGTGACCTTGACCCATTTTTCAAGATCACACAGCCATTTTCTCCAAACTTATTTCAGACATAATCAGTCTGAAAATATTGAAGTTAGGAGGCTGAAATTTTGTGGGATTATGTACCTTCATAAGACCTTGCTTGGGATTGCAGATGCGTGACCTTGGCCTATATTTTAAGGTCACCCTGGCATTTCCTTGAAATTGCTGCAGATGCCGTAAGTCTTAGAGCATTTAAATTAGGAGGTTGAGGGCAACAACTGGTAAGGGCGCACGGGGAGACATTTGATTTTCTTTTGGAAAATTAGACTTCTAGTTTCTTTTTTGAAGTTAACAGGACTGAATTGATACAGTTTGTTATAGATTTTGAGTAGAGGTGAGAAACTTTATCCATGACAGATGTGCTTGCTTAGCCCATTTGACAGCAAAGTCAGCTGAGTTAATACTTGTCTACCAGGTCAGCTGATAACCACAGGTTATAATATTTGAGTCATTATAAATACAATGGCATGTGCATGCTTGCCTAAATGCAGTGTTGCATATAATTACAGGATGATGGTGGCAGAACCCATTGGTGAGACGATGAACCCTGCTATAGTTTAATATTGGCTCCATTTATGCAAACTTTTAGCCCATGTGACCCATCATTCAGCTGAGTTGATCTTATGATCCTCTGTAATCGTCCGCCATCGACCCATCATCAATAACTCACCTTTTCAACTTCCAAACGATCATCCAGATTCATTTCAAATTTGTTGGAAACTTACCTTGGGAGGTCTCTACCAAGTTTATTCAATTAATTTTGTTTCACCAATTTTTACCCTCAGCACATAAAGTGCCAGAGGGTATTGTCGTCCCCTTCGCTGTCTATCAGTCCGTCTTGTCGACGTTACTGTGATATCTTGAAAAATATTCACCATCACTGTACTAAATTTTTGTCACAGAAGGACCTTGTGATGGACCAGGTTCCAATTGAACCCAGCATCCTCTGAATATTTTTAAACTTTTTATGAAACTTTTAATGTATGGGGCCAACCCTAATGATGTTACCACAATATCTCAAAAATATTGACTGCAGCTTTGCCAAATTTTTGTCAGACATGTATCTTATAATGGACCAGAACTCTATTCAAAACAAGCTTCCTCTGATTATTTTTAAACTTTTTATGAATTTTGAATGTATTTATTTGAAGGCCATCTGAGTGGCATCAACCCTGATGAAGTTACCGTGAATTCTCAAAAAAATACTGACCACAGCTTTACCAAATTCTTTTCAAAAAGGCATAGATGATGGACCAGGTTCCTATTGAAAACCACCTTCCTCTTTGTATTTATAAACTTTTTATGAAAGTTTCAAGTATTTATTTGGAGGCCATCTCAGTGGTGCACAAAGGGACAACATTACCATAAAATTTCAACAATGATCCAATGCAGTGTCACCAAATTTTTGGCAGAGATGCACATTATAGTGCATCACATTCCTATTGAAAACCAGCTTCCTCTTATTGTTTTTAAACTTGTTACGAAACTTTTGAAGTATTTATTTGATGGGCGTCTGAGTGACACACAGTCACCAGGACCTGCCCCAAGAACACATCCAAAAGTGCTCTTTCATTTCATAGACAACAATATGGAAATTGTATGTAAAGTATTCTACTGCAAAGTCTCAACAAAAAAATTCAGAATTGAGGTAAAAAAGATTGTGGGCGCCTGGGTAATCTGTTCTCTGAACGTTATTTTGCTATATTTATGACCCAGCACTTTCCCTGTAGAGCTACCTTGATATATTCCCTCCAGATCACACAACCTC
The DNA here is from genome assembly GCA_964020975.1 of Hermodice carunculata. Taxonomy (NCBI): domain Eukaryota; kingdom Metazoa; phylum Annelida; class Polychaeta; order Eunicida; family Amphinomidae; genus Hermodice; species Hermodice carunculata. The sequence continues at coordinate 803,298 of OZ026624.1, read as the reverse complement.
TGTGAAAGAATTTTAAGAATGTTGCCTCAGAGAAAGACTATATTCATTTCTAGAGTTGGTGAAAATTGCAAAGAATATGCTAATGGTTAAGTAAAAACATGATAGAGATGACAAGGAACACATGTATGTAATGTATCTTCACCAACCAAACAGGAATTTCGTACCTTATTTTTATTCCTATACATGCACAGAGTTGCTGGACCATTATGTTTTCATACGCCTGTGCACCAAATATTCTGAACAGATGTATGGAATGCTGCTGTCAGTAAAAATTTATTTTAAATATGTATATGTACATTGTGTTCTGAACAGATCACTCAGGCACAACCTGTCATCACTGTTGTAATACTGGATTGATATTTAACCATGATGGATGCCCTTAGTTAGTCATACTTTCAGTGCAGCTGATTTGATCTACTCTGTTTATCCCCAAAGGCTTCTATAATATTCTCTATTAACATATGGCTTTCTCTGAATTATAATTATATATATATATATATATATATATATATATATATATATATATATATATATATATATATACATATATGCTCTTGTGTTTCTTTTGGTTTAAACATGGTATGGCAAATTGGAACCCCAAAATTGAAGTCTTTGAATTATACTTGTAAGTGTATATGCAAATTGTCATGGGAATACCTACTGTAATGACAGTGTATAATTGGTGTAGTTTCTCTGATACTTAGGTAAATTACACCAAAGATTATAACGCTGTAGAAATGAATGATATTTTGGATTTTACATCAGTGTGTGATCATTTTCTCCATGTGTTTTCAGAGGATGCAAGCAGCCCACTCCCAAATCAAGCTGAAGTACACCCACATTTTGGAATGGGCACCCTGTGGCTCATGTGATTAGTGGCATCAAGCTTAAGACCAGCCAGGCACCTGTAACTGCCCATGCTGTAGTTGCTGTGCCATTTCAAGCCAGTATCAGAGTTTGCACTTCCCCAACCAAAAAGTAGCACAGCTCAAGATACGCCAAAGGCAGTGGACAGAAACACTGGGTACAGTATTGATACAGTAGAACTCAAAGAACTTACTATAACACCCAAGCTGGCAGAGTCAACAAACCAGCGTCCCTGTCTCCAGACAAAATATCAAGACTGGCTGTCACAGGCTATATGCCTGAAGAAAAAGCACAGCATCCAAGGCTGCAAGACCATCACACTAGTATGTACACCAGAAACATGACTGAGGCTCAAGAAAGTACAAAAATGGTGGAAACTGTAAGGCCAAGCAGCCCAAAAGCGGCAGTTACTTCAACCAGCTCTCAGGTCTCTCTTACACCACAGACCTTGCTGGATTATCAGGCGGAGCAAATTGATTGTGCAGAGTTTATGAGCACACATGATACCAAGTCAGACCTAATACAGTCCTCTGTTGGAGATAGGGTTAATGACAATGACAATCACAGAATAGATAACCTAGGTTGTCCTGACAATGGCAGTATGCCACCAGAACAGGCAGTGCTTGCAGTGACATCCCACTCTCATGTCATGCTAACCAACACAGTAATGGAGGTTAGGCACACTGCATGTCATTGGAACCAGAGCAACACGAACATCAATCCTGCAAACTTTAGTGACTTATTTGGATTAATAGCTGCTGATACTCTGCATTCTAGTCCACAAAAACAGTCGACAGAGCTCACACTGGATGCCACCAAGAACTCTCTTCATGGAAATCTGGAGGAAGACAGAAGCACACAGGAGTTGGCTGAATCAACTAGTAAGGCATAACATGTTTCTGGATCTGGTCAAGCTAGGTATCCAGGTGCTGATCAGCACCAAAAACCATCACACTTGATAAATTATACTCCTATATCTATGGATTACATAATGTGAGACAGGAATTTCAGTGTGTCAAAACTGGAGCTAGAGGGATCTGTTCATTTTGATGATGTGAACGACATCAAAACAAGTGAAATTGAATTGAAGAAGATCGCTCATGAACTGGAGCAGGAGGGATCTGTCAGTTTTGATAATGTGAACGACATTAAAACAAGCAAAAATTATACCAAGGAGATCCTTATGAACTTGAAGAGGATAGATATGCCCAAGAAGGAAAAAAGTGACTAGTCTTGAGGTGAAAGGGAATCCTGAAAATTCACACCAGTGCCAGCAGCCAGTCAAGACTAGGTCCATTGAAGCCCATAAACAGAGAGATGTGAAGGGTGGCTCTGATGAAGATGTTAAGGGTGTCGCGGAGAGACTTACAGCACTAGTTGATACCCTCCAAAGTGGGAATCAGCCTATTGATGGAACTCAGAAAAATGATGCTTTGGAAGCACAAACTGTGGAAAATGTCAGCACAGGACACAATAGGCCAGACAATCTTGGCTTTCCCTACTTTAAATCTGAAATTTCACAGAGGGAAAGCACGGAAACTGAAGCTCCACTTATTACAAGAGATACCATCACCTCCTGTGTAATTGATGAAGACCACACTGACTCTACCACACCAATATACAGTGTCGGTTTTAATCAAGTGCCAAGTATGAACGAAGATACTAAGCTTGCATTGCCACCTGTGTCAGAGTTAGGCTGTGCCATTCCAGGCATAGAATACTCCATATTTGATCAGGTGGAAAAGGCAGATCTTGCAGATGAAGTTGGTGGAAGTTTATGTGAAAACATTGAAACTTTAGATTTAGATTTAAATTTACACCACATGGGTAATAAAACTGGTGATACACTGGCTGCTACTGAATGTGTGGCTAATGGTACCACAGAAGACAGAACTGAAAACAGCAAGGATATGGCAGTCGTGATAGACCATAGTAAAAGTGTGTCTGGGGTAAAAGATAATGGGGTTTTGAAAGCCATTGTCTCAGGCACAGAGGCTGCTTCAGATGAAAAGATGATGGAGGATAGAAACTCCTGTGCTGTTGATGCTTTAGTGCATAAGCAGAATACAAGTATAGAGCCAGATCTGTCTAAACCATCTTTAGATCCTATGTTAAAGGTGCCTGAATTAGCAGAGACAGACCAAGGAGACTTTGGCCTCAGCAAATCCCATGATGGTTTAAGCAGTTCTACTTGTGAAAAGAACCCTGCCAATAAGTCTCCCAGGCAGAGTATGTTCAACTCTGAAAGAACAAAAAAGACACCAGAGAGCCAGATACCATTTACTATACAAATGTGGCACACTCGTGGAAATGGTGAGGATTATGTTGAAAAGTTACAGGTTGTACGCTGTCCTTCAGATAAGGACAATTGCTTAGAGAACTTGAGGGTGATCAATGTGTTGGAATCAATACAGACTCCTATTGACAACATCTTATCAGAAGACAAAAGCTTTCAGTGTAAGGGTGCTACTATTCAACCCAACTGCTGTGAAAGCAGTGTAGTTTCAGCGAGCAGTGTGGTCTCTAACAGGCAACTGAACTCCTCAGGATGTGTAGCCAACCACACCCTTTCTCTGGTGCAAATAGATCGTGCTAATGATTTTACTGCACATTTTCCAGAGATAGTTCGTCATATGTATGTCATGTGAGTCCCCAATGCATGAAAGAGAAGCTGCTGAAGAAGAGGTTTGCTTGGGTCAGTCTGACCTGGTTACTACAAATCAACAAGGCCAGGAATGCCCTGTGGCACAAATGGAGGACACCAGCCGTTGTACTGCACAAAGCTCACCAAAGCAGAGTCCATCAGATGAATTCAAAGAAGATCTCACATCACCACCTGCCGACTATCCAGATGGTGTGGTTCCAGTGTACAGCAGGAGTGAATCTGGCCAAAGTTTGTACAGCAAAAGGCAAATTTGCTACTTTTGTCAGAAGCCAGTGGCAAAAATTGAAAGACACTGGAACTCGTGCCATGCTGAGGAGAAGGAAGTAGCAACACTTGCAGCATAAAAGACAGAGGAGCGCAAAAGAGCACAGACCAAACTCAGACTGCTTGACAACTTTAATCACAATACTGAAGTTCTTAGGGAGAAAAAGGGAGAGCTAATAGTATCCCGTTGATCCAGAGTTCCACGTGTAGCAGAGGAATACTTGCCATGCAGGCATTGTTTAGACTTTATTTTTCATGGAGAATTATGGCGTCATGAAAAAACATGTCCCATGGTCACCAAGTGTGACAAAGAAACTGAAATGGATGGTGAAACTTATGAGCGAGCAAAGCTGATAAAGGCCCAGAGCCGATGCATCCTTGAAAGTGTATTGAAGCCTGCAAGGGAAAGCACAACAGAATTCAGTGTCTTGAAAGAACAGGTACTTGACAAAATGAATAGAGATCCTCTGAGGCTTATTGCAAAAAATGACATCCTCATATGCAAGTTTGGTGCAAACTTGCTGTGGAAGCTGGGACCTGAAAGGAGATATGACATAGCAAGCAAAATGCGACAGCTTGCCAAGTTAGTAGAACAACTTTGAACAAAGGATGAGAATGCTACATTGATGGGATATATAGACAGTTCACATTTTGATGAAATTATTGAAGCCACTGTAGAACTATGTGGGTTGGAAAGGGATACAACCCTGAGAGGAGTTGAAAAGTTCAAAACACCCTCATTGGGGCTGCATCTTGGTCACTTACTTGCAAAGTGTGTCGGCTTCAAAGAAGGGAGCGTTCTACATTCAAAAGATGTAGGATTGTTGGAAGAAGTAAGTCTTTTTGATAAATTGCTCCATAATGAGTGGCATGACCGCATAGCAAGTCTAGCATTACAGACTTTAAGGGACAGAAAATACAAGGAGTCCCATCTAGATATTATTCCTTTGACAGATGACATCAGTAGTCTTATTATGTACTTGAGACAGGCGACTACAACTTGTATGGAAAAACTTGAGGCATGGCCTACCGCAACAAAGTGGCAACAACTGAGAGAAGTGACATACGCGTCTGTCACACTTTTCAATTTCAGGAGAGGTGGTGAAGTTAACAAAATGAAGCTTCAGTGCTTTACATCATGCTTGATTCCTGTTGACAATGCAGATATCAAAGAATCATTGAGTGGTCTGGAAAAGAATTGAGCAAAAGTCTGGAAGTTGTATATTTGCCAGGAAAGAATGACAAGAGACTGCTCCTTCTCTTGGGAAAAAAAGCATGATGAATTCCATGCAGTGTTTAGTAAAACACCGAGATGTTTGCCAAGTAAGAAGTTTGTACTTCTTTGTAAAGGGAGAAGGGTACATAAACTCATGGCAGGTCCTTCAAAAATTGTCTGAGATGGCTGGATGCAGGTGTCCTGAGCTGATTACTAGTAGTAGAGTAAGAAAGTATGCAGCAACAGTGATTCAGATCCTGAATTTACAGGAGGCTGAGCTCCAGTGGTTAGCTAGCCATCTAGGACACACAATCATAGAGAAGGCAAAAGTAGCAAAACTCCTACTTGCAGTAGAGGCTGGCAAAGTAGGGAAGTTTGTGGGGAAAAGCCTTGCACAAATTGATGTGAATAACTTTGATGACCATGATGACATGGATATCGATGTAATGTCAGAAAGCGCAAAGATTAAGGAGCGTGCAGTTGCAAGTGAGCAAAGCAACATGGAAAGGTCCACAGGCAAAACTGCCTCAGAGATTGAGGAAGAGGATGTTGATGGCAAAATGGATGTAATCTGTAACAACACAAAGGTAAATAGAATTGCAAAAGTCAGCCAGCAAAGCAAAACTAAGGCATAGCCAAGAAGGCAAAATTTTCAGAACGCTACAACAGAGCAGAAAGAATACAGTGTTCCAACTCTTTAGTCCTTGCAAACTTAAGGCATGGAAAAAAGAAGCAATGGTTATGTATAGTGATGAGGAACATGAGAGTCCTGATGATGATGACTATGTCCCACATGCTAGTGATGATGATGATGATGACAGTGATAATGAAAATTACAGTTCTGTCATTCCTGAGTCAGACAGGAGTGTGCCCAAAAGAGTTCCTTGGAGCAAGATTGAACTTTTGGTTCTCAAAAGTGAGTTTGAGGAGGAGATCAAGCAGGAGACTATCCCTAAAAGCCGCAAGATCCAGACGATACAAAAGAAATTTGCTTGCTTGCAGAAGAGCTCTGTGGCAAAGATAAAAGCTAGAGTGCAATATATGATTAAAGTTTCAAGGAAAAAGAAAAGGGAATTATCGTTGTCATGCCAAGACTAGTAGTGTGCTGGTGGGATAGTGATCAGAATGTTGCTTTACTAACTAATGGCACATATTGCCTCTGTAAGAATGCCACTTAAAAAGCAGGGGGCGGATTTGTTGCTGACAGTAGAGCTGGCAAAATGGAACGCAAGTTAAAATACTCCATACAGGGCTTATAGAAATAGTGCTACTGTTGATCAGAAAAGCAGCACTAAACCTGTAAGAACAAGTAGGCAACATTTTCGGATAGCATATTGACTTTGCTAGCTGCATATTCCCTGTTTCCTTCAGAAATATTACCACGCATTAGCTGGAACTTGTTATTCTGGTATGAGCATCACAAAATGGTGATCGTGACAGGGAGCTGTTTACACTGTAATTTTGCTTCGTTTGATTTTGTTAACCCTCAAAATGATAATCACAACAAAAGTTGTGCCACTTTAGTTGTATTCATCTATATTATGATGGTAACTTCAGATTCATATAATTCGTGAAAAGACCTTTTACTCATGTACCAACATTCCTGTATTTCCAGACCGAAAAAAGTCCAGGTCGGCAGCTTATCTTTCATACTCTATGCATTAGTACAGAGACGGAAACCTGTTTATTCAGTCTTTAAATCTTGCATTTCAAGGATTAATCAAAATGGCTTGTGCAGTATTAAAGAAAGCATAGTTGAGTCTACTGCAAACCAATATCTTGTTCCATAAAAATATTGAAGTAGAATGTACATACTATCTTCATGATGTGACATTTTGGGCTCTGATGCAAATCCTTGGCAGCAGTACTGCCAGACTGCAGGGCAGCAATCATTTTTACCAAAACTGACTTCTCAATTCAAGTTTAGGATATTTTTGTTGCCAACCTTGGGTGAGGTTAGATAAAGATCTCAAGTTTTATGAGTATAATCCAATAATATTTGTGAAACAGCAGATAGTCTTTATTAGGGCAGCAGCAAGCAGTGTAGATGATGTTGAACATGTTATCCGTGGCATGAACTTGCGTGCATGGCATTTCCACACTAATGGGGTACATTTGTGTGACATGCAAGGGAGAACGTTAAAGCTGGATTTTTTGTTTTTTAAATAACCTTTGTAATTTACTGTTGGTTTAGGCTTGCTGATTTTCAAATGAGAAGATAAGATCTGAGATAGTGTTTCAAGGAGAGACTCTGAAAGTTCAGTTGTCACTGCGAAAAGTAAGTTTGTAATATGGACGGACAGAGAAGTTGTTTTGAGGTGCATTAAATTTGTTACCAAGTACAACTTCTGTGCTAATAATCATCACATGCAAAACTAACACATTTGTAAATTTAAGGTGATCATAGCATTATTAAGTGGGTTTTCTGTCATCTGCAGTACAGTAGATGGTTACGTTTGTAACATGGATGGATATACAAGCAACATATCGCTTGAAAAAATTTGGCTTATCATTTCAAAGCATCACTGAATACTTTTGTACGGGCAGTGACTGTATGTGTGGTACCTCCGGGACAATCTTGCGGCATAATGATTTGATAAAATAATTATGAAAAATGGTTAAGAGTTATGTTTGTAACATGGACGGACTCTTGCAGATCTAACGTTGACAGAATCGGACAATCTTCAGCTAGTTACACCTTATTTTCACATTTATAATTAGATTTATTTTTACAATCTATGACAACAGGTCAAATCAGTACCGTCACGTTAAAAGTGCATCAGATTGTTTCTGATAATAGGTGACTGAAATTTAATTGGAGTGAAAGGAATTTTATGAAATGCTTTATCTTGTCCGCCCTGACCATGAAAGCAATACAGTACCAATAAACTTGATCAATTTACCTCAAATTTGTCAAAATCTTGAATAAAAGTGACCAAATTTATTTTTGCAACATAGTTCTAAGGATATCTTTTGTACAATACTGGGATCAGGCAAGACTGAATAGTCATGTAACAGTGATTACGTTCAAACATACAGGATGGACAACAACAGGATTGACCCAGTTTACTAAATTTTGCAATATGTGATCCATGCAATACAGCATAATGCTGAGCATTTGCTCTGTTGATGGTGGAAAACATATTCTGCCAAATGGTTATATCATATGGCAATGGTTATCATTTTTCTTTCAGGTACTTGTGTAGAAAAAAATAAACAGACAACTGGTCTTAATATTTAAACTGATATTTTGGGACAATTAAGGTTAAGTAAAATGCAGTTTGTGTTAAGTAGGCTCAGAAGTTTATAAAAATATTATTTGATCACTGTCATAGATGGAAAACATCTCAAGCAATAGACTGTCTAATATTTGTTATGTAGTGGACGGACAAATTTGTACGGAGAAACAAGGGTCCAGACCTTTCAAAACAATACATACTGTAACGGGGAAAAGGAAACATGGCGTTTTATTTCAAAGATATTTTACTAACTGAATTTAACACATGGAGAAACGTAGAACCAGTAGCATAAATTTGGGAAATTGGTGCATTTACCTAATGTCACACTCAGCCATGTAAAGAAAAGGATGATTTTTTCCATTCAGGGCCCCCAAGAATTCTAAAAATCAAATGAATCTGGACAAAATTATCTGTCTCTTTGCACCCTAAGTCATTCAGAACTGTCATGGAAACATGCTCTTTTCATTCAATTTTTCTTTTATGAGTCAATAAAAATTTGGGGACCAAAAGTACCCCATTGCTGTGGAAAGGCCCATAATATATATATTATAATTTGGAGCTTTTCTCATTCAGTTAACACGCCAGCCTCATTAAGTACCAATGACATAAAACAAAAGCAGGAGCAGGAACACATTTGTACCATTGTAAGCTGGATGTCCACAATTCAAGTTGAATGAAGACAAAAAGGGAAAGAATTGAGTAAGTGGAGTCCAGTTTTGAAGATGTTGAGAAGATCGATAGTTTACTCAATCATCCACCAATATGCGTTGAGTGCTTCTGTATTAATAAAAGAAGTATTGACCCAAATTTGTTGCTCAAAGTTTTTAGAAGTTCAGAAGCTCCTAAACGTCCAAACTAAGAAGATGCCTAAAAAAATTTGCATGGAACTGGAGAAACTTACGTGTGGTATAAACCCTGTAGTTTTTGAAAATTTTTTATGTGAATAAGTTTGCTTTTGTGTTTAGCTCAGCTGACTTGTCAGTCAGCTGAGCTTTTGTGGGGGTAGGTTGTCCGTTATCCACAATTTACATTTTCGACTTCTTCAAAACCGTTGGCCAGATCCACTTCAAACATGATGGGGATGTGCCTTTCGTGAGTTTCAACCAAGTTTATTCAAATGAGGCTCAAGTTGTTTTCTTTTTTTTTTTTTTTTAATTTTTATGTGACTAGTGACCAGCACTTAATTATGCCCCCCTTCAAAGAAGGTGGGGCATAAAGCGTTGCACTTGCCGGTCCGTCGGTAGACCGTGGTTTCCGCACAATAACTCAAGAAGTTTTTAAGCTAGGACTTTGATACTGTACAGGTGTATTATTCTAGTCAAAAGCTAGGCAAAGTTTGAAGATAGGTGACCTTTGACTTAATTTCCAAGGTCACAGTGGTACCTGAGTTAACTTTGTTTTCCGCACAATAACTGAAGAGGTTTTTAAGGTAGGACTTTCATATTGCAAATGATTATAGTCCATATTTGGGGCTAGGCGAAGTTCAAAGATGGATGACCTTGACCTCATTTTAAAGGTCACAGAGCCACTTTACTGAATATGGTTTCATGCTTTCTGCATGATAACATATACTTTGGAGCTAGGACTTTTATATTGCACAGCTTTATGGTTCTCTGTAAGGGCTAGGTTGAGTTTGAAGATGGGTGACCCAGTTTTCAGGGTCACAGAGAGATTGTCGAATTCCCCTGTGGTTTCTGCACAGTAACTCAAGAAGTCTTTAAGTTAGGACTGGGATACTTTACAGGTCTATAGTTCTTGCTAAGGGCTAGAAGAAGTTTAAAGTTTGGTGACCTTGATTTAATTTCCAAGGTCACATTGGTACCCTGAGTTAACTTTGGTTTCCACATGAGAACTGAAGAGGTGTTTAAACTAGGACTTTTATATTGCATGGTTAATTGTCCGCATTCAGGGCTATGTCAAGTTTGAAGATGGGTGACTTTGAACTAATTTCATAGGTCACAGAGCCATTTGGTTGAATACTGTTTCTGCATGATAACTTGAATTTTAGAGGTAGCACTTTTATATTGCACAGCTTTATGGTTGCCTATAAGGGCTAGTTTGAGTTTGTAGATGATGGGTGACCTTGACCCAGTTTTGAGGGTCACACACAGACAATAGACTTCCTATGGGTATTGCACAATATCTGAAGAAGTTCCAATGAAAATGAGTGACCTTGCCTTAATTTCCAAGGTCATAAAGCCACTTTGCTGAATATGGTTGCTAAATGATGACTAATTTTTCAGCTATAACTTTTATATTGTCCAGGTTTTTAGTCATTTTTTAAGGGCTAGGTTAAAGTTTAAAGATATGTGGCATTGATGTATGATCAACCTTCAGTAATTTTGTAAGGTCATGAGTGCCCCTTCTACCAGTATCAATAGGGTAGCGAGGGCAAGGGTAATGAGGGCGGGGGGCATCTATGTTTTACAAACATATCTTGTTTCTTATAGTATGAGCACACTACTGACAAGGACTTAATCTAAATTCATGTATTATGTTTATCAATCTATAATTATGTTTTGTTTGCCACATAGCCTTGACACATTTTCATATTTTGAGGTTCTGTACACAAAGTCATCTGAGCATGGAATTCTGACATTCCTTTTGTATTTAGATATATTGCATTCCAATCGGCAGTGAAATATGTCACAATGAAGGTGTACAATAAGTACAAAAACATGAGAGTACAGTACATCAAAATGCTAGTGCACGGGGAAAAGTTGTAACAGGTGAGGGCACTTGTGCAAGTCAGTGTCCCTGTGAAAATGTAATTATGAAACAGGTCAGATCTGAGGCTGTAAAACTAAAAATTATGATGATACAGTTATGGAAATGTGTCAGTCTTGCACACTTAATGTACATTGGTTAAAATCCACAGTATTTCTGATGATATATCAAGATGTTTCCAAACACGTTAAGTTTAAAATAAGAAAAACCTCTGATACTTTTCTTTCCAATGGCATTACAGAGGTAATTTGAACAGAAATGAAATGATATACAATTTATTTAACTGGGATGGATGTACTTTGTGATATTCCACATATACTTTATCTGTTGCAAATGCCAGTTTCAGTATCTGCACAAAGTGAAAATGTATTCAAAGCTGATTGAAAGCAACCCATCAGAATAGTCTGTATTTAGATTAGTTCTAAATTCACCTCAAGGTGGTGCTGCCATCCTGTTCACTCATTGTAGAACGCCCACATCTTGGGGTCACTTTCCTTGACCCCCACTTTTTCTTCATAGATTAACATGGGGAATTAGCAGACATAAATTTTATCTCTTTATATGTTGCCAGATAAGCATTTAACTTTTTTATTACACCTGGGTGTATTTGAAAGAAAATAAATTGCGCTTCAGGTAGATTAGAAGATGAGAATTCCAAAAATCATCCTCATATGCAGGGTGAAACTTTCAGGTTCACTGTAATGTAATGGGCTTTGCTGACCCACCTGACCTCAAATGATATGGGTTGCTAGGTGTCACAAACATGTATCATGGAAACAAAAGGCTGTGTGTCAAGAAATTAAACCAACTCAGATCACCCCTATTATCTGTACTTATAAAAAAGGAGGTTACATGGACATTATTTTTGGTTCTCTTTTGTGGGGACCTGATGTCTACCTGTTTGAAATGCATTAACTATCTGTAGGGACATGAAATTACAGCCATTCTGCAAAGCAGTATCAGATACTTGACTCAATGCAATATGTCCAACCTTGACCCAGGCTGAATTGGTCCTTTCTACTTGTGCAGTTTGCAATGAGTGCATGCACCATCCTATGACCAAATTGTAGAATTTTTAGCTTAACATCTATATGATTAGTATTACTAGTGTAAAATCTGCTAATTTCACATATATTTCAGTGGATATGTGCATGAACCATATCTAATTTGAGTGGGAATTAAAGACCATTTACACAGTTTATGTAATTGCAACTATAAGAAAGTTGTTCTGGGACATTATGCATATATGTTAATCAGTTTAAATAATTTTTGTCCCTTGCCACTAGCATAAGGACACATGGAGATAGTCACTATAGAGGCAGTGTGTCTGTCTGTCCGTCCGTCCATTCGTCCAGCAGCATATCTGGAGATCCATGTAAGATAGAATCTTGAAATTTATATCAGAGATGCTTGACACCAGGGCCGTGTCATGGAGGTCAAATAAAGGTCTATTTGGAGGTCAAAAGATGTGATCAATTTTAGCATTTTTTAGCTCAGCTGACTTGTCAGTCAGCTGAGCTTATAGGATGGTCTTTCATCCGTCTTTGGTGCTGAGTCTAAATTTGATAAAGGTGAGAACGAAGGAATATCTTATAGGAAGCAGGAGTGTGCTCAAATGATAGAGTACATTATCAACAATAAATACTTTTGCTTTGGAACCAGAGTCTATTAACAACTAGTAGGCATACCAATGGCAGCAGATCCAGCCCCATATATTGCCAACCTTTATCTACATTATTATGAATCAAAATGGATGGAGGAGTTGGCAAATACAAACTTTACAGCTGCAAGATAATATTCTCGCACTTGAAGATTTATAGATGATCTGTGTGCTTTTAAAGCCGATAGCATTGTCATGTGAAATCATATTTTTGACTTCTCTGATTCAGAAACACCCCCGAAGAACTCTAGTAGTTTTCAATTTGTGCACCAGTTGGTGCTACAATGCACTTATATTAAACATACACTCCACATGCGTTTCTCTCTGTCTGTCTCTCTCTCACAAAGGCACATGATTTTTGTCACAAACAGACCACGTCAACTGAGCACAGAATCAGTTTCTGATCCTCTAGTTTGGTCTTTGGTTATGTTTTTCCCACACAGATGTAAATTAAAGGTAAGATTTATGGTGTGGTAGGGGATATGGATCCAATGTACCGTCAAGCTGTTTTTATGTTTCCCAAAAAATAAAAGGTGTTCTGGACATTAACCCTTAAAGTGCTAATCACTGCTGTAGTTGCTTTCTCATTACCATTAAACATAAAATGGTTAAAAGAGTCAAATTCCTCATGAAGATACCTTTCTTTCAAATACCAGCAAGCCTTGTCTGAAGCAAAAAGTAGTCTTAGTCAACAGCTTAGCTGTTGACTTAATCTTAATTCAGCACTTTAAGGGTTAACATCTCTGCCAAGTTTAAATGCATGAAAACAGATTTCAACCCATGAGAGTTTACTACCCCAGTATGTTTCAAGCATTGCTGTTTATATATATGCTTGTGTGTTTATATGCGGTTGACCCTGTGGGGACATTCAGCAATCAAATCTTGGATCTGCAATGTTTGCAAAAATTTAACATGTCCAAATGACTTACGATTAAGCCTGCGATGCGCTTTCCTAAAATAATAACTGGCAGGTGAAACTTGGAAGCAATGTCACCAACACTGCAAGGCTAGCTTTTGCATGAAATTTGTGTGATATTTCAGGAACAAATGGTGGGGGTAGGAATTTGAACATGGTCACATTACCAAGACTATCTGTTGCCAAAGGAGTACACAGTAGGAATGCAGGAATCCCATGTCGTAGTAGGAGTATTTAGATCTTGGAAAGTGTAGACCTCTTACATACATTTTCTTTAAAAAGTACCCATATCAAACTTGCATGTTGTAAATTTTATGCCATCCTCAATAGCAATTCCCCAAAATTGCCAGTCTCAGGACAGTCAGCTAATAATGTTTTCGCAACGAAAATATACATACAAATAAATTAATTAAAAGTTCACATTTTGGGTATTACTGTATCTGCTAAATTACAATGTATTGAAAGCAGATTTTTACCCATCAAAATCAACTGTTGCAGTACACAATCATTGCAGTAACTGTTGATATATTTATGTCTCCCGGTGGAAGCCGGGGGACATATTGTTTTAGTGCCCGTTTCTTCCGCTTGTTGTTGTTGTTGTTGTTGTTCAGGTTCTTCAACACTTGGTTTCCGTGCGATAAGTCTTGAAGAACTTGATGGAATTTGATCCAACTTGGTAGGATTATGTATCTAGGGAAGACCTAGGTTGGGATTGTATTTGGGTGACCGTGAGCAAATTCTCAAGGTCACAGGGTCACTTATGTGAAATTGGTTTCCATTCGATAAGTCATGAAGAACGGGATGGAATTTGTTGAAACTTGGTAGGATTATGTATCTTGACAAGACCTAGGTTGGGATTGTATTTGGATGACCTTGAGCAAATTCTCAAGGTCACAGGTTTACTTGTGTGAAATTGGTTTCCGTGCGATAAGTCTTGAAGAACTTGATGGAATTTGATGAAACTTGGTAGGATTATGTATCTAGGCAAGACCTAGGTTGGGACTGTATTTGGATGACCTTGAGCAAATTCTCAAGGTCACAGGGTCACTTATGTGAAATTGGTTTCCGTTCGATAAGTCATAAAGAACTTGATGGAATTTGATGAAACTTGGTAGGATTATGTATCTTGGCAAGACCTAGGTTAGGATTGTATTTGGATGACTTTGAGTGAATGCTCAAGGTCACAGGTTCACTTATGTGAAATTGGTTTCAGTTTGATAAGTCTTGAAGAACTTGATGGAATTTAATGAAACTTGGTAGGATTATGTATCTAGGCAAGACCTACGTTGGGATTGTATTTGGATGACCTTGAGCAAATTCTCAAGGTCACAGGGTCACTTATGTGAAATTGGTTTCCGTTCGATAAGTCATGAAGAACGGGATGGAATTTGATGAAACTTGGTAGGATTATGTATCTTGGCAAGACCTAGGATAGGATTGTACTTGGATGACCTTGAGTGAATTCTCAAGGTCACAGGTTCACATGTGTGAAATTGGTTTCCGTTTGATAAGTCTTGAAGAACCTGATGGAATTTGATGAAACTTGGTAGGATTATGTATCAAGGTAAGACCAAAGTTGGGATTGTATTTGGGTGACCTTGACCTAATTTTCAAGGTCACAGGGTCATTTATGTGAAATTGGTTTCTCTGCAATCAGTCTTGAAGAACTTGATGAAAATTGCTAGAGTAATGTATCTAGGTGAGAGCTAAAATAGGATTGTAATTTTCAAGCAAACTTGGTCATTTGTAATTTGTTATCACCTGTAGCTTATTCAGAGACGTCAGTGTTCCACTGGGAGACATTTGATTTTCTGTTAGAAAATCAGTCTGTTCTAGTTATATGTGTGTGTTCAAATGCAATTTGCCCATTGGGGTCATGCTAGCTGGTCCAAGTCCCCACAACTATGAATTCCCAGATCTAGGCCTACAACACGTACATCTTTTCTTATTTAAGAAAACATACCAATGAAAAATTCAAGAGTCCAGAATTGCTGAGAATTTATGAAGTATGGTTGTGGGGTCAGAGGTCAAGTATAAGGTCCCCAGGACCTGACGCCCACATGCATATATACTTGTGTTATAAAAATACTTGTAATGTAGAAATGTGGTTTCACATAAATATGAATATATATATATATATATATATATGCTGTTCATGTGCAACTAGCTTTACAGTTGCATGTAAATAACTGAAGTAATTCCATGACCTGGTCTGGAGACAAAGTCTGCTGATGCATAGTTTTCCGTCTTTCAATTCCTTATGGGAGCCACCTCCTTGCTGATTGACCGCTTCATCTTAAAGTGACCAACTGTCCTTTTATCATTTCAATTTTGATATGCTGGTGAATACAATCCTTATAGAGTTTTGAATAGATGGACAGCAACGCCTGAGGCAAGACATCTGTATATTTGCTTCTTTCTTCACTTGAAAACTTCTTGATATTCCTATACAATGTGTTCAAAAAAAATTTTCAAAGCAATAGAATTGCCCAATTTTGCTTTGTAATCATGTAATTTGGCAGGAACTGGTTGAATCTTCCATGTTATTGTAAAATTTTGATATGAGACAGTTGGCATACAGTCCAGATGGCTTTACATGAATTGTTTCCTTAAAGAAGAAAAACTATTTTACATTATTTTGTACTACCTGTTAATGTTTAAATGCAATTGATGAATGTGCAGTCACCTGACTATCGGTAAAATCAATATTTGTGACCCAATACGGTCTGTGCATAAGTTCACCAAGCGGGGAAACCCCAGCGGAGATTCCAATGTCAGAGCCAGGCGTGCACAGGTTTCTGGGTAATTTCCGGGCCACTGAATACAGCAAGTAACGAGGAGTGAAACGGGAACCGTTATTTCTTTGCTTCGGTGAGGCAAAAAGTATTTAAAAGACAAAGGAATATCAGTTGATGGAAGGAATAAAGCGGCACTTTTATTTTTGATATTTGTTAGTTTGACGTTTCTTCCTGGTATCAACATTATAGCCCACTACACAACAGTCAGTGGTGGCTTACCATGATAAATCTCCTTGTCACTCAACGTTTGAACTATATCAATGCTTTCGGTACTCCCTCCGCCAACGATGATGGTCAACTTCTATACACCTCCTGTATTTGGTCCATTTCCTGCTTTTCTGTTCATGTTGACACGAACAAGATTAGTGCCCGCCCCCATGCATTATCATAACCGCTTTTGAGAAGGTGCATAGCGCGCCATCTGGTAGCAAAAAATCAACCCGCATGCCTCGCTTTCATAATGGGACAACTGCCGGGGTTTTCCTGCATGGTGAACTTATGCATAGACCGTATTAATATTGCCCGTCAATACACTAAGAGGACAAAAAAGTACTGAATTTTACCTTTCTGTAATGACTTGTACTGAACCAACAATGGTAAGTAGAAGCAAGTACTTTCACTTGAACTGAAATGTACTGGAATGCACTGAGTCAGTACAAGTAAGAACTTTTCAGACATGATGAGTGCTTACCTGGGCCCATTGTTTCTGTCAGTAAAAATCTAGAACAAGTGAGAACAAGCAGACATACTTCAAAGGCTTGGCTCACAGCAGGGCTCTTTTAATTGAAAGGGGCCCTAAAAATATACCCTGTCCCGCAGTAAGAACATATTCAGCAGTTGTTGGAGTGAAATCAGCACAAAGCAAGAACACAGAATTTACTTACACAAACACTGGTTTCTTTCTTTCTTTCTTTCTTCCTTTCTTTAGTGAGTGAAATCAGCACAAAGCAAGAACTTCAAATTTTAATGTATAAAAACTGGCTTCTTTTTTCTTTCTTTCTTTCCTTCTTTCTTTATTTCTCTCATTCTTTCTCTCTCATTCTTGATTGATTGATTGATTGATTGAGGGAGTGAAATCAGCACAAAGCAAGAGCATAGAATTTAGTTGTGTAAAATCTAGCTTTCGTTTTTTTTCTTTCTTTCTTTCTTTTCTTTCTCGATTGATTGATTGATTGAGTGAGTGAAATCAACACAAAGCAAGAACATAAAATTTACCTGTGTAAAAACTAGCTTTTTCTTTCTTTCTTTCTTTCTTTCTTTCTTCCTTCCTTCCTTCTTTCCTTCCAGTACTGCAGTTCATTTACATGGCCCCACCTGTCATTGCCCCCCTCACCATTGGAAGAACATGGCATGGAACTGGTGTAAGACCTCAAATACTTTTTGAGATACATGTGACACAAATGTGACCAGTCCAACCTCAAATCAATATTTTCCCTAAGTTATTTAATGATTAATTAACACAAGATAATTAACCCCAGGGAGAAACAAAACCCCATGTGCACACTTTCATATATTGATAGATATATGTTTCCGCAAAGTTTCATGGTTGAACCTCAAATACTTTTGGAGATCTGGGCAACACAAATGTGACAATTTCAATGTTGGATGGATGAATGTATGGACAGACAATGCAAATCTATTATTTTACCATGAAAAACAAGATTATACAAAGCATTATGTACAACAGGTACTGGGCAGGAGACTCTCATTAAAGCTATTAAAGCCGCCAGCATGAGAGCCACCTTAAATACACTATGTGATATACAATATCATTATATAAGCTGTCAAGAATGGATGCAGCACTTTTTAAATTATTTAAATATGTAAATAGGTATGTAATTATAAATCATTACTTTTGCTGTAAAAAAAACAAAAACAAAAAAAACATTCATTTGTTTGAAGGTTGTGTGATAGTTATGGAAGTATTAGTTATGTGCAGGACTCCACCCTCATACTGTATTTGGCTGCGATACTGGATCCGGCAAGCCAGTGATTTCTCACAGTATAGGATAGAATTCCCGATCCAGCTCACCATGTAAATTGTCTGCAGTTCTAGGCCCAGCTCTGTAGTCACTTCAACAACCAAAACCAGACACGGTTCAGTAACCACGTCCTTAAAATAATGCAAATTAGGGGCAATCCGAATTATAAAATCTCCATATCTTTCAAACTCTTGCAGACAGACACAAGATTTCAGTGTGCATCTGTAAGCTTGTGGTATAATGGACAGTGAATGAAAGTTGTAGAGTTTTAAATTATGCAAATTAGGGGCACCGAAAAATTTAAAAGTTGAATATCTCCAAAATTTACATGTATTTCACAGAGATGCCATTTCCATCTTCAATTTATGGGTTTGTGGCAAAAGTGCATCCAGTGAACCATGCACCAAAGTTGTAAGATTTCAATCTGTGGAAATTAGGTGAATATGCAAAAATTAAATCTTTGAATAGCTTTAAAACTATTATAGATACAGGTACCATTCCAACTTCAATTTATGGGTTTGTGACATTGACGCATCCAATGAACCAATATCCAAAATTCAAAATTTTAATTTATGCAAATTAGGTCAATTTAAATATTGAATAACTTGCACCTATTATGGATACAGGTGCCATTCCATCATCAATTTACAAGCTGGTGACAAAGTTGGATCCAATGAGCCATGAACCAAAGTTGCACAATTTTAATGGATGCAAATAAGGTGAATTTCAAAGTTGAAATTGTGAATAATTTCAAAACTATCATACATGGAAGTGCTATTCCCACTTCAATTTGTGGGCTTGTGACATAACCGCAGCCAATGAATCATGAACCAAAGTTGTAGAATATTAATTTATGCAAGTTAGGTGAACACAGAAAATTTAAACCTTGAATAGCTTCAAAACTATTATAGATTGTGGTGTCATTCAAACTTCAGTGAATAAGTTTGTGATATGGCCACATCCAATGAACCAAGAACCAAAGTTACAAGTACCATTCTAATTTATGCAAATTAGGCTAATACAGAAAATTGACACCATCCACACCTCATACCACATGGTTTTCAATTAAGTTGACCATGCACAATATATCACCCCCTACCATTGATTCCTCCAAGAGTTGAGGCAGTTTTTGACATGCCAAATCAACAGAACAATAGCCCCTGACCCCATTTACCATTTACACCTCCATGTAATTAACAGTGGTTGGTCTGTTTACACAGTGGCCCAACGTGTAGTAGATCACAAGTGGGACTCAGATGTATGCTGGATAGCCTGTATAGTGAAGGGCAGAAGGGGGTGGGGGGATGTCCCAGTGCACCAGTACAGGAAATAATTTTGCTATAACTGACTACAGAAAATAAAAATATTTCAAAATAATGGCCAGTATGAACATTTTCGATCATAAATACAGAAAAGAAAGGGCCTCCAGTTCCCTACTATGGGAAAAATATTACCCCTGTGTGCTAGTCAGGAAATACCATTACCTACCGCCCCATCCCCCTCCAAGTGGTATGGAACTCTGCCTCTAAAAAGCAGCCTGCATGCATGACTACCTCTATGCATGCACTTAGGAACCTTGCAATGTGTCCATTCAAACTCCCTCTCAGAGTTCCTAGATGTACTTAATCAGGGAGGATATCTGTCTATCATCACTCTTTCAGTACATCTATGACTTCTTATTTTAATGCCCCCCTTCGAAGAAGGTGGGGCATATAGCTTTGCATATGTCGGTCGGTAGACTGTGGTTTCCGCACAATAACCCAAGAAGTTTTTGAGCTACGACTTTGATACTATACAGGTGTATTATTCTAGTAAAAAGCTAGGCAGAGTTTGAAGATGGGTGACCTTGATCTAATTTCCAAGGTCAAAATGGTGCCTGGGTTAACTTTGGTTTCCGCACAATAACTTAAGAGGTTTTTAAGGTAAGACTTTTATATTGCACAGGATTATAGTCCATATTTAGGGCTAGGCGAAGTTCAAAGATGGATGACCTTGACCTCACTTTAAAGGTCACAGAGCCACTTTACTGAATATGGTTTCAAGCTTTCTGCATGATAACTTATACCTTGGAGCTAGGACTTTTATATTGCACAGCTTTATGGTTCTCTGTAAGGGCTAGGTTGAGTTTGAAGATGGGTGACCTTGACCCAGTTTTCAGGGTCACAGGAAGATTGTCGAATTCCCTGTGTGGTTTCTGCACAGTAACTCAAGAAGTCTTTAAGTTAGGACTGGGATACTTTACAGGTCTATAGTTCTTGCTAAGGGCTAGAAGAAGTTTAAAGTTTGGTGACCTTGATTTAATTTCTAAGGTCACATTGGTACCCTGAGTTAACTTTGGTTTCCACATGAGAACTGAAGAGGTTTTTAAGCTAGGACTTTTTTATATTGCACTGGATAATTGTCCTTATTTGGGGCTGGGTCAAGTTTGAAGATGGGTGACCTTGATCTAATTTCAAAGGTCACAGAGCCACTTGGTTGAATACTGTTTCTGCATGATAACTTGCATTTTAGAGGTAGCACTTTTATATTGCACAGCTTTATGGTTGCCTATAAGACCTAGTTTGAGTTTTTGTAGATGGGTGACCTTGACCCAGTTTTGAGGGTCATACACACAGACAGTAGACTTCCTGTGGTTTTTGCACAATAACTGAAGAAGTTTTTGAGCAAGGACTTGGATACTGCACCGCTATGAAGTCCTTGTTTAGGGCTAAAAGAAATGTAAAGTTTGGTGACCTTGATCTAAATTCCAAGGTCACATATTCACCTGACTTAACTTTAGTTTCTGCATGATAACTGAAGAGGTTTTGAAGCTAGGACTTTTCTATTGTACAAGATTATAGTCCATATTCGGGGCTAATCGAAGATGGCTGACCTTGACCAAATTCCAAACATCATAGACACTTTACTTAATATGGTTTCATGATTTCCGCATGATAACTTGTACTTTAGAGCTTTGACTTTTATATTGCACAGCTTTATGGTTCCCTATAAAGACTAGGTTGAGAATGAAGATGGGTGACCTTGATACAGTTTTCTGACATTGATGTATGATCAACCTTCACTAATTTTGTAAGGTCACCAGTGCCCCATCTACCACTATCAATAGGGTAGCGAGGGCAAGGGTAATGAGGGCGGGGGCATCTATGTTTTACAAACATATCTTGTTTTTTCAATCATGATTGACATAATTTTCTAGAGCTTCAATATGACTAAATCATAGAATTGCTGCTTGTTTGCATGTGGTTTTTATGAAGGTTATTAATCCAGGTGCGAGTATACAAAAACAATGGTTTAATTGGCCTGTTAATAACTGAATATACAAGTCACGCCCCAGTAGTCTTGTCTGATGTGCTGCAAGGGTGTGGGTATTTTACAAAGAAATACACTAGGGAGATGTACATTTTCCCTAAAAACTGCCAACAGATACCAGGGACACATTTTGTATGAAAAATGTTGGAAAGAAAGTCTTTTATTTTGTTTTCAGATCATGCCATTCAAGAAAAGGACTGGAGAAACATGCTTTGTTTGTTTGTTTGTTTGTTTGTTTTTAACTAAAGCAAGGAATAGAGAAACTTGCAAGTTTGTGTAAAACTGTTTATCCCATATATTAAGCTGATAGAAGGAGCTGCTATCAAAAATACACATCTTGGTATAATCCAGGCTGGTATAGCCTTCTTCAACCAGAGCCATGCCTGGGGGGCATGATTGTCTCGCCAGCATAACTCAAGCCGCTCCGAAGTTTTTCTACAATGCTCATTCAAGCATGGTGTAACCAATGAAGTGTGACAGTGATGGCACATATCTGTAGTGACCAACACTGTAAATCATATACCCAAATATGAAAGCCCTACCCATGTGTGTATAAAATTTCATGTAACTGACTTAAATATTTCCTTACTTGGGACGGACAGACGGACGGACGGACAGCGCAGGGTATGACAATACCTGTCGGCCTCATAAGGTGGAAGGGTAATAATACCACTCTGAAGTTTTTGTTGATGAACAGAAGGACTGACGAATGGACAGACGGAAAGTGAGTGCTTGGTCTCACCAACAGCTTATGGTGGCGAGACAAAAATGATAATTCATCCTCACGGTAGAATTAAAATAAAAATACCATTCAAAGAACGCAGTTCCCTTTGGCCGCCTTCAATCTCTTTTGCTGTAAGTGAATAGGATTAGTGTCCCATAGTATCAGGTATAGTGTATGATCAGAAAGCTGCTGGTAGCCTGTAGTGTAAGAGATCACAGCCATTTTGCCACTCATCAAATAATTTCACAAATGGAGATCTTGTCATAAATTCCACAAATACTACTATTGTACACTGTAAATGACTTAAATACTTCCTTACTTGTACCAATGCCACCATTGTGCACTTGACCTTTGACCTCAAAAAGTAGGTCAGATATAGAGCTATGACCCCTATTTTCAATAGGCTTCTAGATCACTCTATGAAGCCTCTTGTGTGTAAGCTTTAGATTGCTAGATGCAGGCTTTCAATAGTTAGAGTGGTAACGTTGCTCAGCACATGTGACCATTGTGTGACCTTGAGAATTAGGTCAAGGTCAACTATGCTTGCACACAAAGTAGGCCATATAGGAGTGTGCTATAGTGCAATTTGAAAGTCATGTCTAAAAAATTTCTGATGTTATAGTGGTAAACAAAATTTTAATAAATAGGTCACCGTGACCATGAGACGGACAGACGGACGGCGCTGGGTAGGACAATACCTGTCAGCCTCATAAGGCGGAAGGGGAATAACTAAGGTATCACAAGTTTTTTATTGTAATGCCAAGACTTAGATGCATGTTCTTGTATATGCACGAATATACAACAAAAAGCAACATTCAAAATTAAACTAACCCAGAGAAAAGGATTTCATATATATATACATATTTATATATATATATATATATATATATATATATATATATACACATGTATATATATATATATATATACACATGTATATATACATATATATATATACACATGTATATATACATATATATATACATGTATATATACATATATATATATATATACATACATATATATATATATATATATATATATATATATATATATATATATATATATATATATATATATATACACACTTTCTCACAGAGGGCACACCAACTAGGTCTTACTGCCCAAACATTTAGGCTCCAACCAAAATGTAAGGGTTCTTGCAGTCTACAAATTGTAAAGTCCACTCCCGGGCAAATTAAAGCTGGCACTGTGGCAGTGTTATATCAGTATACAATTTTAAATGAACTAACAGCAACTTTTTTGTCCATTTCCATAAAACTATGAACATTGATTCACTTGATTCCACACATATTGCTAAGTGTTCACAACAGTGTATAAGAGAAGTACAGCATAGATAATGAAAACCTGACAAGCTCACAAATGATGACATTTGTATTATAGAACTTACAATACTCAAAGTAAGGTTTACAAACATTAAAAAAAAAATGTTTATACTTTAGATTTTAACAACTCTCCATATTATTTTTGACGCCAATAGATATGCTTCATAATATTTAATGCGATTTTTGTGACATTCATAATAAAGCTCAATTGCACTTCGATTTCAAGCAACCCGACAGATAAGCTGGCCTTCCTGAATTTCCTACTTTGAATCTTACAAAAAAATTAATTCAAATTAATCAAAAAATAATCACATTCTTTGATATTTTGTACTTTCCACATGA
This sequence comes from Hermodice carunculata, assembly GCA_964020975.1. Lineage (NCBI taxonomy): Eukaryota > Metazoa > Annelida > Polychaeta > Eunicida > Amphinomidae > Hermodice > Hermodice carunculata. The sequence continues at coordinate 779,243 of OZ026624.1, read as the reverse complement.
TCATGTGCCTCATTTAGTTAAAAAATAGAAATATAACACTTAAAAAATGCATCCATTTCCTATATTTTGGACTAAATTTGTACATAAATTATTTTCTGCATTTGCACATGCAAATTTTATGAAGAAATATTGCAAGTATAGGTGAAAGGCGGATAATAAACAACAAAGATGTCAGTCTATATCTTATTTTAATATATTTATTTATGTAGTCATACATGTATTCGGATTTGATTTTTTCATTTGTTTGTTTTGTTTAATATTGACACATCAGCAAAAAGATATTGACAAGAAACTGGTATTATGGGAACTTGTCACACATATGTATATTACACATTACTGTTTCAATGGATACCAAAATTTACTTACAAGATAACTATATCTGTGTAGGTCAGTCACATCATAACACGTTATATATTCAGATGGACTTCATTGTTGCTTGTGTGGAAAATTTGCTTATGAAGGTTTTCAGTGAAGTCCAGCCGAACAAGGATTTGATCCATACCTCACGGTTTCACTCATTGTAATGCGTATGGCTGATCCCCTTCATAATTCAAATTTAACCATGGAGCATGTAAAAAAGGAATGCCTAGAAAGAAAGAAAATGACTGTGACAGTCCTGTGTTCAGCTGACCTTGGATTCACTGATTGGAGTGGGTTTGTGAATTAAGAATATTATCAAGGTCACCTTTATCTAAGACCATCATGGCTGTTTGCAATATCCATATCAGTCTTCACTCATAGAGTTTAGGGAGTCCTCATTTTAAATATGAAAATTGACACAATCCATAATTACCAAGATATTAGCCAATGTGTCAGTGTGACCTTTCAAGGTCACAAGCTCAAAATTAATAATATCCTTTATTCTAATAATTTGTCGCAAAATCAGAAAATGACATCAGCACCATGTAGCAAATAAATTTGCTGCAAATGGGGTCCAGGTACATTCTAGCCAAGTTTGAAGAGAATTATCAATTTGGAAGAAGTCAAAAAAGCAAAAGCATAACAATTTGTGAAAAATAGAAAAAAAGTTGCAGCATGACCTGTTGAACAAACTTAAGGTCTTGAGGTCACTAGAAGTGCCCTATGTAACTTCAAAGCAATTGGATAAGTGCTTTTGCAGAAGATTTAAAAAAAAATTACCCTCCCACAATTTCATAAAAATGTAAAAATTGCAGCGCCACCTGGAGAACAAATGAAGATCTGGAGTGCCCCATGGGATTTCAAAACATTTGGCTGAGCAGTTTTGGAGAAGCTGTCAGAAGATTTTCCCACAAATTGAACAAACAAAAGGACAGTGACAGTTCAGTGCTCAACTGACATGTACATATACCCTTAAGATTTTTTAAAATTTGCCTCAAAAAAGAACAAAGAAATTCATAAAAAATAAAAAAATCAATGGAGCATGACCATTTGAACAACTCTGGCAGACACCCACCCAAGGTACATCACCATTAAGTTTGAAGTCAATCTGACTAATGATTTGGAGAAGTACTCGAATTGAAAAAATTGTTAAAAATCAGGAATCAAAAGCAGTGCCTCCTAGTGAAAAAATTAAAAAAAAAAAAAAAAAAAATATTCAAAATATGGCAGCACAAGCTGTTAAACAATTATTAAGATCTGAGAGGCCCCAGAAGTATCCCTATGCAATTTTGAAGCAATTTGAAGAGTGGTTGCAGAAAAAAAAATTGTCAAAATTTGAATGAATAATTCCATTGATTTTTTTTTTTTAAATGAAAGAAGCATGACCACTTGAGTAAATTTGGCAGAGATCCACCCAAGGTACATATCCACCAAATTTGAAGTAAATCTGACAGACATGTAAATAGTCGAAAATGTGAATTGTGGATGACACGGGACAGACACACGACAGATGCCTAACCATCACATAACCTCAGCTGAGACTCAAGTCAGGTGAGGTAGTCACAGATGAGGAATATCTTTACCTAGTGAACAACTTAGTTTGAACTTTCCACAAGCTTTATTTCCTTCAGGTTTAAGAATCTAAGTGACAGTTTTGGAGAATTCCAAATAGCACAAACACAAGCAAAAATTCATAAACAAGAGGGCTCTTGTGAGCCCATGCTTAGCTGACCTATGATGAACAAAGCAAAGTGAAGTAGGCCCACCTTGATTGAAATGAGATTGGAGCAGTCCCCATTGACTGACATGGTTATCAATAGGAAAGCATGCATCAACTGATAGGTACCAGAATTGAAAATTTCTTTTAAAAAATCAGCAATGTAGTGTATCACCTCCTACAAACCATATTTGTTTAACCCTTCCATAAGGTTACATAAAAAATCCTGGTTTATCATCAGCTCCTGCATGCTTTTTTGTGCCACACCAATTTCTTTTTGTTTTATTTGTAAATATTTGCAACAAAAATTGTTGACAAAGTTCCAATATTTTAATGTCTTGAGTGGTCAGTGCTGCTAGTGTTGATCAAGAGAACTATATTACAGCATTCTTCTGACATTCTGAATGAATGAATAAACTGTATCATGGGCATTGGAGACTCTGAAAGCTTTAATACAGTAAATCATTTGGAGGGAAGGGAAGGGGTAAAAAAAAAAAACCCTCCCTCCCGCATAACTTTTTTGGAAAGCCACTGACGATAAACCAGGATTAATTTTAAGTGGCCAAAGTTACATTTCCACTAACTGTTAGAACAATCAATAAGAAGACGAAAGTAGGGAGAACAAACAAAAATGGATAAAAACTCCCCCCCCCCCCCAAAAAAAATGGTAGTGCCACCCTGTAAAATTGAGGTCTGGGGGCTCCACGGAAGTGTTCCTATGCAATTTTAAAGCAAGTGGCTTGGCAGTCTTGGAGATGATTTGGTCAAAAAAATCATAACAAATTCCAAAACTCACTGGAGCATGACCATTTGGACAAGTTAATGAGTATTGCAGAGCAATACATAGTCCCCCGCTCGTCGCCCACGAGGTTGAATGGACTACTATATAGGGGTGTGACCTAGATGAAAAAAAAATTAAAAGGCCCTTTAATCCCAATACAATATACATATTATCAAATACAGGAGTATTTACAGTACATGTATTAATACATGTACATAATTTATGTAATTTTTTTCCAAGTAATTAGCAAATGGTAAAAATGACTTTTTTTCCAAAAAGTGGGAGACTGGGCCCTACCAACATCAGGTTTCATCACAATAACCATAAATAGAGGTAACTATAATCATGGATATGATAGCGGTTCCTTGGTGAAAAATGACATCATCATTTGAAACTGTTCAAAATTCATTCAAAGCAAGACGAAAAGGGTTGAAATGAATGGACTAGTGTCAAGTTCACATCCCTCATTTCCCAGTAGACTCTACTTTGGTTTGGTGCCACAGAAGCTGTTCAGTTTTGCAACCAAGATGATACAGGTGACATGAAAATTAATCAATGCATTCTAATATATTATCACAACTACTTTTCTTCTAACCTAGTGACCTACTTTTGCCATGTGACGACAGCAATGCCCCAGGAACTATGCAAGCAACATTTTGGTAGCTGTAGGTGTTATGGTATTTGAAATATGGCCTGGACAAGGATTTACACAGAGTTTATACTGTGACCTACATATCTGACCTAGTGACCTATTTTTGCTCATAACACATTTTCAAGTCACAATGAATTAACAGGTAAAATTTCATTACAAGAAGTCAAAAGTAACACAAAATTATAGTCAAGGCGTGAAAATACTGAACATTTACAAATCACTGTGACCCACATATTTGACCTGGTGACCTAGTTTTGCTTTATGGCACATTCCTAGATTAAGCTTCACATTTGTGTAAAATTTCATTAATCTAAGTAAAAGGACAAAAAAGTTATGGCCTGGACAAGATTTTGAATGGATTTCACATTGACCTAGATATTTGACCTAGTGACCTACTTTTGCCATGTGACACAACAACTCCCCAGGTAGTATTAAAATAATAAATTTGGTAGCTGTAGGTATTATAGTAAGGGAAATATGGCATGGACAAGGTTTTACATAAAGTTTACACTGTGACCTAGATATTTGACTTAGTGACCTAGTTTTGCGTCGTGACACACTTTTAGGTCACAATACATTATCAGTAAAATTTTATAACAAGAAGTCAAAATTTTTTAAGAATTACAGTAAGGACATGAAAATACTGTACATTTATGTATTACTGTGACCCAAATATTTGACCTAGTAACCCAATTTTACTTTACGACACCTTTCCATGTTAAGCTTTACATTTGTGTAAAATTTCATCAATCTAAGTAAAAGGACAAAAATGTTACGGCCCCGACAAGTTTTTACATTGATTTCACATTGTGACCTAGATTTTGAACCTAGTGACCTACTTTTGCCATGCTACACTCCAGCACCCCAAAAAGTATGCACATAACAAAGTTAGTAGCTATAGGTATTTTGGTATAAGAAATTTGGTGCTGACAAGGTTTTACACAGAATTTTATACTGTGACCATTATATTTGACCTAGTGACCTAATTTCCCCTCATGACACACTTTTGGACCAAGGTACATTATCATGCAAAATTTCATAAAAAGAGGTCCAAAAGTTAAAAAAATTAGTCAGGACCTGAAAATTCTGTATATTTACATATCGTGGTGACCCAAATATTTGACCTAGTGACCTAGTTTTGCTTTATGACACTTTTTTAGACGAAGCTTCACATTTGTGTAACATTTCATGACTCTAAGTAAAGGGACAAAAAAGTTATGGCCCGGACAAGATTTTTCATACATATGTATTCTGTGACCCAGATATTTGACCTAGTGACCTACTTTTGGCACACGATACACCTCCATCCTAGGAAGTACAAACACATTAAATTTGGTAGCTGTGGGTGTTATGGTGTTGGAAATATGGCCCGGAGAAGCTTCTGACGGATGTCCGGACGGACAGAAGGACGGACGGACGAGGTGCAAACCTATAGTCCCCCACCAAGTGGGCGGGGCACTAATACACCTGGCAGACAGCCACGCGGGGTACATGCCCACAAAGTTTGAAGTGAATCTGGTTGACCATTTTGGAGAAGTTAAAAACGTGAATTTCTATTGCAATCCCCATGGACTCACATAGTGTTACCTTTGGCTCGGTTAATTTTGTTGGTTCTACTGCATGGTCAGTGAAGGCAAAGACATCTCAATACTTTTGAAATTTTGAAGAAAATTTGGAATTTAGAAAGGATGGGCCAAAAATGCTTACTTGCTTGCCAGCCAGAAACCAAAGAGGCAGGGCACGCTAACTTTTCCACCAATATTGTACCACGTGCCCAAGCCACTACAGGGTTAACAGGGGTTAATTAAAAAGACAACCTGGTTATCATCTGGTATCCTATATACCAAAAAATACATGTAAAACTTCACCTTGCATAGAAAGATTAAGATGCTACAAAGTTCAGTTCAATACACAAGCATGGTACTGGTACTCATGATATAGTCAGGTAAAACAACTTTTCTCACAGAAAAAATCCACCCAAGTACTCTCCCATTCCTTAAAAGTGCGTTACATGGGGAGTTTTTCTGCATATATTATATTCACATTTTGTGGAGATGCCTGAGAAAACGAGAAAATTGGATGGCGGTAACCTCATGTTACTCCATGAATGGGGTGTATTTAATCTGGTCAGCACCTTTTCTCTTGACTAGAAGAGTTTTTCATGAAAAAAAAAACATTATGCATCCCCTGAGTAGGTGGCTCTCACCAGAAGCCACCCCTCTAAGAGGGCCACCATTCTTCTGCAGAAAGTTTGACCTTGAACTTTGATCTCAAGGTCACCCCTTAGCAAATTTAAAGGAAGTCTCACCTGGGTAAATGATGACAAAGTTTGATGGACTTGACTAAACACTATATGCATCTCCTCCTACAGGGAATCCACACTCTTGATGGTATATGTAACTACAGACAAATGTATATTTGGCTGGAAGTACCCACATGTTACATGTTCCCAGCAGCATCATACAGGGATCACCACTGCTGAAACAAGAGCCTGTCAGAACAACACATTGTGCTGGTGATAAGTCTGACAGCCACTGACAGAGAAGCTTGAGTTGGATGGACAGTTGTCAGTGTTAACACAAGCAGCCCCCAGACCGCTCCCGGTAGTCGTTGGCTCCCACGAGAGTTTGCAAGCCAGCTCAACCCGTACTTCACACACTTTTTTCATATGTATACATATCTATATAATACACAGGAGTAAAAATAATGATTATGGCAGAACTTCAGCCTAGAATGGCAAGATTGTTCATATGATCTGCCAGCCCTGTGGACTAATGAAACATACTGAGAAACATTTTATTTTTGCAAAAGGTTGAATCTGATGATGGGCTTAAATAGTAAAGCCTTCGTCAGGATTTATATAGCTTAGAGCTTAGTGAATGGGCACATGTGAAAGGTGCAGGCAACATCTTCCGCTTTTTATTGGCAACAGGTTGTATGTAAATAAGGAATAAAACCACAAGCAACATGGGTAATCAACCATGATGTCCATGGGGGTACTGCAATGCCAGTTAACAGAAATATACACTGGATGTGGCATCTTGAGGCTGAAGGAAATACGGATGCCATCCATCTGTGCCCAAGTCAAGAGTTACTGAAAACATATGCATGCACTAATACACTCTGAAATTTTTTTAAATTATGCTTCTGACTTGAGCTCTTTTTCATTATTAGTTTTCAGATAAACTTGGTGCTGTCTTGGGTTACAAAACGTAGCACAACACAATCTCATGTGTGTGTGTGTTTGTGTGTACAAGAGTTATAGGCCTAGTGGTCAAGATATTTACCTCTTTGAGACATGTTAATAGAAAACATATGGGTTGTTCAATATTTGTAAATGCATGTATGTGTGTATATATATATATATATATATATATATATATATATATATATATATATATATGATCAGCTGCCAGATGTGACCATTTCAAGGCAGGAGGGTTGGTTATAATCAAGAGTTTGTAACTGCTGTAGGCCTACTGCAGATACAAGTCTGACAGTTGTAACTTTGGGTGATTAGTACTTCTCTTCCTTGATGGCACCCCAATATTTTCTCCCTGCATTTGCCCTTTTTGTAAATGATGTGCCAACTGGTCATATGGCATGTTTACTGCACTAATGAAAGCAAATTTAATGGGTACAGTGCATAATATGTTTATAACTATTTATTGTATAGAATTCTGGCCCTGAGGTGATTTTGGATTTCCCAGGCAAACAGACATGCAAATTTGTGGGAATTGTAGCCAGAACACACTATACATGTATGTGTATTATCCTGATTATGATAATTACATTATCCCGTCAGCATTTTACATGTATGCAGATCAGTTATGTTTCAAAGCAGACATGCAAGTTTATGGCATGTGCACATGTAATTTCTTTCATGTGTGTTCTATCTGTGAGGAAAAAAACACATACACGCCCTTTCTATCTTGTGGCACATGTATCCATTTTATGAAAGGAACTTCCATGCATATACATGTACTGCAGACCAGGTAACATGAATCAATTTCTTTCTTGTATCTCTTATCTCTGAGAAAAAACAAAGAGACCATTTGTATCTCATGGTACATGTAGGAGTTGGATGACTTAAACTTTCATACATGTATTGTATGCAGATGCTTGTGTGAGGTTTGTCAACCCGTGCCCACTGAGGAAGAATCCTTTTGTTGCCATGAGTGGACGAATTGGAGCAGATAATGAGGGAACCAGTCTATCAGGAGGTAGACGATGGGATGAACATCAGGTGCATCACTCAACACCCTGGGTTTGCACAAGTATGCCTAGCTAGGTATGCACTTGATTGTGCTTACCTACAATACAAGAATATGGAGCTTGGGCTGGTCCCTCTCAATGGTACCATATTTTTGTGTGTGGGGGTGTGGGTGTGGGGGAGGGGTCTTTTCTCTTCTTAAGCTTGTTATAAATTCCATGTAGTTTCCAAACAAGAGTGTAATGTCTATTTCACCACTGACTTATTAAATTTCAGAGCAGAATGTTGGACTGCTACATGTACCCAAAGCAGACACTTATAATAATCAGCTGGGACTAAGCTTATGACAGAAACCAAATTTTTTTGGTTTTTGATATTTCCAAGCTGTTAGGCCCAAAAGAGCAAAAGGTATGCTCTTTGTCTTCTGTACCCTTCTTGCCTATCCATTGTATTTTCTCCAATATACAGGCACACAATCATCATGATAAAATGTTTTAGATGATACTGGTGTTTAGAAGGCTTCTTCCTAAGAGCCTGACTGTGGATGTTCATGTTTTGGAAGGGAAATTATTACCATTCTTATTTAACTTTCTAGAAACCAAACAACTTAAACTAGGTCATCTTGTTACACATACATGTATATGTCTTTGCGCAAAATATTTATGAAGAATGTTCACCAAGACACTTCAGGCTTGACATTGCAATGACTCCTACATTCAGCACAGAGAATGCACACATTATTTGTAAGAAATGTAATACAATACAAAGGACAGTAGTGGGGTTGAAAGATATCAACTCCTTGTACTTATGAGCATAAGACAGTTATGCTGAACTTGTGGTCAGTTATTACCCTGGTATGCATTGACCTCTGATGAGTCCAGTGAATGATCAAAGGAGTCAGGCACATTTGGTATACAGTGTATCTGCTCTTATCAACACTTGCCTAGTCTTTCTAATGTAATATTTTACAAATACTATTCCCCTAAATCAGTTAATGTCAAACACTGATGCATCTGGTTTTGTCATAGAAGCTTTCATTATCAGTATGCATGTATTTAGTCAAATGGTCAACACTTTTTTTTTTGCAGACACTACAGATACATTGCCTGTGGGCAGTTCGTTCGGTGGTGTTCGGGATTCCTGGGAAAGAACATCCAAGTGCCCTTGCCATCGTGTGTGGTCAACATAGTCTGTGACCGTTTCCCATCTTTGGTCTTTGAGGGTATCATGAGGCCTCGTTAGACCTGGATGAACTGGCATGATACTAAATCAGTAAAGTACATTCTAAACTTTGTGTCAGTTCACTGGACCAACTGGTTAGAGCATTAGCGGGACACAAACTCCTTGACAGAGGTATCTATGTCGGGACGTTCGCAGCTGGGAGATAGTGTCTGCGGAGTCTGTTGTCTGTGCCTCTCCATGGACATGCCATTAGGTTTGACAGGCATTCAGCATCACCTTGGAACAAATTCCCAATTATTTGCAGTGCAAATTCTAAAAAAAAAAATAAAAAAAAAAAAAAAGAAATCAAGCCAAATTTGTAGATCATGATTAACCCTTCCCCCTGTAAAGTGGCCAAAACTGGCCTGAAGTAAAGATGTGGCCTGCTTTCATAATTTTTACCCTGTGGCCTGAACAGGCCAACAGGGTATAGTTGATGATTGTGGTCATGTTTGTGTGTCATCTCCTGCATGTGTTCCTTTATCCATTCTTCTTGGATGCAGTAGCTTTTGAAAAAGAAAAAAATAAAGCTATGATCATGAAATTATACTGTGGAACAACTTGTGGCAAGTTAAGTATACTTCAACATTCAGCAACCTTGGCCTTTTTTCAATGTCAGGGGGGGGGGGGGGGGGACATTTGCGATGATTGGGTTTTGAAGGTACTGGCTGTCAAGTGTTTATTTGCATTGTTAGTGAAAAACATTTAATATGTGTGCATATTTTTTTTTCAATCTTAATGGGGGGGGGGGGGGGGTAACTATACAAGTATAGCAACATTTTGTGTACATACTAAAAGTGCACTGAGATGAGCAAGTTCTACAAGATGGTGACCTCAGTTTTAATGGGCCATTTTGAAGTGGGATTTTTTTCCTACATGTGTAGATAAATTGAGGTGCTACATGTAGCTGTGATCAATACATGTAATCTGAGGCATCTTGACTTGGTTAACCACACAGCCATTTGTTATGCTAACACAAAGCAGTTTGAAAGTTTGTAAATGAGAAAGCCCCATGGATGCATATGGCTTACCATATGCTGGCTTTGTTTTTTTTCCATGCGCAGTGCAGCTCCCCTTTCCTTCACTTTTGGGAAGCTCAGGGTCTCCCATCTTTTGTGGTTGCTTGCATTCCGTCTGCATTCTAGTTGAAATGCATGGCAGATATGAACAATCTAAATTTTAGAGGAGCAAAGGGTTACAGTACTGTCATGGACAGGGAGGATACTTTAGAGCAATCCCTATTTAATGTACTTGCAGTAAGTTGTACCAAGGACTGTGATGCAGAAAAACAGCAATGCAGAAGTGGCATGACTGCAAGAATATGTTGTTGATGGTGCTATCAAATGTCTCTGATGGTCAACAAAATTAAGTAACTTTTTGGTAATAATGAGCTTCTGCTGTCTATCACTTCTAGGGCTTATCAGAGACTGATTAGTGATTTCAACCCATACAAACGGTGCATTTTTGTATTCATTTCATTCATTCAGTACATTTTCGAAAGCTGACCAAGTTCATATAACTAATATTTTGTTTATCATGTGTTGGGCTGAAAGTTGCCTTCAGTGGCTACAGAGCAGTTAGCTCCAAGAGTTAATGCACCTTGAAACATTTTGATGCTGAATCAAAATATATTTGGCTTTTTGAGTCAATTTAAGTGGGAGTATTTAGCAGCTTTTGTTCAAATTTTGTCAGCATTTTGCTCCTAAATGATGGCAACATTCAGGGCTTGTGTGTGAATTGAAGCATTGTTTATGATAGCCACAAGTGTACATGAATTTTCCGAACAAACTGGGTAATTTCGTGATTCACATGGGATATGTATTTAACTTTCATCCCAGAGAAACATATGTATAAGTGCTTAAATAGATGTAAACATAGAAAAAATGTCTCTTGTGATGACCTCACATACATCCCCCCCAGTAAGAGAATGCAACATTCTTCGGTACAAATTGTACATCCAAGCTGTACTTTGCTTCAAGGATGGAAGTCTGGTACACTGGTGAAAGCTTGCCAGCGTCCTTCAACAGTTTGGGTTTCAGGAAAGCCTCTTCCAGGAGCACAGCTCCTTTAGATCCTGATATAAGACATATTTTGATTGAAATAAAAAATTGTGTTGTATATTAGTACTTCTCTGTCAATATAACTTTCGACAGAGACATCTTTACCAGGTTTCAAAATTGATTAAATCCACGTCATGCTCCTGGCACGATCAGGGAAACTGAACAGGGAAGTGCGGTCCAGGTTTGTCTTGCTGCAGAATTTCACGCAGCACTGTTGACTGCAGACTGGCCCGCTTCGGGCGTGCTGCCATTTTGCATTGGACAACTCTAGGTCACATGATCTATTTTTAATGAATATTCATTACGCTTTCCGGAAAAGCACGATCTCCGCTTTTTGTTCACAAGGATGCAAGGAGCAGTTTAAAACAGCAATAACTTTGAATACAGAGCCGAAAATCGTGGTAATTTTCATGTTATCGTATAGAGGGATGTCAAATTAGGCGAAATATGTCTGGTTTTCCTTTTTGAGACCTGCCCTTTAAGGTCTGTGACCGGCTTCCAGCAACTGTCCTTTGTGGGAACAAGGAACAGGCGACTGTACAAACCTGGAGTGAGAGGATCGTTGACAGCCTTTATAGCGCCCTTTTCCAACAACCCTACCACAGCCTCTTGCAGACAAGTGTGCCACACTTTGGAGCTGTCTCTGGGAAATACAACAGACTTGGCAGACAAGGGTGGCAGACCTTACTCGGAAATAGTAAGAATGTAGCCTGAAGTGACCACACTCAACACATACGGATGGGATGTGTACTGTCTCCACATGTCCCCAAAGTGACATAGCCGACCTCCAACTGGATAGTCAAGACAACTGGCTTGAACCGTCATTGACGTTCGCTGTCCTTGCGTCGGTCATTGCAGTACTTGCATTTCATACTACTCTGCCATGGCCCTTACCACCGCTGGAGCCACCACCGTTGGCCTTGGTAGGTCTGAATTTCCTTTTACTCCTTTTGGCCTTTTGCACTGCTGACTGAAAACTGTTTGCCTCATCTTTCTCCAGAACCGCCAGAAGCCTTTTGGCTCCACTGGGGTCTGGAGGCAATTTCAGTCACCCTGATGGCAGCAAGCTGTGCCTGCAGCTGGAGAGCCTGTTGTGTCTCCTGGACAACTACCCAGAGCTTTTCCTGATGGAAGATGGAATGCTCATTGGGGAGGACTGGTGACATGTAAAAGGTGTCAGCCAGTCTAGGAGTTAGGCCCAACTGTGGCATACAGACAGACACTGCGTAAGCAGCATATTCAGGTCCATACGTACCACAGAAGTCAGAGCAAATTGCAATGACCAGGCCCTGGACAACTCCATATTGACCAGGAGGTCCAGCAGGTTGACCACACTAGGATCAATCTCGCTAGCCGCCAGCCTGCACAACACAGCCACAGAAGAGACAGCTTCAATATCGGCAGCAGACAGAGAAACCAGTCAAGACCAAAGATCCTTGATGTCCTTCTCAAAATTAGCAGCAGACAGCTGGACAGCCTGCTCAGTCTTCAATCCCGGACAGAATTGAATCAGATCTGCCAACGCTGACCTCGACTTATAAGTCCAAGTCCAAACTGAGACCTGGAGAGCCTTGGGCAAAGCGCGTGGTGGCTGAAGATGATCCCCCAGATGGAACTGGGGGCCATCAACTGAATCAGTTCTCCCGAAATAGTTCGGCTCAGAAGGCAAGGAGGATAGGGGAGAATTACGCCCCGCCTGCTTTGTCGGAACTTCTGACACGGGAAGAAGTAAATACAGTAAGACTGCAGTTGAGTCTGCAGCTTATCAGTCATTCTCTCTTCCATGTTGGTCATAAGACTTCTCTATTTAATACAAAGAGAAACTTAACAAACCTAAATCTGTAAGCCCATGTACCACTGGAACGCTCTGAAGTCCAATATTCTATGGCTGCCTGCAGTGAGAACGACATAATTCGTGAGACTGCAGGAGCCGCAGAAGGGACCGTGGTACCACACAGGACCGGGGCCGGGACCTGTCCAGCTGACAAAGTCCCAGACCCTTCCCAGTGCGGTAGAGAACCGCACGGTACCATGGTCGATGCCACAGAAGTAGCTGGATATCCAGGCAAGTCTGTGTTACGGGACCGTGACCAAGGGTCCCGAAAGGGCCGAGCACCTTGACCCCTTACCATAGCGATACAGGACCAATCCTTCAAAGCAGAATCAACAGTACTTACATTTGTCTTTCATGGATCAGAGACCCGTACGGTACCTTGGCCAGGTACCACAGGCTCGCGCACCACGGGACCACTTGCAGATGCTACGGCCAAAGCCTGAGACCCTCATGAAGGCTGTTTGGGGGCACCAGCAGCAACGAGACTTAACCTGTGGGGCCCGTAAGGGCACAGAACTACCCTGCAGAATTCCCTGTACAGGGACAAAGGCTGACGGAACTCTCCTCATGAGTGACCGTCCAGGATGGGACGCAACCGTTGGCGGTGCTGTGGTACTGACACAAGGGTCAGAGTAGAGGTTACAGACCATAGTTGTTATTGGCTGGTTGGGCATCCCAACGGAGATAGTCCGTAATTGTGAAAATGCTGTGCTTTCAGCATGCTGTAGCTTCTGTTTAAATAAAGTTAGCTAAGTCAGGTTTGCTGCATCGCAGAGTTGCTTTATTGGTGGTCATATAGGTCCACTGTCTTTCAGGCCAGGTGGGAACTTTATGGTAGGAAAGCACAATGATGTGACCCTGGCAAAAGCACAGTTCATACACCTGTATAAAGCTGACATCCAGATGTTGTTTCATATTTCAATTATCACAAATTAACGAGCTGGGAATTGTATACCAAAATTTCGTCCAGATTTTTCTGACATTTTTATCTGTTAAATGCTGTTCACGGAATTTTAAAATACCAAAATGCTGATTTTTTAGACTGAAAAATGCTAATATGAAAAATAGAATGATTTATAACTGTGGCCTGTGGCCTATTAGGGCTAACTCTATATGTATTGGGACTCACATGGTCATGTTGTTAATCTATTATCGTCCATCAAGCAAGTTAAAAATGGGAAGTCACCGCTTTTTGACAGCTGCCTGGACAATTTTGAGTGATCCTAACAACTTTTACATGGATGGAGCATGCAAGATATGGTCCTGGGACTGTAGATCGCAAGGCAAATGATTTGGGCTATGGTATTGTGTACCTCAGGCCAGCTTATGAAAATATATAAAAAGTTTTACACCCACAGATTGGCTGTGAATATCAAGTTTAACAGTCTCAATATTCCAAACCTTCGTGAAGTATCATATTTATGTCCCAAATCATTGTGCATAGACATGTTGCACCTATCAGGGGAACCACATTGCATAAATAATAACAGGATTCGCTGCAAGACATTTAACAAGTGCACAGGCTATGCCTCCTTTGCTGACTGCTTGGTATATAGATAGCTTCCATAGCCCTTTGTATTTAGCGATGCCTCACAGGTACCACACAGGTAATCATATGTGTGTATGAGAAATTTACAATGCTAATATGATATGAATAAAATATGTTAATCCCATTAATATGAAACTTAGTAACCCTCTGTTTCAAACTTTTAATTTTGTGGCATTGTCATTGTAGGCCTATAGCCTCCATTCATATGCAGAGCTGTTTATACAAAATCATATCAAAGTGATTTTGGGCATACCGGAAAAACTGCGCATTGTCTGTCAGTAGAGCTGTACAAATCTTAGGTAAAATGTAAATTTCTTTGTTTTTTGGTGTTGTTTTTGTTTCTCCACCCCCCCCCCCCTTTTAATTTTATTTTATTTATTTATTTTTTTTTGCAGACAAAAGCTTGTCATATATGTGTGTCATGTGACTGGGGTAAATCATTTAAAATCAGGCATGAGGTGTTGAGTTCATCAGCATATTATTTTCACATAAATGAATCAATTTATATCCATGAATATGGATGACAGCACTTATGAACTGCAGATTTTTATAACTTTTACCAAGCTAGTGTCCATAGGTGGCAAAAGATTTGAACTTCGACAAACAACCACATATAATTATAAGAGTTTCAGAAAGTGAAACAAGGGGAAAAAAAGTTAGCTTCCATTAAACACTTGCCTGAAAACACTTGTGCCTGATAATTGGATTGATAATTGGATGCTTATCAAATTTAAAATCAGAGCACTTGTGAATACAAATATGTATTTATGATATTGGAGTAACTGTACAAACTTTGTCATTTTATTTCTAATATGTGCCCATACATCAGAAACCATGTCAATAAACCACAGCTTATGCAGTCTACTGCAGAAAAAAAGGCAAAGCACTATTGGTTTGTGGAAGCTGGATCACCCAACTGCCCTCCTAATGTTCAAACAATGGGCGCGTTAAAATTCCATAATTTTAGTACCAAAAAAACATAATATGCTGAATACTGCTACTCTAATCTGTGACCTACTGGTCTTAAACTGTGCACTTTAATGGGCCAATAATGTTTAAACACTAAAACTGTTCCATTTTCTGCCATAATTCAGATTATATCAGGAAAATACTGCCATAATGACTGGTATTAGATGCTGACTTGGTGTAACTGATACCCCCCCCCCCATCCACCATTAATGCCTCAGCAGTGATAGATGTCATATTTTTGTGGACAAATGTTACAATTCTATCCATTAATAGTACAAAAATCACCAATTTCACCTAAAAACTCATGAAATTTAAGCAATATATTCAAATCTTTGGTTAAAGATGAGGGGTGGGGCATTGAAATTTGATCTCTCATTGCAAGGGCAGGACATGCAGGCAAGTGATTATGGGTTTGCATCATAGCCCATTGTGTATCGTATTTATATTGGACAGAAAAGAATTGATTGGATGCAATTATATAATTTTCCTCAAAATTTTAATTAATCATTTTATTTGTCATAAAAACTGATATTTCAGATTTAAAGGTTGCTTGCAAAAAAGTTGATATTTTCCATGATATTGAAGTTTGGTAAAGTTAACGCAAATCCTTTGCAGAAAACAAGTTGTGGCTTCAGTTAAACAAGTTTTAAAAATTTTGATAAGTCTATTAGGTTACAGACCACAGTTGTGATTGGCTGGTTGGGCATCCCAACGGAGTTAGTCCGTAATTGTGAAAATGCTGTGTTTTCAGCATGCTGTAGCTTCTGTTTAAATAAAGTTAGCTAAGTCAGGTTTGCTGCATCGCAGAGTTGCTTTATTGGTGATCATATAGGTCCACTGTCTTTCAGGCCCATTGGGAACTTTATGGTGGGGAAGCACAGTGATGTGACCCTGGCAAGAGCACAGTTTGTACACCTGTATAAAGCTGACATCCAGGTGTTGTTTTGTATTTCAATTATCACAAATTAACGTGCTGGGAATTGTATGACAAAAATCCGTCCATATTTTTCTGACATTTTTATCTGTTAAATGCTGTTCACGGAATTTTAAAATACCAAAAAGCTGATTTTTTAGACTGAAAAATGCTAATATGAAAAATAGAAGGATTTATAACTGTGGTCTGTGGCCTAGAGATGTCTGCTACCTGAACCTTCACCAACAGCAGGGACCGGAACCGAAGCGGAAACAAAAATAGAGAGAGTCTCAGCATCTGCCTTAACCCTCTCCTGGTGAGCTTTTTGAGCTCAGCCCTCTTGTCTGGCGCGGCAACCAAGCCCCACTGCTGGTTGGTCCAGGACTAACAAATTCGACATGTCTTCTGCCAAAAACATTGCCCTCCATGTAACCTGTCCATACACATTTAGCAACATGGATGATCATCCCAACTGGGCATGAGGTGACCACCATCATCCCATCCCGATTCAACGATTCTATGGACTTGCCCTTCCTTGAGGGAGAAGCAGACGACATCGTAAAAAGGGACACAGCCAAAACCAGTTAAAACTCCTCTTGAGCCAACTGGAAGAGTCAAGCTTAGGATTCCAGCTGTACGATGGCAATACATGTATTTATTCTATGTTTGGCAGTGAGTTATCATTTTCTGGAGTGAAATCCAGAAATAGTAACTCACGGTAGGTCACATGACCTAAACATTGTTACAAGTGAATCGTGACGCGCCTGCGTCAGTGACGTAATGCATTGACATTTAGACAAAATCAAACGTCCGCGAGCTATGCTTAATTATACGTCACGGGTGACGTTGAATAACTGCGATGAACGTCAACAAACACGGCACACCAGATTTGACATTTCCAAGTGAAAAGTCTCCGCTTCAAAATGGCGACACCTAAGCAACAAGAGCGACAATTTTTGCGGTAAATACTCGATTAAACATAGAATAAATAAAATCTTACATGGCAGTGAGTGAGTTACAATTTTTCTCTCACAAGGGATCGTTGTTGGTGGGGAAAATCACGAGTGGTCTTGAGCCAACTGGAAGAGTCAAGCTTAGGATTCCAGCTGTACGATGGTAATACATGTACATAATAAGAAACGCTAACCAACCTTAATTCCACCAGGGAACACAAAAATTAAGAGACCCTTCTCTGCAGCGAACTTACAAAAAGGACGCCAAAGATAAAGAACTAAAGTCAGAAAGAGGCTGTGTCCCACTTATGCTAGCAGAGTCAACAGCTTGCACAATAAGGGTCAAACTGGCTGTGCATGTTTTAATCCTTTAGTAAGCTGCACTGTTGGACAGAAACTGACCAAAGATAATTACAATTAGTGCAGAATAAAATATACTTACATGTGTATTGAAATAAGGATGGCTAACAACACAACGAGGGCACTCATATTATGTGACAATACACACTGGTGGTTGTTTGGTTTTAAACATACATGTATTTTATTAATGCAATTGAGGAACAGGCCCTATATGAACCTCTCTGGTGGTTAATGGTACCTGTTGTTCTTTCTGTGTAGTAAGTAAATATGGCCCAGACAAGCATTTCTAAAAACTCTATGACCAGATCAAAGGTCAAGGGGGCTTGATTTTGGTGGGTGACACGGCACCATTGTTGTATTATGTGACAAGACACATGCAGTGAGTTCTCCGCTGGTGGTCAGTGGTATTCGTTGTTCTTCCAGTGTAGCAAGTATGGCCTGGACAAGCATCTCTGTGACCAGGTCAGAGGTCAAGGTGGCTTGATTTTCCTGGGTGATGCTGCATGGATTTAGTACTGAAAAAAAAAAAAATTATTACATCTTTTATATCTATTATGGCCCTTGGTTGTGGAAAATACTTAAATGACTTTGGAATACAACTTCAATCTTGTTCCTTTGTGGGCCACTTTATCGGGATCTTCAACTCAAAATACACGAGGCATAGCCATGATGACTGATGAAAACACCCTGCCAACAACAGTAGCTAAAATCTCAAATTATATTTGAAAGATGCTCATTGTCAAGGCCTCGTCTGAGTGTCAGCAAGCACATTATGTACTCTTGAAGCAAATCGAGTTTCTGGGCTGGTCCCTTTGCTCTATACTAGAAAAGAAAGATAAAAAATCTCCAATGAAAAATCACTATAAAGGCATATACAGGTATTGGCAATAAAACACTTTTTCTGAACAAATTCTAGGAAAAATTTAGGTATAAAATGAAATGTCCAGATTTAAGCAGCTATGTGCTACATTACCTTCTGTGGCAATATGCATATATGCATGATTTGATAATACATATCGTCACTGTCAGAGCAAAACATTGTATGTTTTTGGACTGCATTTTTGAGTTACAGCCAAAAAACAAAAGGTCGAAGGCATATGTTTTTCTGACAGAAATATTGGGATTGCTGTCACAGCTAAATGCCGTAGGTAATTAGGCAGTAGTTTTGCTTTTGTTCTAAAGAGTGCGAGGTGTATATTTTCTTTCCAGAAATACATGTAAAATTAGAAGGAGGTGTGATTTTCAAACCAGAGTCATGCCCGGGGGCATGAATGTCTCACCAGCGTAATTCAAGCCACTCCAAAGGTTTTTGTTGATGGACGGACAGATGGACATCCGGACGTCCGGAAAGTGACTACTTAGTCTCAGCTTATGCTGGCAAGACAAAAATGTATATCTGAATATAACTCTTACATGTAATTCTTAAAAAACCTTATTTACCAAATTGTCAAATTTGAAAACATCCATACTTTTTCTGCAAGAAAAATACATACAACATTTTGCAAGATTAAACAAAATATGACCTTTAGCTCTAGCTTCTTGAATATACTGGTTTGAAAGTCAAAGCCAAGGTCAGGAGATATGACCCATTCTCATGCATCATAATATAACCTGAACTCATTTTGCCCAAATATGACACATAAATTTTTGCTCTGACAGCGATGATATACTACATTTATACATTGAAAAGGGAAAAATGACTTACAGGATTCACATTTGTCCTGCTTTCTCCTTGCAAGTGATTCCTTCTTGCTGCCTTTTCCTTCAGTCTTGTAAACACAAGGGTTCAGCATGGCAAGTGTAAGACCTACATGTAGAAATATAAGTAAATAAATGTCAATGCATTGCACATAAGTGCACACAGAAAGAAGTATTGCATGATAACCACAATATTGACGAAACCTGTATCATTGCACAGTTATCATTTTGTCTGGGTGTCAACCCAGACATTTTGTTTTTCCAAGAATTCTTTCTTTCTTTCATTCTTTCTTTCTTTCTCTCTTTCTTTCTCTCTCTCTCTCTCTCTCTCTCTCTCTCTCTCTCTCTCTCTCTCTCTCTCCCTCCCTCCCTCCCTCCCTCCCTCCCCTCCCTTCCTTCCTTCCTTTCTTTCTTCTTTATGACCATGCAGATTTGTCCGGAGTTTTTCTCGGACCCTACTAATCCGAAAACCACCAAACTTGCCATGGTGACTGACCTACCAGTGAAATTAGGCACCTGACTTGGAATAGTCATGATGTCTAAAATTATGCAAATTGGGGGGCACTTAAAATTTTAAAGCTTCATATCTTCCAAACAATTGCAGATAGACACAAAGTTTTAATTTACACATGTAGGTTTGAGACAACTGGCAAATCCAATAGCACAAAAACAAAACTTGGGGAATTTTAATGAATGCTAAATTCACCAAATTTCTCCCCAATCCACATGCAGGCTTTCAACTGCCTGCTGTATGACCTATTGCTTGACCTCTATGGTGGCAGACAACCATTTTGCATTTATGATTAATTAGCTTGAACCTGTCTCAGAGCTTTCTGTCCATGCATACTGAGTGTATGCTTTGGAAGGTTTGGGTCTTGTAGCAAATTGTGGTGTGGGATGGGGTGGGGGACTCCCAATAACTGTGTAATGAGGCTCTTAATATAATACAGAATATCTCTTTCTGTTCATGCAGGAACAGATTGACTCCATGTTGCCATATGTACCAGCATGGAGCTACTATAGATGGAGGTACAGCTAACACTCATCAATGGAAAAAGCTCTGTGACCGCCGCTGATAAAATCTGGCCGCTTATCTTAATTGCCTCTCCCCCGCTGCGAATACACAACACCGCATGCACTGTGAGCCGCATGCCAACATGTGGATCGGCACTTTCCACCTGTCTACATTGGGTGTGTTCTATATTTGTAGCTCCGTTGTTTTGACAACAGTGATGGCGATGTAAACTGGAAAAAATGTGCCACCTCCTATTTTTTTTAATATCTGTTTACGGAGGTGTTTTGTGAATGTATGGAAGAGGAGACTGGTGAAATGATTTAAATCATTTCACCAGTCAATTTGTTTTCCATACATTCACAAAACACCTACTGTGAAAATCCCAATTGTTCAGTGGAGTGGTTCCAACTTACACTATCAATGCCTGGGATTGACGGAAAATACCATTCCGTATTATCGCCGTCTATCCTGTTTAATATTGACCAGAACCTGGTGATTTTTCATCATAAATTTGAACGTCCGACACACTCCGACATTTATTTCACTCATCTTGTTGTTTAAAATAGGTGTTTCCACGATCAGTGAACATGGTTTGCACGTCAGCAAGAGAGCGGCAAGCATACTTTTTATCGTTGGAATGTAACAAAGTTTG
The DNA here is from genome assembly GCA_964020975.1 of Hermodice carunculata. Classification (NCBI taxonomy): domain Eukaryota; kingdom Metazoa; phylum Annelida; class Polychaeta; order Eunicida; family Amphinomidae; genus Hermodice; species Hermodice carunculata. Next base: position 758,296 of record OZ026624.1, on the reverse strand, counting down.
CTGACCTTTGTTGGCCATTTTAATGTTGATTGTTCGCTCAACCCGTGATAACTTCGTCGGGTTTCATCCGATTTCAATAATTTAAACATCATTCGAAAGCACGCGCCATGAGCAGTAAGAAAAAATGACTCCGATTAGCACCGTTGCAAAGATAGAGACTATTCAACCCTCCCAGACACGAGAGCGGGAGAGGGTGTGCCCTCGACGCGCCATCTGACGGTAAATCGGTGCCGGTCACAGGGCTGCACATCAGAGACGGCTTTGCGACCAGCCAATATACAGCCTCCCCCTTTGAAGTTCAAGGCAGCGCACCGCGGTAGCTGGCGATAGGATTTCTGTGTATTCGAAGCTTTACCTCCATCTATAGTAGCTCCATGGTACCAGGCAGGCTTTTGCTTCCACTGGTGTCCTAGCTGGCCTGTTTTTGCCCGAGGCAATATCAGTCTACTGAGCTCAGTCACAAGGGGACTCACAGCTCCGGACCTCTAGGCAGAACAAGCCTGAGTGTACCCTCTGTTAAAAATAGACAACATACACAGCTGAGTCAGTCAAACCAGGGAAGTGCAAATATTTGTGTCATCTCAGTGGACACTTTCCTGTCTTTGTTTACTTGTAATCAATGAGAGGAAGCCTGTTCTTCATAGCCAATACTGAGACAGTATAATTTTGTCTTGTTTCACAGGTACATGTTTATGTACTAGTTCTTGACAGCTTCTGTTAAAATTTGTTTATGTAATAAAGGAAAAAAAGACAGTTTTGTATTGCATGAATACACATCCCTCTAAATCATAATATGTGTACACTGTACATGCACATATACTCATCAATACTGCCCAGAAGGGCTGACCCTCTCAGGAGTGGGCACTTTTCTCTGGTCGCGAGGGTGCTCACTGAAGAGAGGTTTCACTGTACAGTTGTACTTGCAATTTAAGACCACCCCTAATCAATGAATGCCAGACAAAAGTGGTCACATATGACAAGTGGTCTTTCATCTCAGATAAATTAACAAAGAAATAAAAGGCCAATCTCTCTCTCTCTCTCTCTCTCTCTCTCTCTCTCTCTCTCTCTGAGCAAGTTGGTCCAGAGTTTCTCTCTCTCTCTCTCTCTCTCTCTCTCTCAGCAAGTTGGTCCAGAGTTTCTTTTTTTTTTCAGACACCATTTTTCCAAAACCACCAAGCTTGCCATGGTGACTGACAAAACCAGTGAAATTGTGCATCCAGTTGGAACAGTCTTGATGTTTAAAATTATGCAAATTTTTAGAGGCAACAAAAATGTTAAAAGCGTCATATCTTCCAAACTAGTGCAGATGGACTCAAAATTTCAATGTGCATATACACCTTTGTGACACTCGCCACCATAATGGACAGTATAGTTGTTGAATTCCAAATTATGCTTATAAGGGGCATTAAAAAATCTAAAAGTTCAATATCTCCAAAACTATTGTACATAGAGATGTCGTTCCAACTTCCATTTGTAGGTTTGTGTCAAAGCCGCATCCAATTAACCATGAACGAAAGCTGTAGGATTTTAATTTATGCAAATTAGGTGAATATGCAAAATTTAAATCTTCAATAGCTTTACAACTATTGTAGAGGTGCCATTCCTACTTCAATTTATGGGTTTGTGGCATAGCCCCATCCAATGAGCAATAAACCAAAGTTCTTCTAGGCTTATAATTTATGCAAATTAGGCAAATACACAAAATTAATATGTTGAATAGCTTCAAAACTATTATAGATAGTAGTTTCATTCAAACATCACTTTATAAGTTTGGGACAGGGCCACATCCCTTGAACCAAGAACCAAAGCTGAGCATTTAAATTTATAAAAATTAGGCTAATACACAAAATTTAGATTATGTTGAACAATGGCAAAGTGTATCATTTCAAACTGTTCTCATTGTGAAGGTACCCAGACAGATTTGCTGTGAAGGTACCCAGACAGATTTGCCGTGAAGCAAATCTTCTTTTCTAGTTGTCTGATTACATTTAAATGAAATAAATACCTGTATGAAATTTGCAGCTGTTGCCATCTTTCATAATTCATAATGTCAGCCCAGATTTGTCCCCCTTTAAGTTACTTTCGTGACTGAAGATCATTGTTTCAAATGAACTCTGGTGGGCCATGGCGATGTCAGTTTGACAGGTGGCATATGCCATTTATCTGTACACCTCAATTAATGTCCCAGCAGTTTGATAAAACACTGATATTAGTGGACATGAATCGTCTGTCTGTCCCTAGAAAATAAACATATGTAAATTTAAGATCCATCAAAACCTTTCACTACCTTTGTAATATTACTTGCATAATATTCAAGGATATACATGTATTACTGTATTAGTTTACTATTACACTTTACAAATATATATATATATATATATATATATATATATATATATATATATATATATATATATATATATATATATATATACATACACACATATATACATGTATATATATATGTATATATATATATACACATATATATACATACATATGTATATATTGTAAGGTTTTACTCCACAGATAACTGAAAAAAAATGTGAGTGAGAAAAAGAAAAGTATGTCTTTCATTTTACTTCTTTGGATTTTTGATACATAGTCATACTAATGAAAATTAAACATACCAAGTATATTAGCATCTTCATCTGTTTCTGCTTTGGTTGGTGTTTCTGTATGGTCAGGTTGGAATGTTCAGAGTATACCATTACCTGTGGACTACACACAGTCTTTGTTGGAAGTGTCTTTGCCTCTGTGAGACCTGACTGTGCAGAACATGGAAATACATGAATAAACTAGACATACATGTACCTTCAACACAAGCGTTGACTGAAGGGTCCGCCATTTGCTTAAATAAGGTCATGGTGACACCAAAATCTAATCAGATCATTTTGCCAGGTAAGGTAAGCATATTGCCAAATTTGAACAAAATACATTGAGGCATTATGTAGATATCATGTGCAAATCCAGACAGATATCTGGATGGACGGATGGATAACCAGAAAAGAGAAAGGGTCACCCCATGGGGCAGACCCTTAAAAAAAAACGATAAATTTAAGTAATTTACATATTTATTAATAATACTTACCTATACACTACTACATGGGTAATTGTCCGAAAGGGCAAGCCTCTCCAATGATACCAACAGAATTAAATTTCTGGTCCACCTGGTTCATGGCACGATGCACCGCAGCACCACCTATAAGCAGTCTCGGTGTTATGTAGCCTTGGTCACGTACTTCAGTTCAATCTTTGGCAGTCTATACTCCAAGAATGACTATCGCGGGGAAGGAAGGGTGGGCTTCAAACGTAGTGTATAGGTAAGTATTATTAATAAATAGGTAAATTACTTAGATTTATCAGATTTATGGCATAATACATACCTATACACTACTACATGGGTAGAGATACCACCAGAACCATACGGTGGGAGTCATTCTGACCTAGAGACCAAAGATCTATAAAAGGTAGATCAGAAATTTATAAAACTCACAATAACTCTCTCCCAAAGATGCCTTGCTACAACAGCAAGGGAGGGATGCAAAATCCCTAAAAGAATCATCCATATGTCTGAGACGGGTGTCCTTCCCACTAAACCGAGGAAAAAGAAGACAAGTTGTCTTACCATGAACAGCACCAGTTAAGACCTATGTCAAAACTGGGCTGACCCTGTTTTCATTAATAAGGAAAAAAAAAAAGAGTGGACAGCACGAAGTAAAACTTAGTCTGAGCACTGAGATCCTGTACACATAGAAGGAGTAGGTTGATCTGTCAAAGCAAGCAGATCACCCTCGATACAGGAGATATCTTGGAGGTGGAAATCTGAAAATGTCGAATGGGAGCGCCAACGGCAGGCTGCCACGATGTCTTGAAAGGAGACTTGTTTGAGGGCATCCCATGACGACGCAATGGCCCGAACTTCATGAGCTCTGATTTGAAGCACTTTCTTCAACTCAGGAGCTTTCTCCGCCGCTACATTAGCTGCTTTGATAGCCTTAGTGATCCAACTAGAAATAGTATTGACATGGATCTTGTCTTCCTTAGGCTTAAGGGGAAGGAACAGAGGCTGAGGTTTGCTTCTCCCCTTTGATCTGCTGGATTTTACCCTGTGTAAGTAGTATTTCAAAGCACGAACAGGGCAGAGTAGCCGATCAGGATCCTTACGATCCATATCTGCGGAGAGGGCCTTGATTGTGAAGCCCGTAAAAGCCGTAAGAGGCTTATCTGGTTGATGAGTCTTCCCCATAAAGAATGGGTTGGGTTTAAGAAACACCCGACTCCCATTGTGAGACCATCTGATCTTGGAAAAATCCAAGGCATGAATCTCACTTCTTCTTGCTCCTGAAGCAAGGGCCAACAAGAAGACAGTCTTATGAGTTAAAGTGCTAAGAGGCACTTTCTCCATATTTTCCCTTTCAAAAGGATATGATCGAAGGCCCCGAAGGACTATCGGCAGGTCCTATTGAGGATAGACATTCCTCCTGACTGGTCTTTCGCGAAAAAAGCTCTTGATCAGTCTCGAAAGGACTGCACTGGATCCAATCCTGCGGCCCAACATGTCTAACGAGGATGAAATAGCGGACCTATATCCAGCTATTGTGCACACCTGTAAGCGGTCTACAACGAGCAGCATATTCAGGAAGTCAGCAATCTGACTCACCAAAGTTTGCCAAGGATCAATCTCAGGCTTTTGATCCTTACACCAATCTTCAAACCCGGTCCACTTAGAATCATAATTCTTTAAAGAAATGGACCTAAGTTTCCCTCTTGCGACTCTCGCTGCAACTTGGTGAGAAAGTCCGGCATCTGCAAGGCTCTTCGTGACAGTCTCCAGGCGTGAAGATGAAGCATGCCTGGATTTTCGTGGAACATGTTTGACGCCAGTTGATGTAACAGTGTTGCCCAGTTGGGCAGTGCCCTGGGAGGTTCCAGGCTGAGGCCCAGCAGATCCACTGCCCACGGCCTCAGGGGCCACCAAGGGGCCACTAAAATCACTTCCACTTACTCCTCCCGTATCTTGTGTAACACCTTCTGAAGGAGAGGTGTCGCAGGATAAGCATATGCCCACATCCCCGACCAACTGATGGACAGGGCGTCTGTCCCCCAAGCCGCTGGGTCTTGGACGGGAGACACATAAACCGGGCATTTGTAATTTTTGCTTGTCGCAAGGAGGTCAAAGTGAGGAGCACCCCAATGGGTCCACATCGTCTTGACTACCAACGGGTGGAGAGACCACTCGGTGTTGATCACCTGGTGTCTGCGAGAAAGTCTGTCTGCCCTCACATTGAGGGCTCTCGTAATGTGAGCACACCGAATCGTTACTTGGTGCTCGTTGCACCAATCGAACAGTTGGAAAGTTAGAGCAAGAAGGTCGGCTGACCTGGTGCCCCCATGCTTGTTCACGTACGCAATGGCAGTGCGATTGTCCGACTTTATGAGAACCTGCTTGCCTTGAACCACTTCCCGAAAGTGTATCAACGACAAGCGGATGGCCTCCAATTCCAGCCAATTGATCGGACAACTTAATAGTTGCTGAGGCCAAATGCCTGATGCTGTCCTCGAGAGTGTATGACTCCCCCACCCGTGAAGGGACACATCTGTAAAGATCACCAGATCTTTGAAGGGATGCAAGGACTGTCCTTTCATGACATTGTCCCTGCTCCTCCACCATCTGATATTGGGAAAGTTGATCCCATTGTTGCAGGAATGCCTGCTGAAAGACTCTCCTGTGGAGCCGACCTTGAGGTACTTGGAAGTCCAATGACTTCAATGTCCCTATTAAGCTTCTCCAAGCCTTGGCCGGCAAGACCGGCCGATTGTGGAATAGGATTTAAATCCTCTGTAGCCTGCGGAACCTGTCTTCCGAAGGGAAGCAAGTGAAGGTCTCCGTCTGATATCTCGTCCCTAGAAAGACCAACTCCTGGGATGGATCCAACATGGATTTGGGATAATTCATTATCAATCCCAAGTCCATACAAAGCATCAAGACAAAAGCCGAGTCCTGACGTGGGATCGACTGCTTCAACACTCTCAACAGCCAGTCGTCCAGATATATATGAAGACTTACGCCTCTGCGGTGAGCATAATTTGCCACTACTCCCATGACTCTGGTGAAAACCAGGGGCGCCAGAGCTAACCCAAAAGGGAGACCCTGAAACTGGTAAGTCACTCCGTTTACCATGAAACGGAGGTATTTGTGCGACTTCCGTGCAATCGCTATGTGGAAGTAGGCGTCTTTGAGATCGATCGACGTGGCCCAATCGCCTTGTCTCATCGATGGTGCTATGGAGGCTTGCGTCTCCATCTTGAATTTGCTGACCACCAGATATTGGTTCAATTTTTTTAGATCGATGACGTGTCTCCACCCGCCATCTCTCTTTGGCACCAGAAATAGCCGACTGTAAAACCCCAGTGAGTTTGGGGTGGCTACTATTTCCACGGCTTTTTCGTCCAGAAACCTGACCACTGCCTGTTGAAGGCGTGTAGCGAGTGAGGGATCGCCTTGATGTTGTAATGACACGGGGCGATCTGACAATCGGGGGGGGGGGGGGGGGGGGGGCTCTCCATCTATGAATGAAAGAGCGTACCCTCCACCAGAGACGACTCTGACACCTGGCACTGGCAAAGTCTGTCAGTCCCTAGCTGCTGATTGAGCTAGGCGAGTGGACTGACCTCTGCCACGTCCACCACCTCTGCCGCCACGTCCTTGTCCTCCGCGCCCGCCTTGGGGCCGGAAGGAACCACCACCACCTCCTTTGAGTCTCTTATGTTTACCTCCGCCACCCCCTCCACCGCCTTTAAAGTTTTTCTGGCCAGTGGGGACATATTTTGTGGCCGACGCCTGCCGAACTAGTGCTTCGCTAGTTCGCATAGCCGACTTGTCCCGGTGGTCATTTGCCACTTCCTGTAGGACATCATCCTCAAACAGGAAGTGGGAATTAGGATCTAGCTGTGAGGAATACAGCCTATTCCGCAGCCTGTCACTGAAGACTGTATTCCTTAAGTGTTCCGCTCTCTGGAGCAAAGTGAGGTTGGCCTCATGGCGAATGGAACTCTCCATCGCTGCCCGCAGAGAATCTGCACGTGAAGCCTCTAGTTGCGTGACGTGAGATACTATCTGTCGCACTGTCGAAGGGAGGTCTGTGCATTTAGCTAACCTGGCCATAATGCCTGACACTGTGACCGCCTCGACGTCCGAGGCCGAAAGGGCCTGGACGTCACCCTCGTGTCCTTAATAAGGCCTTTAAGGACTTGGTCTCTCACATAGACCCCCAGGCTTGACTGTTTGTCCTTGTCCTGGTAGTATTGCTTAAACTTGGGCTGGACTTTCCGTGGCTCTGAATCTCACACGTTTTTCGGAACATTAAGGCTCCTTGGCAGTGCAGAACTGTCTTTGGACACCAGATTTGTAGAAGTAATCTGGGTCGCAAACAGCTTTCGAGCTGACCCCTTGGTTTGCTCTTTCATTTGTTCCGCCACGTAGTCACCAAAGGGAAGAGCCATCTTGTCTTCCCGCCTGGACATGTAAGACATGGGCATAGGCTTGGGAGCGTTAAGCTTCGTTGGAGTGCCTAGCGCATCCACCACCAAAGCTGCATTTTGGGCAAAGGAGTGACACGGCAGTTCTGGAGGACCCCCTGGGTCTGACTCCAGAGATCTATCCCGATCGCCTCTCCTACCCCAGGCTTTCTGCGAGACCAGTGTGAGGTGTTCCAACAAGTCTTTGGTGGTTTCGCCGGAAGGAAAACGCTCCGACTCGAGTTGAGAGTACAGCCGTGTCTTGGTGTCCTCTTCCTCATCTTCTTCCTCCCCTAAGTCAGAAGACTCCGGAAGTGAGGGCCCATCAGAGAGTTGGCTCGTTGTAAGAGCCTCGTCCATTAGAATAGACTCCTGGGCCTGCTGTGAACCATCACAGGAGGCACCAGCTTCTAGACTCATGCTTGTCTCAGCTGCAGGTTGAAGCTCTACTGCCGCTGGGGTAGTGTCGGGCGGCAAAAGTGGCGGGGCAGGTGCCTCAGGTAACACAGGCTGCCCGGACCGCTTCAAGATAATACGAGGGGTTGCCGTAGGAAACGCACCATGCGGGGTCTCCATAACCTCATCATCATATGAGAGGACAGGCCTGTCGTCCACCATCTTGGAGACGACTACCTTAGACTTAGGCCCAATCCTGTGGCGTAAGTCCGCAGGGTCCAACTGTGACTGTGTCGGAGGGTTGTCCCATACCGTGTTGGCCGGGGGTGGACCTACCACGACACTGGCCACCTCAGGTCTATCCACTGGTTCCTCATGAAGGGAACCGCCCGGTGTTCCACTCCTGTCAGAGGACCGGGGGAACTTGGACTTATCCGAGCGCCGGTGCTTCCTGTGCCTCTTGTCTTTCTTATGCCGGCTCCTGCCACGGTCCGGGGACCGTGGGGTCGGACTATGGGTTCTATGCCGGTTCCTGTCACGGACCTGGGACCGTGGGCTCAGACTACGGGACCTATGCTTCTGTGAGCTGGTCCCTGGTACCTGGGACTCCATACCCGCCACCCGGGTCGGGTCCGACTGAAGCTGAAACGGTGCCACCTCCGGAAGGGGCTGTACCGGGTCCAAGTCTGCCTCTTTGGTGACAGTGGCCGTAGGGGCCACACCAGTCATGAAGTGTGGCAACATTCCCTGCAGCATCGTGGGCATAACAAGCTCCATTTGCTGCTTCATAATAGCCTTTATGGTATCTACGGTGATTGGCGATACCCCAGCTGGGGTTAGATCCGTGTGGGACGCTGTATGGCTGGGCCCAGACACGGTCCGGTCCAAACTTACGGTCCAGTCTACACTCTTGTGCAACGCAGTCCGGTCCACACTGGTGTGAGGTACTGCTCCAGCAGGAGACAGTACGGTCCGGGCCACGTCTGGTCCCCTAGCACTGGCACCCGCTATTGTGGTGTGCCCGACACCCGTACGGAAGGATGGAGCCGGAGCTCCTAAAGTAAATGGCACTTACCTCGCAGGTGACCCTATGGGCTGGACCGCTGCCGGTGCCTGCTGTATGGTCCGGGGCTCTCGCACCATAGCCTGATGTTCATCGGTGCGGGTCCCTGCAGCGGCTCGCAAAGCCCTCTTGTGTGCTGACTTCTGTTCCAACCGGCCCACTGCCTGCCACCTCTTTTCCGGCCACTAGGCACAGATGTTGCAGGGTGAGATTGCTTGCTATTATGACTGTACATCTAAAGCAGGGACCCATGTTTCATTATCATTGGATGTATACTTTAATAACTCAACTGATTCATGATATATCTTTCCTTGCTTGATTCAAAATTATATTTTAACAATGTTCACAAGTAAGTTTTGTCTGCTGCTGTATCATCAGACTTCGAGATGCAAACATCCAACACGGTGGCCAATTACAATATCACACTGAAGTCTTTGCCTTAACCATTTCAAGGGAATGAGAATTGCTGCTGCCACCAGGTGGCTAACTGTATGATAACTATATGCATAGGGCAGGCTAGGATACATAATGTCGTTAGCTTAAGAAGCAGGCAACATCTCAACCAAGGGTACCTTGGCCAGCAGGCCTGGCTTACGGAGTTCAAAGAAAAGCTATTAATCACATGACCATTAGAGAATGAGATCACAGCTTAAGAGCCCACACAGACAGTAAAAAGTGGTCCACTTATCCTGCCCAGTTCCCATTACCTTTAACAAAATGATCAAATTTCATCAATTGCTTTTAATGACATTGGCTAGAAGCAAATTCAAGCATATAACCAAGCTTACCTTGCATTCTTTCTAGGTGTACACTGTGACGAGACTTTTTACTTAGAGTCACATTTATCGATTTTTTTCTTTTGGTGCCGGATTTGCATTTCTTTCTAAGAAACCATTCTTTACCATCTCTGTTGGCACTGTGGGTATTGGGTCCAGATGTTCTTTAGTTGGTCCACCAACACCAGCAAAATATTTTGTCCACACAGATGTATGCTTGGTGATGATTTCTGGTCCAAAATGTTCCCAACTCCAACACCAGATCCACCAGAGATCACTTTTCCAGGTTTGCATGGGCCTTTGGGAATGAGATAAAGTGAACAGTCTTCAGACCATCTCTTCTGTTGATGTACCGTTGATCTGAATTACATGTGCGTTAAGCACATTTTGATCATCTTGTATTTTGTCAAATTTGAGGGCAGCAAAGCTGGGCTCACAACAGCAGACAGTCTGAATGTACGAGTGCCAGGGACTGAACCAAACACACTCTTTGCTCATGGGAAGGAGCCAGAGATGAAAGTCCAACGAGCTGGAGCAAACTCTAGCTGCCAAAACTAAAAGACACAGGACATCAAGGGCAGTGGAGCCTGTCTCACCAAGTGAAGTCTGAGTGAGTGGGACAGATAATTTCCCAGGATCAGAACCTGATACATCTGATCACCTGAGAAGAGAGAAGGGAAACCACAACAAGAATAGAAAGCCAGCCAAGACACTCACTCTGGAGAGGAGGATGAGGCTTTCACTGTTGGGAAGATGGGGTGGTTATGATTATTGCTTGCACTCTTGTGCTGGGTGTGGCAGACCCCAAGACTGCATCCCAGAAAACACAACAGTGACTCAAAGATGGTTCCATGTCAAAGAAAAGACTCAGGAGAACACATGAGCTGAGTCAAGTAAATTGAACCTCAGAGACATGAAGATGGGGTGGACAACAAAGTCTGACTAACCTTGCAATACTTACCTGCAGGAACCAGGAGTTAGTCACATTAGCCAGAAAAATGTTTCCTTGCAGACAGAGCAGGACCATGCAGCCCTTTGCCCTTGTGACTGGAATCTGGCACTCGTGTGGTTAACAAAAATAGGAACATAATAATAAATTATTTAAACCAGAGCTATGCCCGGGGGGGGGGGGGGGCATGAATGTCTCGCCAGCATTGTAATTGTATGGGTGAGGATTATTTTTTGTGCAATGGTGCCTGTATTGGTAGAATAACATGCAAAAGATAGCACAGTGTTCTTAAAAAATTGTGTCACTGGAGGGGTTATCAAGACAGGCACCACTGTATTTGGTCAAGTTGCTGAATATGTGAAATGAATAACAATCTATTTGTTGAGAATATATCACTCCCCCACCCTTTTCTGAATCAAAATGGTCCATGATGTATATAATGTGTTCAAAATACTCAGAGCTTGACGTACCTGTCTGTATATTTTTTCTCCAATGCTCAATCAAGCATGAAGTAATCAATGAAGTGTGACAGCGATGACCCTCATCTCTAGGGATGATTACATTAAATCATGTACCCAAATATGAAAGGCCTATGTAGTCTACTTACTGAAATAATGCCACTCCGAAGTTTTTCTCCAATGCTCAATCAAGCATGAAGTAATCAATGAAGTGTGACAGTTATGACCCTCGTCTCTGGGGATGATTACAATAAATCATCCATCCAAATACGAAAGGCCTATGTAGTCTAGTTACTGAAATAATGCCACTCCGAAGTTTTTCTCCAATGCTCAATCATGCATGAAGTAATCAATGAAGTGTGACAGTGATGACCCTCGTCTCTGGGGATGATTACATTAAATCATGTACCCAAATATGAAAGGCCTATGTAGTCTAGTTACTGAAATAATGCCACTCCGAAGTTTTTCTCCAATGCTCAATGAAGCATGAAGTAATCAATGAAGTGTAACATTGATGGCCCACATCTCTAGTGATGATTACAATCAATCATCCACCCAAGTATGATAGCCCTATCTGATCTAGTTAGTGAAATAATGCCACTCCGAAGTTTTTGGTTGACAGACGGATGGACTGACGGACGGACTGACGGACGGAAAGTGACTGCTTAGTCTCGCAAACAGCTAACGCTGGCGAGACAAAAAGACATGCCTTCAATGCAAAGCGTTGACTGAAGGGTCTGCCATTTGCTCAATAAGGTCATGGTGACACCAAAATCTAATCAGCTCATTTTGCCTGGTAAGATAAGCATATTGCTAAATTTGAGCAAAATACGTGGAGGCATTCTGTAGAAATAACGGTAACGAGAATGTGCACATCCAGACAGATGGAAATCTGGATGGACATCCAGACAGACAACCTAAAAACAGATAGGGTCCCCCCATGGAGCGGACCCTTAAAAATAGAGCCCAGTTGGTGTGGAGACAAAACCACCCAACCACACCACAGACTGGCAAGAGGCTGATCTAACAGGACATGACAAAACTGACAAGAGGCTGACCTCAGGACATGACAAAGACTGATAGGAGGCTGACCTAACAGGACATGACAAAGGCTGATAAGAGACTGACATAACAGGACATGACACAGACTGTCAAGAGGCTGACATAACAAGACATGACACAGAACGAGAAGTGGCTGACCTATTTTCAAGGATGTTGCGTCATTTACGCAATTTACATGAATTTCCACACAGACAACAACATCCTTTGCCTCAGTTTTTTTATCAAAGATGTGCTTTGGTGGAGAGAATTTATGCACACATACAATGGAATATCAATAATACCTGATGTTTATTGGGCTCCTCCTGATTCAGTATTATCTACAGACTCTTGTTTATCAGGTTGCGGAGGACTGCTATTTACACATCAAAAGTATTTTCATTCAGTATTCCCAGCATTCATTTCAGAAATGCAACTTGATATAAATGCACTTGAGTTACTTGCAATTGTAGTTGCTTTAAAGATCTGGGGCATTCTTCTCAAAAGACATAGATGCAAAATTTATTGTGACAATATGACGGTGGTAAATTTGTTGCATTCAGGTAGATCAAGAAGTATTTTCTTGAATTCTTGCCTAAGGGAGATTGCCTTTTTATGTGCCTTAAATGAAATGAAAATATTTTGTGTACATATAGAAGGTATCAATAACAGACTTTCTGATGACCTGTCTAGGTGGCACTTGGGTGCTAATTATCAACGAGATTTTTTTCAAAGAGCACAGTCCGATATGACATGTGATCACGTAGCTGAAGAATTATTTCACTTTTCTGCAGATTGGTAGTTTCATAGTATACTATGAGATTGAGAAAAGATGACAGATGGTTGACCCATAAATGATGTACATGTATTATAGTGGGCTTTAGCTAAGATTCATGATACATATGTATTTATGCTTCCATTTGATGAAATGGTTTACTCTTTTTCCTTGACATGTTTTGCTATTTACTTGTGTGTTTACAGATCCCGAATTTGAAATATTACAGAGGGATTATTTATTATCGCAAAGGGCAGCGTTTGCACCTGGCACAAGTAAGAATTTGTGTACCCAGTGGAGATCCTTCATCCTTTTCTGTTTATATTTCAAAGTTTCTTACTTGCCTGCTTCACTAGATACTGTATGTGCATACATTCAATTTTTAAGCTGCTCTTTCGTTTCTATGATTGCCGTTAGAAATTATCTCAATGGTATTAAACTTTTACATTTTTTCTCAGCTTTAGAGTTCCCACATATTGACTCTTTTCAACTTCGCTTATTGTTGAAAGGTTTGGATAGATTAAATCCACATTGTGTCAAGCAGGCAGCACCTATGTCACCACAAATTTTAACTCAGATGTTCAAGTATATGAATATGAAAAATGCATCTCATGTTGCCTGTTGGTCATCCTTTCTGTTTGCCTTTTTCCTTATGTTACGTAAATCCAATCTTGTACCCACGAGTTGGGAGAAATTTGACAAAAGGAAGCAATTATGTAGAGGCGACGTTGAACATAAAGATGGGGGATTGTTGGTGCACATTAGATGGTCCAAGACCAATCAGTTTGGCCATCGAGTACTTACTTTACCTCTGGTTGAAATTCCTGGCTCAAGTTTATGCCCAGTTTCTGCTTACAGACGTCTCATTGCTTTGGTACCTGCTGCTGATGACATGCCTGCGTTTACGTATCTTTCTCGTTCTCCTTTTGGTTGTATTACCAGTTCCAAATTTGTTAAGCTTTTGCGTTTTCTTTTGAATAAAGCAGATTATGATGCCTTTGCCTTTTCTGTTGTTTTCTGTTAATGTTTAGAAATTTACATGTGTAATGTATGTTAGCTGTATTAAATTCATGCTAGGTTTGTGGTGAATTTCGTGACTTAAAGTCTAGTGATATAAAAGTATACATGTTTCACAATTTTATTATTTTTTTTGGGGGGGGGGTTCTACATACATTATTGAATTATGATATATTTTGTGATGATATTTGAAGTAATCAATTTCAGTATACTTTTTATTGTCATGTTTACAATTTCCTCCTTTACTTGTTTCCTTTGTGATCAGAGAAGTTCATCACATTATATTTATGTATTTGTTGTTCATATGAGAAGTTTATTTATTTTTTTTGTGTGTGTTTGTTGTTTGGCCTTTTTTGGTGGGTGAGTGCTTGACGTTTTCTTCTTTTATTTCTTTTTCTTTTCTTTTTTTTTTGTTTTTCCTTTGATTTTTTTTTATGTTGTCAAGACACTTTTGAGCCAAACAATAAAGTGATTATTTGTATTTTGTTTTGTTGAGTTGTCTTTCATGTATTCAAGGGCTCAGAGATAATTTGTATTTTTTATTTTATTAAAAAACTTAATTAGATTTGAGCCATTTAATTTCCAGGCTGTTTGATAGAGTCATGAACTGTTTTTCCTTTTGTGTCCATGGACTTTTTGATTGGGTCAGGACTCTCACGCATTCTCTTTCCTTTCTTTGTTTTTGGTTCCCGCCACCTTTCACTGTTCGTCAGTTTTTTCAACCTGTCTATGGAGACTGCTCACATTCTGACTTTAATTTTTCTTTTTCCACCCTCCCTCTCTTTTTCCTTTCAGGTTTTCTTCCTTTCTGTTTATGTTTTGAAAGAGAACATGGGTGAGTGCTTGACGTTTTCTTCTTCTTTTATTTCTTTTTCTTTTCTTTTTGTTTTTTGTTTTTCCTTCGATTTTTTTTTCATGTTGTCAAGACACTTTTGAGCCAAACAATAAAGTGATTATTTGTATTTTGTTTTGTTGAGTTGTCTTTCATGTATTTAAGGGCTCAGAGATAATTGAAAAAGGTTCTCTCAAAGCAGATGGCCTTCATAGTGGGTACCATTGCACAAGACTGAAATTATCTATCAGTCAAGCTTGAAAACCCCTGATGGCTTAATTCAGGCCTTTGGGTATATGAAAAAAAAATTGGCAACACAAAAAAGCAATTTGTCACCAAAAGTTAATCTACAAAGAAACTGAATCCCATGTACCTGGGAGTCTTATCACAAAAAGCTATTTGGCCTTCCATGACAGTGGCAATATGCAACAAGTACCACTGCATATGAATTGTTTAGACTTCTCTCTTGACAGCTTGGATAAAAAGGCAAGGAACATGTATATACATATCAACAATGTATGTTGACTGTCTCAATGGTGACTGTCTCAACATCTTAAGCCAACTCTAAAGTCCACTTACCAGTGAGCCATGTGAATATCCACCTCAAACTGGTCACACTTAGAAGGGAGAGGTTGGGAATATTGCTCATCATTCAGTCACACTCAGCAGGCTTTGGCTGGCAAGTCCCATCAGTCGTATGGTATATATTACCCATGCCAGATGATGACTACAAAATAATTCAGGGCCATTCATGACATTGTTTGAGGAAGTACAAAGATGCATATATGATGGATTTCTGCATGTAGTAGAGACACACTGGAAAACATTGTGGTAGAGGTTATAATGTCAAACTTAAAAACATCTGGCCAGCTCTTTAAGCATCTGACACTCTGCCCTCCAAACACTTTTCAGCAGCTCTGGCCTAAGTGATTATCCTTGTGCCCATGCATCAACACATTTATGGCCACATTCTTTTGATCATAGATTCTGACTAACATTGAAAATCTTTCTAAGCATCTGTAGGTATATTAGCATAAGGCTGTAGCTTTATTGCCTCTGACATGCACGACAAATTACATATGCATGTGTAAAATTATATTTAAAGTTTTCTACCAAAAGATTATCAAGGGAAATGATGTACCTCTGCATTATCATGTTTATGAGCCACCTCATTTATTGAAATATAGATAAATTTGCATGGTCATTGACAATTGTCTGCTGGTACATGGTAGAGTTGTATTAAATGTGCATGTACATGTAAGTACTTACAAAACAAAGTTGTTAACTCTGATTTGTGAAGCTTTCTCCTGTTAGATTTTGCAACATATGAAAATAGAAGCCCATAAATGTCATAACTCACACAGTACTCCAGAAAGTAGCAGTTCTCAGGACAGACCAACACCATCATGATCATGACCACAGCTGCATGCAGGAAGTAAACAAGATCCAATGTTGATCTAGGCCAATCTTCACACAGCTTGCAGCAACACAGCTCCACCACTTGGCATCTTCAGCATTCATGTATGGCATCTACTTTTCTGTAGAGCTGAATTTTGATTCCAAATTTTGTTGATGTGGATCAAGCCATGCAAATTTATATGTAGCTACCAGTTTGTGCCATTAAGAGCCAGTAGGTCTATCATCCAAACTGACAATTAAGGTCTATCACTTAAGTAGATGCCTGCCAGCACATATGGACTTTACATGTTCCAGTACAACTTTATCAGTCATTGCATCAGCATGACAATGGTATATACAGTACTATAGGCAGGCTGGACAAGTTTCAGCAACAAATTGATATCTTGATCACAAGATAACAGTAATGAAGTGCCAAGCGCATTGCTCATCTCACAGTGGCCTGTATGTATCGAGAGAATAGCTAGTGTCTACTGTCACAGGACATGCCTGTCTTAGTTATCAAACATTTTGTGACAGAACTAACTATTCAAGCCTTGCACAGTCATGACATATGTGCTTTGCAGGATCCTTCAAGTGTATCTATATTTGTGATTTCACAGTGCACTTCTCAATGGCAAACTGCGTCCCATCACTGATTTTACAGTCCCATTTCTCAAAGATGAAAGAGGCACAGTGCCATTTCTCTGACAAATCAGCCTCACCAGCAATTTCAGAGTCATTTCTGAATGACAAATTAGGCCCAATGCTCATTGTACAGTACCATTTCTCAATGATAAATCAGGCCCACTGATTTAACGCCATTTTCTCTGTAACAAATCAGGCACACTGGTGATCTCACAGTTCATTTTCCAAATGCAAAATAAGGCCTACCAATCACTTCACAGTGCCTTCATCCATGACAAATCAGGTCCACTAGTTTCCTCACACTATGTAGTTCAAAATGAATGACAGGGCTATCAGGCCAGCTTGTCACTCAATCCAAGGTGGCTATTACACAGCCTGCTGTATTATGTGTTAGCTTTGTGTAAAGTTCCCCAGAGTTACAATTGCTGGAATGCATGTTTGGTGGCAAATCCTGAATTGTTGTCAGCTTGTTTATCTTTTCTTACACAATTAATGTCCCTTTTACCAATGGGTTATCAGAGACCAACCAGTGACCCACAGTGCTGCCTATGGGGACACACATGTAACTGAACAATTTTCCATGTACAAGTACTGGCCTTGCCTTGCAAAGCTGGATCTAATGTTTTTGTTTACGTATGTTACTGTAGTTGTGTAGCACTAAGGCCGTTTCACTGGCAAGTACTGGCCACAATGCACCCGTAATTCCATTGAAGAGCTCTATATGGCTACACCAGGTTTGGCTTGCAAAACAAACAACCCTGGAAAAACATTTTCTTTACAGCAAGTGTTTAAAAACAAAAGGGCTGTGTCAACAGCCCGTCCTCAGCTGACCTCGATATTCAACCCATGTTCAATAAGCCCACTCTAGTCTAGGGGATGAGAATGTTTGAGTGGAAGTAAAAAATGTGTTTCCATTGCAATTTCTGTTGACTTAAACGGTAATCACAAGGAATGCATGCATAAACTGAAAGGTACCCAGATTGGAAAATTCATCAAAAAAGGGATCAAGAGTATTACCACTTTATAAACAATTTTGATTAATCCTCCCACAAGCATATTTACAACAAGTTTCAGAACAATCTGAGTTACGGTTTTGTATTAGTCGAAAATGGGAAAAAACACACACAAATTTGTAAAAAATAGAAAGGGTCTAAGGGTCCCCAGAAGTGTCCCTATGCAATTTCAAAACAATGGCTGACCGGTTTCTGAGAAGCAAGACCATTGGAATAAACTTGGTAGAGACCCAACTGTAATGGACTAATTTGAATATCTAATGATGAGATGCAAGTCACCAGGGAACCATGAACGTTTATGCCTTTCCTGGGGATTTACAGTTTTGTGAGTGGCATGAGGCGGCCTTGTTGTGAGATGGCCTCCTCCGCCATCATGCCTCAGTTTCCAGGCACATGTACGCATTGCTGTCTCGGCCATTAAAAGAGTTCATAAGCCGGTGTTGTGTCCATTCAGTTTATAACATGGCACAATCGACTATGAAGAATCTTCGGCTACATTCCATATAACTTGTACAGACTTTACATGGAGTTTACACCACAATACAAACGTGATGTAAAGATGCCTTATCCTGATCAAACAATGACCATGTCTTTGCAAAATGCTGCTGCCACCGCTGACTTCAAATGGTCAGCAACATCTCTCATCTTATGCCACAGAAATTGGATCTATCTACAGACAGAGGTGAATCCTTCAAGTTGTGGAAGTGTCGATGGAACGACTTTGCAACATTATCTGGATTTTCAGACAAGGATTCAACCGTACAAATGGCAATCCTCAGATCA
Source organism: Hermodice carunculata (assembly GCA_964020975.1). Classification (NCBI taxonomy): domain Eukaryota; kingdom Metazoa; phylum Annelida; class Polychaeta; order Eunicida; family Amphinomidae; genus Hermodice; species Hermodice carunculata. The sequence goes on along the minus strand of OZ026624.1, from coordinate 739,632 downwards.
TGTTTGTCAGACGATACCCTGAAACTAGTCGCGAATGTGAACTTGAAAGAGGATAACAAATCTAACTACATGTATACCAAGGTGCTCAGCACCTTTTAAACATATACTGTGGGATAAATTTACGTTGTTATGGAGAGGAGAAACTTAAACACATGTGCACAACAGGTAAGTGAAGCCTTTGATGATTTCTTTATTGATTTGAAAAACCTGGCCAAAACTTGTGTGACTTCTTTACATGCGAACCAGGCCTCATCAGGGATCGCATCGCGGTGGGTCTCCAAGATGGCGATGTGGTTAAGCGCTTGTTGGTAGAACAGGACTTGACTCTAGAACCAGAGTCATGCCCGGGGGTATGAATGTCTTGCCAGCGTAATTCAAGCGATTCTGAAGTTTTTTGTTGATGGATGGATGGACAGAAAGTAACTGCTTAGTCTCGCCAACAGCTTATGCTGGCGAAACAAAAATCATTGGAAGTTTGTAGACCTGAAGAGGCCACCAAAAGGCATAAGGAGCAGTTAAAAGGCGACGGAACTGCTAGTGCACAAGCCATATCCAAATATAAAGCACAAAAATGACCCTCATGGAGAAAAAACTTGCACTCTAAAACTCCATGTACTTGCTTCAAGTGTACCAGACCACACAGCAAGGATGGCACATGTCCAGCGGCAGATACATATTGTGCAGCATGTGGTAAGCTAGGGCATTGGGCCAAATCCAAACATTCTTCCAAAAAGAAACCTGTTAATCCCCAAAAGACTAAAAAACCACAAGATGGCAACAAAATGAGTTATTATTATTGCTCAAATTGGTGAACAATCAGCACCTAAAGTCACAGTACAAGCTAAAGGACTTATTGCAAATGGATCTGGCATTCTTGCCATGCCACACAGTGGTGCTGAACGTTTTGCACGTGGACTCAATATATTGGACACACTAGGCATAACCCCGGGTAACCATCGTAGCCCGTCAACCTGTCTCCAGGCAGCAGATAATCATGTCATTTGATAACTTCGTGAGTTTGATGCCGTCATAACATGTGGAAACCATGCAGTCAACTACAGACACTATACATTTACTGGATGGCACTTCAGGTCTATTACTGTCATGGTATACATCTCGTGACCTTCGTATTTTACCTGATAACTACCCTACTCAACAATGTTTATTGTCTACTGCCCCACCTGGAACGCTTCCCAATATACAGAACTCTTACATGGATACTGTAAGTAATGTTACAATAGACACACTTATCAGTGAATTTTCCACAAGTTTTTGATGGCAATGACAGGGCTATGCCCGGAGAGGAGTTTACCATTACATTGGAGGAGAACGCCACACCATACTGTGTAAAGGTTCCTCCTTCTATCCCTTATGCGTACCGGGATAAGTTAAAGACAGAGTTCGATAGTTTGGTAGCAAAAAAGCATCATTGCCTCTGTAACCCAACCAACTACATGGTGCTCCCCCATAGTCATAACCCCAAAAAAGGACTCGGATAACATTTGGTTGTGTGTAGACTTCACCAAACAAAACAAATATGTCAAACATGAACAGTACAAATCACCAACGCCACATGAGGCAGTAGTCAGACATTGCAGCAACCCTTGCTAGTTGGTTTTCCACATTTGATGCCCCATGTGGATACTATCAGTACCCCCTAGCAGCAAAGAGCAAAGAACTCACTACATTCATCAACACCAATGGGTCAATTTAAGTTCAAGCCTCGTGCGCCGTTTGGGATAAGCTCTATATCTGAGCACTACAATTGACACATAGATGAAGGTATCACTGTCATACCACAGACCAGGAAAATTGTAGACAACTTTCTTGCATTTCTGACTCTAGCTATAAGCAAGTCATGTAACCCATGTGTGGCAAATTTTGCAACGTTGCACTGACAAAGGAATCTCACTCAAAAAGGATAAATTTGTGTTTGCCCAGAGACAAGTAAAATTTTGTGGTTATTTACTTTGTGGCGATCAATACAGCATAAATCCTAGAATTACACAAGCCGTCTGTGATTTTCCCAAGCCTACATATATCACAGATCTACTAACCTTTTTCGGAATCGTAAATCAATTGTCGGCGATCACTGTTGTTATAGCACTAAAAAGGGAACCCTTGCGACCTTTACTTAAACACACAATATGCTTTCAAATGGAACAGTGTGCATGATCAAGCATTTAATGAGACAAAGCAGGCTCTCATAGACAGTCCAATACTGGCCTACCATATGATTCAAACAAACCGACAGCTGTCCACACAGACGATAGCCCTCTGAAAGACAAAAAAAATAAGATGGACCTTGGCGCCTGGTGGAAGCAGGCTGCAGATTTTTATCTGAAACTGAGTCACACTATGCAATGATAGAGCTGGAGATACTTGCCATAGTATGGGCGGTAAAAAAGTGGCGCATGCTACATGAAGGACTACCACACTTGCAGCTAATTATCAATCATCACCCACTGATCCCAATATTGAATCAGTACCAGCTCAACAAGATCGAGAATCCACGACTTCAATGCCTCCGTATGCAACAGTTGAAATATAACTTCACAGCTACATGGTGTAGTGGGACAGACCATGCATTATCTGATGCCCTTTCCCCTGCACCCATCACTAACCCAGAACCAGAGGTTGAAATTGCAGAGCAAAACTTGGACTTTCATTTTCAAAGCGTAGTGGCCATAAATCACTGCGAAGCTGGACATGACATGAATTTCCTTGAACTAAACCTTGCAGACAGCAACATTGAATATCAAGAACTCATTGGCCAAGGTTTTCCAACAGATATGGATAATTTACCCATGTCCATTCATCCCCATTGGCAAATACACAGTTGTTTAGCAATTGACGATGTTTACATCTTGTGTGGATGCCGCTTACTTATCCACATACGTAAGAGAAAATCAGTACTCCAACAACTTCATGACAGCCATCAAGGCATGGCCAAGATGAAAGCCTGATTGAGACTAATAGTTTATTGGCCTGGCATAGATGCTGACATCGAAAAGACTGTACTTTCCTGCCAAGAATGTAACCAGGACTTACCGTCCTGTCCAAAGGAACCACTTGAGTCTCATCATGAACCATCCCGTGTATTTGAAGATATGTGTTCAGAGCTGTTAACATATGCTGGTCGCAAATTTTTGGTTACCACAGACATTAAATCAGGATGGCCAACCATGAACAACTTAGGCAAAAACATTATAGTGCCAAGGATATCATACATGTTATGCGTGAAACATACACTAACACTGTGGTACCTGTCATAATGCTATGGATGGAGGCCCTCAATATACATCCCGTGAAACCAAACAGTTCTTAGAACAGTGGGGCGTTAAGCACATGGTATCGATCATCACCTCATTACCCCCAATCCAACAGGCATGCCGAGGCCAGCATAAAGGCAATGAAATGCCTAGTGAAACGATGTTGGGCCTCAAACAAACATAATGTGGACATGGATAAATGGTCCAAAGCTATTTTGCAGTGGCGCAACACACCTCGCAATAATGGACGGTCTCCTGCACAGGTAGTCTATGGACATCCAGCAAGGGATACTCTACTCATTCAAAAACATGCATTTGCCCCAGAATGGCAAAAACTGATCAAAGACATAGACACTCATGCAGCAGAAGTAAAAAAAAAGACGAAAAAGACTTGCTCGTTGGTAAAATGCTTCTGCTCACTCATTCCCACCGTTACATGTTAGCACTCAAGTAGCCGTTCAGCATCACACAACACAACAATGGGACAAGTATGGAACAACTGTCCAAGTGGGCAACAACCAGAACTATTGCATAAAATTAGCCAGTGGGAGAGTCTGGCGACATAACCGCCAGTTCCTTCGTGAATGGTACCCCCTGCCTGTACCAGAGACTCTACCAAGTACACGTGGCACTGCTCCCCAGCCCACAGAGACATCCACAGTAGAGCTAGCAGAGCCACTCCCAACCCCTATTGGCTGGTGCAGCCAACGTTCCCATAATGCCCCGAAGCAACTTATTCAAGAATTTTAATATCAAGAAGTCCCTCCTTGAACTTGCCCTCCATATGACCCTGAAGTGACATTTATATAATGGATAATAAGTGGTAACTTTTGTGAAATTTACATTGTAATTTACAAAAGTAGGAGGGAGGTAGTATAGACTAATTTGGACATCCAATGATGAGATGCATGTCACCAGGGTACCATGAACATTTGTGCCTTTGGGCAATTTATGGTTTTCTGAGTGGCATGAGGTGGTCTCATTCTGAGGTGGCCTCCTCCGCCATCATGCATGCTTCAGTTTCCAGGCACATGCACGAATTGCTGTCTCTGCCATTAAAAGACAGAGCTCATAAGCCGGTGTTGTGAACATTCAGTATATAACACCAACAAAGGTACCTTCCCACCAAGTTTGCAGTGAATCTCACTGACACTTTTGGAGAAGAAATCGAAAACATGAATTGTGGATGGACGGACAGACAACAGAAGATATTATACCCTCAGCTGATTTGTCAGGTGAGGTAAAAACCTGCTGACCAACAGACTGACAAATTGGAGTACTGAATTGTTACACACTGCCAGGAATGATGATCATCTCAAGTTGACCACACACTGAGTTTCATCGACAAAAATCCTGAGCCAAACATAAATTTATGTATTTGCAGAAACACACCCACTCAGGGCCAGAATTTCGGCGAGAATCTTAGAATCCATTCTCGTAAAGATTCTCCTAAACTTGTCTTTCTTTAAAAAGAAAACTAATTGACAAAACCCAAAATAGATTCTCGCAAAATTTTGCAAAATTCTGGCCCTGCCACTGCTTCTTCAGCTAGAGTTCTGACAGCAGAATGAGAAGCCAGCTATGTGTCAATTTCTTTTGCTGCATTTCATTCATTATCATCAGCATTTGGGTTATGATAGAAGTGGTTGGCCATTTCCTGTGTGTAGACTACCACAGTGACGGAGTTGTGCCTGTCAGTGGTGTAACAAACTTTCAAAGGAGAGTTGCTTTAAATTCTATTTCTCTGTTTTCCCCCTGAGGGCCTCCACAAGGGTTCTCCATTTTCTTCACAAAAGCAATATGACATATCTTTAAACAGATCAAAAATCAAACCAAAAAGTTCTTTCAAAAGAAACATTTGAAAACATCCAAATCCCAAACAAAATATCAGTTTGACATTTTGATTTCTATATTCTCCTTTGAAAAGTTGGGAAGTAGTTCAGCACAGGCAAAATGTTTGCAGCAATATTTTCAAAAGTTCAAACTTGTTGAGATTCCATTGAGCTGATGTGACATGGTTAAAAAATGCTAATTATAATCAATTTGACTTTTGGCTGTAGCTGTTGAAAAAAAAACAACAATTTTGTCATTTCTGAATGTAAAAAATGAATTTCACTGTTATTTCTCCAATTGATGAGGCTAATATATGGATGTACGTGCACAAAATTGTATAAACAAACCCACTGTTGTTATATTTAAAATCTTGCAGAACAAACAAATACTTTAGAGTTATTTTGTCCAGACCATTATTGGCAGTTTGTCAGTTTTTGATGCTCCAAAAATGCCTCAGTGTGCTGACTGGTGTGATTTACAGGTTTTAAACTTTACATGCAATATCCCAAAGTATTTGGAACATGAACAACGTTAACCATTGCCTCTGCATGTCACATACAGCCATTTCTACACATGCCCAGACACAAACCACACCTGTACTCACCCTAACCTCCCCACACATGCTAACTATGGCAAAACACACATCCATGCATACACAGGCACACGCTCTGGCTTCTCTGCACATGCTCACTTTGAGACACAAACATCCACACACGGGCACACACTCCAACTTCACTACACATGCTCAATTTGAGAAACATGAACATTCTCACACTCTGGCATCCCTACGCACGCTCCCTTTGGCAGACACACAATATTCAAGCTACCACTGACACAAATCCACATGAATTCACTTTTTTTTTTTTTTTTTTTAAATTTTATATTTTTTTGGGATTTTTTTTTTATATTTTTGGGGGGATTTTTTACTTTCTTTTTTAATGAATGACATGACGCACACACACAACCATATCCTCAAACATGCACCCACTCAGACATACACCATACAAAAATGGAGATGCAGTTCCACTTTTGTGTCATCCGAACAGAGGCCAAGTGAGTCAGGGTCAGCAGAATGCGGATACGGTGCAGGGAGATCAAGAAGTCCATCTACTCTGGGAGACAAGGAAGCTAGTCCATAGGGTAGGCCATGAAATGTTAGCATCAGGTTTATTAGAACCAAAAAGTAAATAAACACTCCAAACATAAAATTTATGATACCAAACATAAAATTTACATTAATGCCAAATATTAAATGTACACTGATGCTAAAATATTTTAATCAACACTACAATACCTTTCAAAACATTAAGAGCTACTGCTGCCAAAATAATAATGCCAAACTACAAAATTTACACTGATCTCCAAAATATTAAATTTTTCATTTCTGCCAAATTGAATTTACATCTGTTTTAGAAATGAAGGTTTCATGGCCTACCCAACTGACTGATGGACCCTGCAGTCCATCCAGAGGGCGTGCATGCATACAGATCCACAACTGCAACTTACCAAACCAAGTCCCATCAGGTTTCCAAGAGTCTCACATCCAAGTCATGGGATACATGGTGATCAGGCGAGCTGGCTCGGCGACCTCTGGCAGCTTTCCAACAATCTACTCATTGGAATTGAGGCAACAGAAACAGCTGAGCTGAAAGTGCTTCAGATGTCAGGCTCGGTATGCTAAAATGTGTGTATCTAAGGAATGTTTTTCAGTCTAGGAAAACATACTATTCTTCAAGTGTCATTCACATATTGGCACTCTATTACCGATTTTTGGTCAGCTACATATCAATACCTTTTCTCACCTGATTTCTTAAAACTGAACCCTCAAAGACAGATGTTCTGTAAAATACCAAGACCAAACATTATACATCTATGTCTGTTAATTTCTGACAATCAAGTCATTTGAATCACTACGAAAAGTGATGATAATAATTATGTTTGCCTGTAGTCACAATGTTTCACAATGAAAACTAACATTGTTTAGGCATTGCCGTAGGAGGCTATGATACAAGACAGTGATGTCAAAGCACAGTAAAATGACCACATGTATGAGATGTGTCCTCTGTTTATACATTATAAACCACACATATAGAGTGCCAAGATGCAAAATAAACAAGAATCGCCTCATCTGACCCACCCTACAGGTACAGGTGGATTATGTATTCATCCTTACTCTTTTTTTTAGAAACTTTTGAGTAACCACAGTTCAAACCAGATTTTTCTGCCATTTGTTCATGTGTTATGAAAATGTGTGTGGCTGTTTGTTTTCATTTGGACAGGTCACTGTAATCATTCAGTGTGTGCCACGTCAGTGAGTTCAATGAATGCTGTGCTCTGGGTCACTGCAGAGCCACAGAGTTGGCCTGTTTTGTGGATGACTCACATGTAATTGGTAACATGTGAAATTAGCTAGAATGCTGACCTACATGCATATGAGGTTACCCAGACAGGTCTAAATGTGATGAGTGACCAATTGGAAAACACTGGAACAGTGTTGATATTTCTCTGTGTATCCATATAAAACAGATATTTCCTGGGGAGAACAGGAGAACAGGAGAGAGCGGAGAAGATGAGAGAATTCTGAAGGATCTGACAGAAGCTGTGTGTCGTCATCAAGCCATTGGGACTGTGAGCCATTGTTTACATTGTATCTACAGCGTGTGGACACTGTCTTGAGTGGACTTGTATATTTACACTTTGTACGTGTGGAGTGTAGACCTTGACTTTGAGTGGATTGGTATGTTGTTCCTTATAAATTAGAACCAAACTGTACCTCGATTCTGTGCGATTGGATCAGCACCGGGCCATCTTTCAGTACCACACTGGACCCAAACTGTAACTCTGTGGGATTTGTACCAGATCATTTGGCACCTGTCATAGCACTAGGAACTGTGGGACCGTACCTGTGGATAATCTCACCAGGGATTAGGATTTATCTAAGAACTGTTTGACTGTTGAAATACCAGTGGAGATAAGTTTACCTATTTTGTACTGTTTTGATTGTTAATACATTGTTATTGTTAAATTTATATAATTGTTGTCATTCTTTGTTGAGTTCTGCTGATATTCAAAAAGTGGGTATTGTAACAAATTGTGGGGGCTCGTCCGGGATCAATCCAAGACAAACGGGATCAAAATTTAAGATAAATATTCAATTATTTTGGCAATACATGAAAGAACATAACAGTTGAATCAACTGGAAAATTCTGGAAGTTTCTAAATACTGAATCTTACAGTTTGAATCAACAAAGCATATTTGGCATTTATAAACATAGTTGTTAGTGAAATATACAGACAATAGGAAAGCATACCAATAGATCCAAGTGTGTTGCTGGCTAATGAGGACAGTCAAACATTTTGATAAATAGTTAAAGGACGACCTTGAAAATGTGGCAAAATACTTAAATTTAGACATACCATCAGGTGTCAAGAAAATACCTTTGAAACAAATAATAATTTCACATTTGGTTAAAGAAGGTTTCCTTGAGGATGAAGGATTGGAGGATAAAAGTTTGGCAAGTCAGCTGGAATTAGCTAACTTAAAATTCGAGAGTGAAAGAGAAGAAGCAAGAAAGCATGAGCTAAAATTAGCACAGGCTGCAAGAGAGGAAGCTATATACAGAAGCTGATGACAGAAAAACACAGGCAGCAAGAGAGGCTAGAGAACACGAGTTGAAGCTAAGAGAGCTTGAACTTACGCATTCTAGATCAGACAATTCAGCACAGTCAGGATCTTTTGATGCAGCCAAGAATGCATGTTTAGTGCCAAAATTTGAAGAAAAAGAAGTGTCAAAATTCTTTCTGTCTTTCGAGAAAATAGCTTAAACTTTAGAATGGCTTAGAGGGGTGTGGCCTCTTCTGTTATAAAGTGTGTCTATTGGAAAAGGACAAGAAGTTTATTCATCCCTCTCCATAGAACAAAGTTCTGAGTATGATGTGTTGAAAGATGCTGTTCTGAAAGCATACCAGTTAGTACCTGCATGAGGCTTACAGACAAAAATTCAGTGACAGCCAAAAGGAACCAGGTGAAACTTATGTGGAATTTGCCAGAAAGAAGTAGAATCTGTTTGACAGGTGGTGTGCCTCCAGGAAAATAGAACGTGATTTTGACAAACTAAGGGACCTTATTTTGGTAGGAGATTTTAAGGGTTGCATTGTGAAAGAAATTAAGACCTACCTGGATGATTGTAAGGCAGATAACTTACATGAAGCTGCAGTTTTAGCTGATGACTACAAGTTGACACATAAAAGCTTCTTTGGAAAACCCAAACAGGGTCAGTTCAGATCTAAATTTGGAAAGAAAACAGAGGGAACAGGGAACTTCTCCCCCTGTCAAAAATCAGAAGAACAAAAGCCCAGTACTTCTCCTCAGTCTGATAAACCTGCTAATCAGAAAACAGGGCAGAAGTTCTTTAATGGACCCACATGCAGTTACTGCCATAAAAGGGGTCATGTCAAGTCTGAGTGTTTTTTAATCCAGAGAAAGACAAATAATACTGGGAAACCAGTGGGTTTAGCCAGCATAAAGGGGCACCCGCCTCTAAAAATGTCTGATGGACATCCTGATAATCTCCATGCTAAATTTGAAAACCCAGGGGTAGCTTAGGAGTCCATATTGGATGGTTATGAAAGTTTCAAATCAGAAGGGCTGGTGTCACAGAATGTAAATGCTGTTGACCAGAAGGCAGTTGTGATCCTAAGGGACACTGGTGCTGCCCAGTCTTTACTGTTGGAAGATGTACTTCCTTTGTCGGATGAAATTTATCAAAATGGCAGTGTGTTGAGGGAAATTACATAACAGTCCCGCTTGACAAAGTTTACCTGAAGTCTGATTTCAAAATTGGACCAGTGATTGTAGGTATTGTACCTTAGTCCCGACAGAAGGTGCGACCCTCTTTCTAGGGAATGATATAGCAGGGGATAATGTGAAAGGTAAACCGGTACCATATTTAACAGATGAGCCAGCCACGAGAGAGGACACAGAGCATCTTCAGCAGAAATTTCCGGGCATTTTTCCCACCTGTGTTGTGACAAGGTCAATGGCTCTTGAAGCTTCTAAACAAGAAGCCAGTGACAAGGATGATGAATGTCCGGGGCTTGCAGAGACATTCTTTGCTGCTAATCTGGAGGACTAAGTAAGCCATGAAGGTAACTTGAGTCCAAAGGTAAGCCATGATGGTAACATCTCTGACCAGGTAAACCAAAATGATCATCTGAGTCAAATGCCTCATTTGAATCAAAATAGGCTGATTAGGGAGCAAAAAACTGATTCTCAGTTAAGAAACTTGGCAAGTACAGCTTTAACTGAAGAAGAGGCATAAAAAGACCCGGTATGTTATTATATTAAGTCAGGAGTGTTGATGAGGAAATGGAGACCTCCAGATGCTTCTACTGATGAAGAATGGAGAATCATTCATCAAATAATGGTTCCTCCATCATATAGGGCAGAAGTTTTAAAGACAGCTCACTATGCGCCTATGGCGGGCCACATGGGTATTAGGAAGACTCAAGATAGAATATCACAACACTTCATTTGGCCCAGATTACATTGGGATGTGGCAGAATTTTGTAAGACATGTCATACATGTCAAGTGGTCGGAAAACCCAATCAGAAAATAAAACCTGCTCCTTTGATTAGTATTCCAGTTCTTGAAGAACCATTTAGCAGGGTTATTATAGATTGTGTGGGACCACTTCCGAAAACAAAAGCAGGATAAAAGTTTCTCCTTACTATCATGGATTCAGCCACTAGGTATCCTGAGGCCATCCCATTAAAAAACATTAAAGCCCCTACTATCAGTGATGCTTTAATGAATTTTTTCACTAGAGTAGGACTGCCCATACAGATACAAAGTGACTTAGGTTAAAATTTCATGTCTGCAGTGTTTCAGGGGGTTGCCCACCAGTTAGGCATTAAACAGATTAAATCTTCAGCCTACCACCCAGAAACACAAGGGGCTCTAGAAAGGAATCATCAAACACTGAAGAATACGATGAGAACCTATTGTTTTGAAAAAGAATGGGATAAAGGTATATACATATGTTATTATTTGCCACCAGTGAGATACCAAATGAGTCACTGGGGTTCAGTCCATTTGAACTGATATATGGACATACTGTGAGAGGCCCATTACAACTTATGAAAGAAAAATGGTTGGTGGAGACACAAGATGAACCTGTCTTTGAGTATGTGTCCAAATTCAAAGAAAAGTTGAAAAAAAGCTTGTGAGGTGGCACACTCAAATCTGATGAATGCACAGTGTAAAATAAAAATAAACAGCCACACATATTTTCATAACATGTGCTTTGTGATAATTGATCCAAAGACAATGCAACAGAAAATACCCAATTATTCATGGAAAAATGAGGAGTTAAATGAGGCAAACTAAATCTACCAAGCAGGTTTTATGCATTATATCGGGCCAGAACTGTCGATTTGTCAAATGAAACCTGCCCAGGACAGGTGGCCACCTCCGTAACTTCAAGCACCCATCATTCCAAAACTACAGCCCCCGTCCCTGCATTTGTCAGCTGGGTTAACAGCAATATCACAATTACAAAAGGTCAAACTGACCAAATGCTGCTGAAAGTTGTCACTAGAAACTCCTTCTGTTCTTGTATAGAAATTCATGAAAACTCCAAGTTGATGATGGCACTTTCACACACAAAAACCCTTCAACTCTGGCAATAAAGTTTTTAACCTAGTCTCCTGTCTTGTCTGTCATGAGTCTTGTCATGGGGTGGGCAAATTGTCACATATTTCCAGATGTAGGATGCACCCACTCCTGCTGTCAGTCATGACCAGGACCACAACCACACATGTGTTCACCACACATGCAGAATTTCTACCGTTAGCAATCATGAGGGAGACCCAGATATACATGTAACAATGAACATTGAAAACATACATATGGAACTTCATAATGACATAGTGCATGGTGGCACTCTTAGAATATGAGGGACAAACAAGAAGACTGTGTAAACAGTCCTTCCTCAGCTGACCTGCATACATGTATATATAACAAAAAATAATTCCCAACTGAACTGAGCTAATAGAGCTGAGCATCAGCTGGAACTTGAGCTGTGCTAAGATGAGCAAAGCTGAGTCTGACTCAACTTTGAGCCGTTAATATCTGGATATGAATCATCAAGATACATAGTTTCAGTAAGACACTCCCACAAAGTTTTAAGTGGATCTGGTGTTTGGTTTTTGAAGAAAATTACAAAAACATACATGTATACTAACACATATATCCCAATATTAATCAAGCTATGTTATCTTATCAATCATTACATAATTTCAAAAAACTGATCAAAACCAGGAAATGTTTTTGGGTAGAGATTGAGTCAAGCTTTTCTGTCAAGCTTAAAGAGAATACATGAAGTAAAAAATTACAAAGCACAAAAAATTGCAAGAAATCTTTACAAGAAGATCATGATGCTCCTGTGCTCCTCTGGCTGCAATCTGCTGCTTCTACAAGTGCAGATTTTACTGCTCTATACCTGTACGGTATTGGTGCAAACCAATAGTAGACCAAAAGTTTAATACTACCATATCAGCAAAAATGTCACTCAAGGCCCAAATTAACAACACCATACAAAGATACATAAGTACAGCTGTACTATCCTATCAATATTTCATAGTAACCATGAGCCTTGGACCAACCATTGCTTAGACATCTAATATGTCATTTCTGCAGAGTCTGAAAAAAAACCAAAACTTGAATTCTACTTAAAAGAAAAAAAATGCTTGAATTCTACCAAACATTATATTGCATCCCCTGTCAAAGCACTCATAATAATTCCAGCATTATTTTCTTAATAAATTTGGCAACAGTCCAACTGGGGAATACCTCTTTGCCAAAACAAAGTTTTACATATAGACCGATTTTCACAACATTGCAATGCATGAAATGCATTCCTTATGCTGTAGCAGCACTTACTGAAGACACATTACACCAAAATTAAGGTCTAGTGCTACCCCAGAAGCATTCACCTACAATTTCAGCAAGTGCCACATAGTTTCAGAGGAGACTTGGAACATTTGAAGAGATTACACCAAAGATAAACCAAACATTTTATATGAACAGAAAACATTAAAAAAGTAAATAGACCATTTCTTTCTGGATATATTTGCTAGAGATACACCCATGGTATGTCCCCGCCATGTTTGACAAGTTTGAGAGCAAAAGTCAAATTGGTTAATTTGACAGAATAACGGATGATGGACAAACGATGGATGTACAACATATGGCATACATCAGATGACAGACCATCCTGGAGCATCAGCTAATGACAAGTCTACTTAAGTAAAAATGCAGCCATAAGTATATTGACCCTTTCAGCAAAAGGACTGTGACAGTCCTGCACTCAAACTTTCTAAACACATCATATCAAGCAGTAGAAATTGTCACCAGTTACTAGTAAAACATGTGACATTGGTTACAGTGAATTAGCTACTTAATTGTTGTACACAGATAAGCCTGTAGAAATTTGCATTTGCTTACCATGCTTACTGGAGACCGTTTCCATGATAACTATCTACATGCAAGTAATGGATAATCCAGCCAGCTTTGCAGTAAAATTATGATGACAAGTAGCCGCTGACGCTAGCCATATCCCCCGCCCACAGTAATCATGGACAGATGGACGGACGGACGGACACACGGACAGTGCCCATTACCATATCCCCTCTAAGGTCTACCCACCATAAAAAAAATCAAAGGGCTGGCATCAAAAATTTGGAAGATATGGCCCGGACAAAATTTGTATTGTATCTTGAGCTTGCTTAATGAACTTTGTTAATTAATTAATTAATGCAAGTAATTAGCCACACAAAACAATGCCTATGCACACCTACTACCTAAGGTCTACACCCCATAAAAAATTCAAAGGGCTAGCATTAATAGTTTAGAAGATATGGCCCGGACAAAATTTGTCTTGCTTAACGAACTTTGTTAATTAATTAATGCAAGTAATTAGCCACAGAAAACAATGCCTATGCACACCTACAACCTATGGTCTATCCACTGCTAGCATTAATAGTTTAGAAGATATGGCCCGGACAAAATTGGTCTTGCTTAACGAACTTTGTTAAATAATTAATTAATGCAAGTTATTAGCCACACAAAACAATGCCTATGCACAGCTACTACCTAAGGTCTACCTACCATAAAAAAATTGAAGAGGTAGCATTAATATAGGGAAGATATGTGCCGGACAAAATTTGTTTCTGTATATTTACATATCGTGGTGACCCAAATATTTGACCTAGTGACCTAATTTTGCTTTATGACACTTTCTTAGACTAAGCTTCACATTTGTGTAACATTTCATGACTTTAAGTAAAAGGACAAAAAAGTTATGGCCCGGACAAGATTTTTCATACATATGTATTCTGTGACCCACATATTTGACCTAATGACCTATTTTTGGCACATCATACACCTCTATCCTAGGAAGGACAAACACATTAAATTTGGTAGCTGTGGGTGTTATGGTGTTGGAAATATGGCCCGGAGAAGCTTCGGACGGACGGACGGACGGAAGGACGGAAGGATGGACGGACGGACGAGGTGCAAACCTATAGTCCCCCACCAAGTGGGCGGGGGACTAAAAAGGCATGAGCTTCACAACATTTTCTTTTACTGCAAATGGAGGGAAGAATGCAAATTAAGGAATTTCATACCAAGATCAGTTAACAGGGCTCTCAGAGGGTGTTGAAGACACCATGTTGGATCATTAAATTGCTACAAAACATAACATAATCAACAGTTACATGTTATGATCTTCAGCATGAATTATAATACAAACTAACCTATGTCTTAAGTATATTCGATTTTGTTAATGATACAATTTTTTGTGTGTATTTAATGGGATATCAATTGTACAGTTTTGACACAGCATTTCTTTCAAGATAAACACTGCACATAATCTGCATTGATAAATATATGATTTCAGATCTCACAAACAGGTAGGTATTGCAGAACTCATGTACATGTGGAACTACATTGTCATACTATATATCATTTCTCTATATGTCTTTTTTAGGAGGGGAGGGGGCAGGAAGAGTGGTGAGTGTACATTATTGCCATCTGATGCTAACTAAGTGGAGTGCTCTCAACACAATGGCCTCAACTTTGTCAGTCATGTTGTGACATGGTGTCACAAGCTTGACCCAAAAATACCATGGGTGGGGGCTGCCAGAACTGGCCTAGCTTGGACCGAAAAGTGCCAATAGTTGGTGTACTTTGGAAAGGGTCTTTGAAATTTACATGGGTGCCTCAGGACTTGTAGACAGTCACCAAGAAACAGAAAATAATGCCTTAAGAGGTGAAGGCCACAAACTTTACAATGCACTCATGTGGGAAATGTAGGCAGACAGGTACAAAATTGACATAGTAATTGTAATGCAGGGCTAGAAATAGGGCTTATCCACTTGTCCGTACTAAGTGAAACTTGCAACGGACAAGTAAAGTTGCCAATGCACTTGTCCAAAATTTACATACAGTTCAATCAGAAAAAGACTCCATTTGGTTGGCGGACAAGTGAAATTTTTCCTTATTTCTAGCACTGTAATGTAGAAACTTGTAGACTATAATGTTAACAAAAAGACTCAGAGAGCATGTATCACCTCACCAAGAGAGATCATACGGCAATCTGAAGGTGAGTCACCTGCTCAGCACATTACTGAACTGTGTAAACTGGCAGTAGATTGCAATGTTGCTAGCAAAGAAGAAAGCAAAGCAATATGGGGCCAACTGGTTGTGGGTGTATATGATCCAGATGGGAAGCTCCGACAGAAATTAATAGGAGAGTCATGCAGCCACAAGTGGCCTATGCCTGGAAAAGGAAAAAAATTGTGTACATCTTCCGACATTACAAGAAATACACAGAAAGACTTTGAGAGATTAGGTACGTACGCCAGCAGGTGCCAATGGCAGTAATGAGATACACACATTAACCAGGAGACCACATGGTAGTCTCAATTCCCACCAAAGAGGTCACTGGAGCAGATGTTTAAGATTGGGGACATGGGACCGGTTGTGGATGTGGCCATGCAAACTAACCAACCACCATATAGATGACCTCATATGTTACGGGACCCCCGTGGCAAATGTGGCTACACCAGACACTTAAAAGGGCACTGCCCCACATGAAATCAACAGCTAGCACACAGTCTGCCAAGGATATACACTCAATGCAAGCTGGTGTGCATCAGTGCACTTGATAGAAGAGACTTATGACCCAGGAATTCAAGACAACCTGGAACAACACCAATATGATGACTTTGAAAATTTTGGAGATGGAATCCAATGAGACACAGGCACAAAAGAAACTAAACAAACTGAATGGAAAATCAATCTCTTCATAAATAACATGCCAGACATTGGTAGC
This sequence comes from Hermodice carunculata, assembly GCA_964020975.1. NCBI lineage: Eukaryota > Metazoa > Annelida > Polychaeta > Eunicida > Amphinomidae > Hermodice > Hermodice carunculata. The sequence goes on along the minus strand of OZ026624.1, from coordinate 723,130 downwards.
AGAACAAATACCCTGCCAAAACACTCATTTGAGAAAGTGAGGAAAACAAAAGACAAGATGTACAGCTCAAAAACAAGACTGATTGACTACTTCAGCACAGCTCCAAAGCCAGTATGCAAGTGCACATCGATGACAGAAATGCAAAAACAGCCTGAACCCAGTTGAACATCACATCACCAAGGCTCAAGTCACCCCAGTGCTGGAACTCAGCCAACATGCATGGAGCCTTAGTTAGTAGACCAACGTTACCCTAAACACAGTCATGGCTGAGTCATCACACAGTGTGCAAAACATCATGAAAGAGCTATCAGGATGTATTTGAGCACCAGGTTGCTTACCTGGGGAGTATGAAATCAAGCTTATACCAGGTGCTAAGCCTGTTATACACCCACAAAGATGCATACCTCATGCCCTAAAAAGAAAACTGAAAAAAGTCCTAGATAATCTGTGTGAACAGAATTAAAAAATGGGTAAATTCAATCGTCATCGTAGAAAAATCAAATGGAAATTTGTGAGTCTGCCCAGACTTGAATATGCCATACTATTTGAGTATTTTCCTACTAAGAAGGTAGAAAAAATTGCAGTGAACTTGGAATGTGCAAGAATCTTTAGTTGATTAGATGCAAGCCAAGCATTCTATCAGTCGAAAATTGCTCTGAACAGCAGAGATTTGTTAGTCATTAATACACCTTGTGACTGACACAGATTCCTGCATATGCCATTTAATTGGCATATGTTCAGCCAGTGAAATTTGGCAATGTGCAGCTAAACAAGTATTACTAGGTACTGGACTCTAAGAAACAAAGAATTAGCCAGATTGCAAGGGATGATCACCTATTTGGTGGAATTCATCCCAAATGCCTCCAAAAAGACAAAACTATTACAACATTCAAACATAATGGAAAAAGATGAATGGATCTGGACTAGCGAACATGACTCAGCATTCAAAGCCCTCCAAGACACATTGACACGAGCCCCCAGCACTCTAATACTACAGTCACACGTACAGAACCTACATGTAGCTGTAACAGTATCTGTAGACGCAAGTATGCAAGGCCTTGGGACATGCATATAATTCAAAATGACTGCCCAGCACATGGTATATGCATACAAAAGACTGGCAAACACAGAGACTGGGTACACACAAATAGAAAGAGATGCACTCAATACAATGGGGATGTGAATGCTTCGATGAATGCATATATGGCCGAAATGATGTGACTGTCGAAACAGACCATCAGCCAATCAAATGCATATACAAAAAAACACCCGCTGCTGCATAGCCCAGGATTTAAAGACTTATGCTGCAAGTGCAGAACTATAATTCGCTGTTTATAATCTGGAAGCCAGGCACTACTCAACAACCTGGTCACAACTACCCAACAGTGACAGTGACCTTCTAGTACTAGTTCACGCATTAGAACAAATACCTATCAGCAACACCAGACTACAGCCATTTTGAGAATGAATGGAAAAAGATTTCACACTACAACTCTTTATGAATCACATAGCACAGGATTGGCTAGAGACAAAAGAACACGTGGAAGAGGAAATCTACCCTTATTGGACAGTACAGTATGAAGTAAGTGTATATGATGGATTTGCACTCAGAAAAAAAGGACTGGTACATTGGTACCTGCTCTAAAGACCACCTCTCACGAGAGACTGCATTAGTTTTTAAGAGTGCCCTTTCAAGATATTGGACTCTCATTTCTTTGTTAATTTACCTGCAATTTAAGACTTGCCATTTGTGACCACTTTTGGCTGGCACTAGGGGCGGACTTAAATAGTAGGTACTACTGTAGTACCATAAGCAATGAGAAAGGACATGCTAATTAATTCAGATCCACAGGCAAAGTATGGGGAAAGAAAAGACTTCAGGTTGAGTGAGACTTGTTCAGTTGGCCAGACATCAATGGACATGTGGCTGACATGTGTGATCAATACACAATCTGCCTTCAATTCAGCCCAGCACAGCAGAAAGACAAATTGTACACACTGAGATTCTGACAAGGCCATGGCAGTGCCTGCCCAGTGATTTATAAACAGGAGGAAGAATACTATATCATACTCACGGACCATTACTCAATATTCGTAGAGTTTAAGAAGTCAAAAACAAAAAATATCACAAGCAAAATGGTAACAGAATGGATGAAAGAACGATTCATAAGACATGGGATACCTGAAACTTGAACCACTGATAACGCTGGATGATTTCCAAGTGAAAAATTTTAAGTGTTCACAAGGGAGTCGCATTTTATAAATGAGACTTTAACACCACTATATCAAAAAAGCAATGGATTTGCAGAAAGCCAAGTCAAGATTGTAAAGTGTATGATCAAACAGTGTAAAATGGATAAGTCTGACATCCAATTAGCAATGTTAGAGTAAAGCAACATGCATCATGGCAAACTTGGCAGTCCAACTCAAGTGCTAATGGGACACAGAACCAAAACCACTGTGCCAACCACACAAATACAGTTCATGCCTAAAGCAATAACTTTCCGTCTATATGATGCATCGGTGGACAAACAGAGAGAGAAAACAAAGCTTATGACCAAAGAGGTGTAAAAACAGTACCTATCCAAAGTTGAAAGAGGGTGAGCAGGCCGTTACACCTACATAAAGGCATGGGATGGCAACCAGCAACAGTAACTGCCAAAAGTGGACAGCCTATTTGGTCAGTACCAGTGATAATGTGGTCCACTGACGAACTAAGAAAGACATAAAAGAGACAAAGAAAAGCCCCAAACCGACAACACTGGGACCTACTAGTGTAACACCAGACCATATGAACATCTCCCATAATGAGACGAATATGCTGAAACTGGACAAAACACATGCAGTGAATGGTGACCAGGTGAATGCCCCAGTGTGAATAATTCCTTAAGTTCTGGTGATAGATGCAGGAACAATATGCCAAACTTGACAGTGAGCAAAACTCTACAGACACAGCAGACCATCCAGGCAACCCATGTACCTAAAATCAGGTGCATCAGTGGAAGAGGTAATATACCAGCAGTTAACTATCATTGTAAGTAACTGTAACACTCAATATCAACAGGGCGCACCATAGGCCACAATAATGCCTGCCCATGTTAATTAGATGCTAAGATGCATCCGATATAAACATAATGTTTAAAGACAGTGCTAAAGAAACAATTACCAAAACCCCAACATGTTATTTACTTTTTGTACTCCTTTCGTTTCAATACATGCATAAGCAAGACGATACAACAGAACATTTTATTACTAGTCAGACAATATCAGTTCAAGTCAATGATGAACATTGGCTCATAATTTCTTAGTGCTAAAATATGTACTCATCCATTTTTTAAACATCCTTCCATATAATCTTAATACAGTATTAAAAATACAGACAATAATGATTGCTGACCTTACAGGTCTGTGCATGAACAATGGGCATCACTCAAAGCTTCCAAGATTTATGATCCTTTTTACTTGAGAGAAAAGGGTAAAAGCACACAACAAGCTTAGTAAGGGGGACAATATGGATTGTGTGTTCAATATTGACATTGAATGTTTCAATAGTAATCAACTAGTCTTGTCTTGTATATTGTACACTATTGCCATATACTGTAAACAAAATAAAGTGCTCTTAACACAGTGGCCTCAACGTTGTCAGTCATCTTGCAACAGAGACTGACGCACAACCGCAGACCACATTAAAGAGAAACCATGTAGCCACACATGATATCTTGAGTGTTTTGGGGCGAAAGTACTCTACCACAACAACTTTCAATTCAATGGGTATTTTATTCATTGGTTAGTACGTGACACAGCCATGAGTTAACCAGGGCATCTTATGTTAATCATTTCATGATTGAGGTGAATCATATTCTTTCTTTCCCATTGAAACCTCGGGTATGTTCTCAATTTATTGAATTAACTTATATCAGACTTTTGGGGAAACACAAATTCTGTAATTTTGGCTCTTGATCACTTGGATCCATGCCATGATACAAATAAATTCACCACAGAATTTCTCATATCAAATTTCCGTACTTGGACACACTTGTTCAACTTGATGATAATAACAATTGAACTGTACACCTCTCTGTACAGCAAACCCACAGATATACACACATACATATATGTAAAGCTGTGTCTGCATTTTAGATCTTCACACCCAAAATGCTGCATGTAAAACAACAGGTTGTTTTGGTAAACTCATATTGGTAACAAGAATCTGCACAAGAAACTAAGATGTCAAAAATGTCATTTACATGGAAGATTTTCAATATTATATGCTGTGAGATGCAATCCCTCCAAGTCAGTAAAGAAAATTTTGCTCTAGTTTGGCATATACCTCTGCAAGACACAGCCACAAAAACAGATAATGAACTACAACAAAGCAAACTGTTCTTGGTCCCAAGGTATCACCTAACAATACACACATAAAAGAAAACAATAAAAGACAAGTGAGACATATGCATTTGAAGCTTTCATAAGGTCCCATTCTGAAAGACTAAGTTTATTTTGGCTGCTTATAGCTGACCAACCAACCTCAAGGATTTACTGGTGGAATCCTGCATTAATGCTATCCCTCCATACTCAACAGATACCCATCACAGGGTAACAGAAACAAATCCACGCAATACTGGACACCAGATATTGTGAATACTCTCCCAAAACAGACACATAAGGTGTTGCTTAAAACAAAAACAAACAAAACAAAAACAACACACAGACAACATACCATCCCGTGGCACAAGAAACTGAGACTTTAAAACTGTCATTTACATGTAAGACATTTTGCCAGGCAACATCATGCATATGGGACTATAGCCACATGCTCACACTAACTTTACGATTGATGGCAGGTCTCAATGCATGTGGCCATGTTTAACCAGCTGTTATGTTGCAGCTCTTGGGTACATGAACCCATTTTTTTTAAACCTGTTTGCAAAGTCCAAAGTTCAGTGTTGCAGAGTAAGATGCTTTCTTGTGGTTAGCCATCAGAGGCCTCTGGTGGCAGTTCTGCAAATAAAGAAGTTATGGGAATTTGCATACTGTAATCCTAGACTGGCAGTGTGCAAATTGAGTATTTTGTCTCGGTGTATAAGACAAGGATCCCCATTTGACGCCTTCTTGCTGCTGCAACCCTTTGAATGACAAAGGGTTTATCTCCAGGTATTCCCCAGTCTAACAAAGGAACCTGAAGCCCCAAGCTTTAGGACCTGAGAAGTCACAAAAACTCTTCTCATCTTTGTAGGTGAGTGTTAGTCTTGACATTAGTCACCATTATGTCCACAATTACCATATTTATCTCCACTTTAAAGGTCCTTGTAAGTGATAGAGATCTCAGAGCACAAAGTCACTGAATTTTCTTTGGTCCTTAGGGGTAGGTCTCATAGAATGGATAAAAGGCAGATGAATGTACAAAGTAACCTGGAGAAGGAAATTCACAGCAGTTGGCAGGATTTTATTTTTGCACTTTTCTTTTTAAAATTTTTCATGTTCCATGTTGAAATTGTTAATTGCTCTTAATTGTGCATCAGAGCTCCAATTGTGCACCACGTATTAACTGCTGAGCAAAGTCTGGCAACTTGTACAGTTTTATAGTTCATCATTTGTATTTGTATTTGTATTTTTATGCAGACCTGGCCAATTCTTTACAGGTCCCTATGATCTTGGTGTGTGAAATGGAAGTGCAGCTTCAGTTCCATCAGTGAATGGGCCCTTTTGTAAATTAAATGAGATGTTTGAGTAACCATTGAGCTAAAAAAAAGTTTTACCTGTAAGTCCTAGAAGGTTAAATTTAGGTTTTGGCAGTAAAATGTGCTTTGCACCACTTTGGCTGGACAAGCCACACTATCTTCTGTGTATAACTTGAGCATAATGGGAATGCAGATGGCAGATGCCACACCAACTGCTTGGCTTTTGACTAGTGCTGCCACCAGTGGTGACTTGAGCACAATATGGAATGCAGTTGGCGGATGCCACACCCAAGGCTTGGCTTTGACTGGTGCTGCCACTAGTGGTGACTTCAGTAAATAATTTTGTAAACATACATTCACATGAGACCAGAGATCCCCATTTGGCATCCTATTGCTACTGTAACCCTTTGGATGACAAGAGATTTGTCCCCCACGCAACCCCAGTCTGACAATGGAACCTGAAACCCCCAGTTTTAAAACCAGCAAAGTTACCAAAAATTTTTAAAAAAAAAATCATATTATATTTGCACAGCACCTAGCACACAGCTGCTGTAACCAAGACCCGTTTACAGACATCTCAAATTTATGGAGCTGTGTTATCACTGATGTATATAGGACAAATTAAATAAAAAAGGATTATCTGTCCACCAGTTACACACGTAGGCACACAAATAGTGCATGTGGTTTGGCTTGTACAACTAACAAGGGACCACATCCACCATCCACCTACAATATGTCGATTCAGGCGGTTTACAAGTACATACTCACAATTTATACTTGGTTTTGTACATACATTTACTCATATATATATATATATATATAAAACACATACATTAACCTTTATTTACAGTTCTTGTATTTATAAGCATATTTATACGTGTGTAGCTTCATATGCTACTTCAGTACTATTCCATGTTCTTAAATTCTTTTAAAATAATACATGTGGGTCGTCTTGTTCATGTATTAAGAAAGGAGCTGCTATCAAAGATACACATCCTGGTATAATCCAGGCTGGTATAGCCTGCTTCAAAAATTATATGTTGAACATGTTTTAATAATATTAAAAACACAAATTTAATTTAAAAAATCTGTATCTGTGTATTATTAGTAATATTATTATTATTATTATTGTTATTATTATTATTATTATTATTATTATTATTATTATTATTATTATTATTATTATTATTATTATTATTATTATTTCAAGGTAGGCAGTGACAGCAATGGACACAGAGAGTGTGGAACTTGGCTGACAGGCTGATGATGGTATGGAAGTGTTGGAGGAAATTTGACTTTTCGAGACAAATTTATACATATTCAACAGATACACTTGTGTGCCAGTATACTGACTCGTGCATTATCAAATCATCATTCAGTTAAGCAAGCCTCAAAGTTCAATAGCTGACATGCATTATGCTGGTAGTTTGTAATGATAAGTGTGTATATTATACTAGATGTGCTGATAACTGTATATGATTTTTGTACATGTACATGAGTCTGCAGTAGTTCATGATAATACAAAGAATGAACAAGCAATAGAGAGATATACATCCCTGTTGATCTGGCTGACAATCTGTCAAAAGTCCCAATGACATTGTGGATGAACAACAGAAGGACAGGTATGACAGATTGCTACCCATCCACTAGCTCAGCTGATTGAGGAGTCAACTGAGCTTAAAATGTCAAATAATACTGCAATGAACCAATGACTATCAGAATATTAGATGTCATTGATCTTTGGTCAAAGTAAGCAATAATTATTTCATTGCACAATCACTTAATCATAATGACCTGTACAAAAACTTAATACAGTGGTACCTACTCTATGTGGCCACACCTTCTGCCAAGAAAAAGTGGCCACATACAGCAGGTGACCTGTCACCACAGGTAAATTATAAAAAGAAATTGACTCCTATGTCTGAACCTGGTGACCACAAAAAGCACTGCGGCTGCTAACGGCAGTGGTTGCATACCGCAGGTACCACTGTACATGCAAAAATAACAGCAATTAAAGTCATCCTATAAGCTCAGCTACATGTATCCTATAAGATCAGCTACACATCACTGTA